>QPKB01000004.1:46010665-46037870 GCA_003546025.1 Camphora micrantha | reverse complement strand
TTGTATGGTTGTGTAAGGTCCATTGTTTTCTAGTAATGACTTAGGTGTGTAGTGGCTACACACAGCTAGGTCTGAGTCATGGACACTTGAAACAATAAACTTGTTCATAACTGAGAGATGGAGTTGGGCACTTCATCTTGGTATAAGTTATAATGAGATACTCTCCTGTATTCAGGGTGACTTACCTAAGTCACGGGAGGCTTTTCCGGATTTATCTCATTAGTGCATGTGTCATGCATTGAACAGGACCACTTGTAGGTGTGATCTCTAAAATAGTACTATCACAGAGAGAGATCAAATCACCTCTTGCTACTGAGTGACCAGTGCTCTTAATCTTGAGCATTTGTGGATGAACTGACGAAGTCAAGTTCTTGTGCTTTAATTCACTATGGGTGAGATCCTGTTCATGGGTCAACAGCTCTGTGTTTTGGGTGCTTGGGCTTGATTAGTTGGGACGTGCAAATGCAATATGGAATCTATGCCATCACATGATGGAATGATCGTCCCCTTAGAATTATCCGATTAATCATCAGAATCTAAGATCTTAGTATATGGATGTTCCATATGGATATTGAACTTGTGGGTCGCTCCCTGGATCAAGAGAATGATATCCGAATGATGGGTAGGTCAAGGATATGAAATTCTAAGGTTGAGATGTAATCAAGAAGGTAGATAGTACATCGGTTAACCTACTTGATTATGGATGTTACATAGAGGGGCATTGTGGTCATTGTACTTGGTAGGTCAAAGACAATCGTCAGTTTTGAAAGTCCGGGATCCGAACCCTAGAGGGGGGGGGGGTGAATAGGGTGATCTACACGTAATGACTAATTATGGCCAATTTTAATTTCTTAACAAACAACTAGTCACATGTGATGATTAACATACAATATGCGGAAGCTAAAACAAACTAATCACCACAAAGTAAACACCACTACACAAAGATTTATAGTGGTTCGGCCTCAATGCCTACATCCACTACCGGCTTGTGTCTCAACACCCCACCGGATTTCCACTATATATGCTTTTGAAAAAGGCTAAGCAATAACCTCTACAATATGCTTTCCAAGGATAAGCAATAACCTAACAAAGTTGTTTTTCTAGGCTTAACAACAACCTATACAAGATGCTTTTCTAGGCTAAACAATAACCTTTACACAATGCTTTTCTTAGGCTAAGCAATAACCTTTACAATAAAAAGATTTCTCTAAAGGAAGTGTTCACACAAACACTTTAAGAGAATACAATTAAGCTCAATTACAATGCCTCTTAATTAGGCGGATATGAAATTGAAATTCAACTCACACAACACTCTATGAAATGCTAAGATGAATGCTCATGAAGTGTGTGTGTGAAAACTTCAATCAAGTTTAAGATGAAAGCTCAA
Organism: Camphora micrantha; assembly: GCA_003546025.1. Lineage (NCBI taxonomy): Eukaryota > Viridiplantae > Streptophyta > Magnoliopsida > Laurales > Lauraceae > Camphora > Camphora micrantha. The sequence continues at coordinate 46,036,483 of QPKB01000004.1, read as the reverse complement.
TTAATGTATGCTTAATGCGTTTTAAAGTTTAAAGCACACAAAGATTTGATTAAAGTGAAATGCAAATCACATGTATAAAATACTAACTTGTTGATGATATGAAAATCAAAAGCTCACAAGTTGTATGAAATTAGTTATGTCTAAACATGTGATGCATGTGTAATGTTGTTTTCAAAAACAAAGGTTTAACTAAGGTTTAAATGAATGAAAACAACAATTTGATTTAACCAAGTAAATGAAACATGTTACAAAAGAAATCAAAGGTTTTGACAAAACATGTTTTATATAAAGTTTAAAACAAACTTGGTTTGAAATCAAGGGTGAAGAATCCAATCCAACTTAAATCAAAGATTAAGAGAAGTGATGGATTCAACACATCATAGTTAACATGCTAAAATTAATTTACCAATAATTTAAACAAAGCATGAAACATATGATAATGAAAAGTAAAACTTACTTAGAGATTTAACTTCATTAATCCAAGCTTTAGCTTTCCACTAGACCCCTTGATCTCTCTTAGTTCATCCCCTTTCTTTTGTCTCCAAACACCTCAAAGAAGACTCAAAAGTTCCACTTTTATCAACTCCATTTACAAGGGAATGAAACTCATTTTATAGCCAAAAAGTCACTTCTGGCGTGTCCCCGGTCGACCTGCTACACTGGGCAGTCGACCCGGGCTCAACGGTCAAAAATCTGACCGTTTGAAAAGAGGCCCAACGGCTCTTTCCCGGTCGACCGCGCAGTGTGGCCGGTCGACCGGGTCCCTTGGGCCGGTCGACCGGCCACACTGCCCGGTCGACCCGAGCCTGGGACCAAAATTCCCAAATTTGCATATTTTATGCATATTTCAAAGTTTTTCCTGAGGGAACTTTTTGGGCCATTAAATCAAGCTTGGAAACATGTTTTAAATCAAACTAAGTGGTTTAAAAACATGAAACACAAAAACCTAAAATGATTCAAAACTTTAAAACCAAAGGCTTGCTTGATTTCTAAAACTTCTTTTCAAAAACAAATGCATCCAAGATTAAAAACAAATCATGCATAAAACATATGATTTACAAGATTTAAAACAATGCATGAGTAAATCAAGATTTCAAGTTTTCTAAAACAATGCAAATGTGTGCAAATCAAACGATGCTTGAATGATAATGCATCCATCAAATTGCAAATACAAAATCCCTAACAAGTTTATGATGAGCTTTATTTGCAATTTAATATTTGTCCCTGGAGTGCAACCATAACTCTCTAGTGGAATGAGTTAAGGTTAAAATGATCCTAGTGTTGCTATGGGGTTAGCATGGACATTTTGGTCATTTTGGGAGCCAAGGGCAAATATGTCTTTTGGTCCCTTCTCTAGCCACTTTCCTAGATTGGCAAGGTTTCCTAAATTGTTTAAATGTGTGGAGAAATAATTTTGAGTGTAAATTCAAATAGGTCCATGAAGGCATACATGAATTACATCTCTAGATAAATTATTTGGTGCATGGACCATAGTTAGTGTGGGCTAGCCAATGTGGTCCCTAGTTTGTGGGTCCCAACTTTGTGTAGGCCCCATTACTTGGAAGGAGTTCTTTTTTGTACAAGTTTTCCTAAAGTTTAGTAGCTTTCTAATTCAATTTGGAAACTAAACTAAGAGGGGAAGGGCTGGACGTCCATATGGGTTTCCTTTTTAGTAAGTCTTTCTTGGTTTCCTAGTTCCTTAAGGAAACTTCTTCTAAAAGAGATTTCCTCTTTATATATATGGCTGGCTGTACTCCCCTGGGGCGTGCAACAACTAAAGGAAAGAAAGATAAAAAGGAGAGAGCCTAGGAAAGAAAAAGGAGAGAAACAGCCCATAGAAATTCTCCTCCTCTTGGACGTCCATTGTATGAAGAAACTTTCTTGCTGGTCCTTGTTTTCTTCCTGCAGAAAACCCATATCAGATCTGAGTCCTACACTTCAGATCAAAGAAAAATAGTTAGAAGGAAACCTGGTTGTGTTCCCACCAACACTAACCAATCAGATTAGTAGAAAGAGGAATAGAGTAGAAGACTAGAAGGGAACCTGCTGCAGAGAAATTCCAGCAAGGTTGCTGAATATTGCAGTCTAAAGAATCTGATTTTAAAGTTCAGATTCAGAGGTTTTTCGACCTAAGAACATCAGGTATGTGTTCTTCTTTGTATCTTCTTTGTTTTCACACAAGTTGATTATGATTGCATGGTGTTATTGTGTGATTTACATGGCTGGTTTGCTTTCTTATTATGGTCCTAGTTAAAAGTTTTGAAATTCCAGCCATAGAACTCTTTTCTTCAAAGGAGTTCAGATCTGAATCACACCAACTTTCAGAATGGTTGCCAACATCGTCCCAGTGACAAAGAAGAATGGGCAGATTAGGGTCTGTATCGATTATAGAGACCTGAACAATGCATGTCCTAAAGATGAATTTCCGCTCACCATACCGGAGGTGATGATCGACAACACCTGTGGATTCAAGCGGATGACATTCATGGATGGTTTCTCTGGGTACAATTAGATAAAAATGCATCCCGAAGATGAAAGACACACATCATTTCGGACCCCATTTGGCGTGTATTGTTACACTGTAATGCCATTTGGTCTGAAAAATGCTGGTGCGACATATCAAAGGGCTATGATGAAGATATTCCAAGATATTCAGCATAAGACGGTCGAATGCTACGTTGATGACCTCGCCGTCAAAAGCAAAAAGAAAGAAGACCATCTCAAAGATCTTCGAGAAGTCTTCCTCCGACTACGCAGGCACAAACTGCGAATGAATCCCCTAAAATGCTTCTTCGGTGTATCATCGGGTAAGTTCCTTGGATTCGTAGTTCGGAAAGCGGGAATAGAGCTTGACCCTATCAAAGTCAAGGCTATCCTAGAAATGCCATCCCCAAAAACCCTGAGACGGTTAAAAGGGCTTCAAGGAAGATTGGCATACATTCGACGGTTCATCTCCACCCTGTCAGGGAAATGCCGTCCATTCTCCCGCCTAATGAAAAAGGGCGTGGACTTTGTCTGGGATGCTGAATGCGAAACTACGTTCCAAGACATCAAGTCATACCTGACCAAACCTCCAGTACTGGCTGCCCCCACAACTGGAAAACCATTTATCTTGTACACAAGAGCCCTCGACCACTCTTTGGGAGCTCTACTTGCACAAGGAAATCATGAGGGAAAAGAAGCTGCTCTATACTATCTCAGCCGCATGCTGGTAGGTGCAGAGCATCACTACTCTCCAGTCGAAAAAGAATGTCTTGCAGTGATGTTTGCTGTACAAAAGCTACGTCACTATCTGCTGTCCAACACAGTATACCTGATCTCGAGGATCAATCTCCTGAAGGTCCTTGTCACAAAAGCAGGTTCCCTCAATGCCCGACTGGCAAAATGGTCTATCCTCCTGTCACAATTTGATATTAGGTATGTACCACAAAAAGCAATCAAAGGTCAAGCTCTAGCAGACTTTCTTGCAGAGCATCCGTTGCCTGAAGATTCTCCACTCAGGGATGATCTCCCAGACGAGTCAGTCTACAACGTGGAGGCTTCCTTATCAAATGCTTCCTAGGATATGTACTTCGACGGTGCAACCAGGACAAGTGAAAAAGAAAATCAAATATTAGGGATTGGCATCCTCTTTGTTAGTCCCGACAAATACATGATTCCACACGCCTTCTCGCTACTGGAACCATGTTCAAACAATGCAGCTGAGTACCAAGCCCTGATTGTAGGATTGGAACTCGCCCTCGAATCCGGCATCACAGTGCTAGAAGCCTTCGGGGATTCTCAACTGATCGTCAACCAGATGAATCAGAAATTTGAAATCAGGAAGCCTGATCTGTTGCCTTACTACAACAAGGCACAATCACTTCAGCAAAAATTTGACATCTGTCATATCACCCACATTCGTAAAGGCGAAAACATCCGTGCAGATGCCCTGGCTGGACTCGCCACCTCTATGGCGGTCCAAGAAGGAGAACACATGCAAGTTATAGTGTGTGAGAGAAGGATTCTCCCTCCCCTCAATACACACCAAGCAGTTGCTGAGTGCCACCAACTGGTTGGAAGTCGGATCTCCATCCTCAGACCTCCGATTGGCGACTGGAGGGATCCGTTCATTGATTATATTATGTTCGGAATCCTGCCTGAAGATCCAAAAGAACGGGTAAGTGTTCAAAGACGAACCCCAAACTTCCATCTGGACATTCCTTCAAAGATGCTCTACAGAAAATCCTACAATGGAGTACATCTACGCTGCTTATCACAACAAGAAGCTAAAGAAACTCTTGAAGAGGTGCATGTTGGTCTTTGTGGAGCTCATCAGGCTGGTCCAAAGCTCTACGATCAGATAAAAAGGTTAGGTTATTATTGGCCTACCATGATAGCTGACGCAATGCAATTTGCTAAACGCTGCCAACAATGCCAAGTTCATGGAGACTATGTCCACATGCCTCCAGAATGGCTACATCCTACAGCAATTTCATGGCCTTTCGAAGCCTGGGGTATGGACATCGTAGGTCCTGTCTCCCCTCCGTCAAGCAAAGGTCATCGCTTAATCTTCGCCGCTACGGATTATTTCTCCAAGTGGTCAGAAGCTTTTGCGCTCAATGAAATGAAGACCTCATCAGTCCTTCAGTTCTTGCGCACCAACATCATTTGTCGCTTCGGCATACCTAAAAGATTCGTCCATGATAACGGACCACAATTCCATGATCACAGATTCTACAGGTTCTGCGACAAATACAAAATCCAAAGTTGTCCTTCAACTCCGTACAATCCGGCGGCGAATGGACTAGCAGAGGCCTTCAACAAGACACTCTGCAAAATTCTCAAGAAAATGGTCTCTAGTCACAAAAGGAACTGGGGCGACAAACTATCCGAAGCTTTGTGGGCCTACCGAACCACCGTTCCAGGACCAACCCATAGCACGCCATTCTCCTTGGTCTATGGATGCGAAGCTGTTGTCCCTTTAGAGGTACAAATTCATTCATTAAGGGTATCTCTACAAAATGACATGACGCAAGAAAGCAATGTCAAATTAAGACTCCAAGAGCTGGACAATCTTGATGAGAGACGGCTCGAGGCACTCCAAAGCATTGAGCTCTACCAAGCACGCATGGCTGGATCTTTCGACAAAAAGGTCAGGCAACGCGCCCACAAAAAGGGTGACTTGGTTCTTGCGGTAAAAAGGCCGATGGTTTTCGCTCACAAATCCAAAGGCAAATTTGAACCAAAATGGGAGGGACCCTTCGTCATCGACCAAGTCTTCTCCAATGGCGCATACGCACTTCTTAACATGGAAGGTGATAGATGTATGCTGCCCATCAACGGCAAGTTCTTGAAGCGGTACTACCCTTGAAGACTTCCTCCACTGGGTCAGAGCGACGCCTGCAAGGCCAAAGCCTATTTCTAGGTACATGCTCGTCAAACCCACTCCTTTTGGAATTTTCATCTTTATGTTGAACTTTCAAAACAATGCTTACTTTCATCGTTTCATTGTTCAAAAGAAAATCAAAATCCGAAAATCTAAGTTTAGGAGCCTCTTCCCAAACTTAACCAAAATTTTCGATCCTTGAACCCAAAATTCTTGGTTTGAAACAAAAATCAGGACTTAGGAATTTCCACCCTAGTCTGCCTTGCCTTTTACCGCCAAAAATGGTTTTAGGTCAAAATTTAAGACCCTCGTGTCTAAAAACAAAAATCGGGAAAGCGATGTGAAGTCGATACTCGCAAAAACCCATTGGAAGGATGCGAACCCCATTCGATACTTCCAAAACCTCAAAATCGCAAGGAAGCAACACCTCGTTGATACTTGTAAAATTTCAAAAATCGTGGAGACGTAACATTCCAGTTGATATCCACAACCAAAATGTCAAAAGAAAAACAAAGGTTCGAAAAAACCGCAAATTTCAAAAATCGTGGGGAGGCGACATTCCATCGATACCCGCAAAATGAAATTTTTGAAGAAAAAGCAGGGAAGCGACGCTTAGTCGATACTTGCGCCCAACTTCGCGAGGAAGCGACATTCCATCGATACTCGCAACCGAATAAGCAAGGAGACGACATTCCATCGATACTTGTAATACCATTCAGCAGGGAGGCGACTCTTAGTCGATACTTGCATTTTTGAAAACCAAAAACTCGGCTTTTACGCCAAAAAAACTCGGCTTTTACGCCAAAAAAGTCGGCTTTCACGCCAAAAAACTCGGCTTTCACGCCAAAAAAAAAAACTCGGCTTCCACGCCAAAAATCGGCTTTCACGCCAAAAATCAAAACAAAATCTGGCTCTCATGCCAACAAAACAAAACTTGGTTTTCAAAAAATTCTGCTTTTACGCCAAAAACAAAAAAATCGGCTCTCATGCCAAAATCCGGCTTTTACGCCAAAAACAAAAATTCGGCTCTCATGCCAAAATCCGGCTTTTACGCCAAAAACAAAAATTCGGCTCTCATGCCAAAAATCGGTTTCCATGCCACATCGGCTTTCACGCCACCAAAATTTGGCTTCCATGCCACATCGGCTTTCACGCCACCAAAATCGGTTTTCATGCCACCTCAAAATTTTCGGCTTTCAAGCCATCAAAAACCAGGCCTTGTGCCACAAAATCTGGCTTTCATGCCAAAACAACACTTTTGACAAAAGATTTTCACAAAATGATAACCTTTTGATCAAGATTTTCAAACAAACATTCCCATTCAACTTTTGCTTATTTTCAACAAAAAAGAATTTAAGTAGAACAAAGGGATACAAAAAAAGAATAGAGTGCCAAAATATTTATACATGGAGGTACCAAAAAAAATGAAAGAAGAAAGTTTGTCAAAAACTCAGTCCATCATGGTCTTCAACCAAAGACTGAGGTCCCCGAGCAGACTTTTGGCCTCAGCCTCCAAAGCTTCCAGGCCACGCTTCTTCAAGATGCCGCCATAAAATGCGGCTGAAAACAGCGATCCATCTTCAGCACGAGGGAATTCCTCCCAAAGAAGTTGCCATCGCTCATGCTCCTGAGTCTTCCTTCGGAGATTCCCGTCAACCTCTTCAACCTGACGGATCAGAGTGCTTTCTCTGGCACGAGCTTCAAGAACAGCAGTCCATTTAGCAGCAGTCTGTTCTTCTAACAACTCGAGACACTGCCTAGTCTCGTTGATCTCCTTATCGAGGTGGCTCAGGTCTTTTGATAGCTCGATAATAGCCAGTTCGGCGACATTCCTCTCCCGAACGAGCTGCTTCCGAGCCTTCAAAATCTCATTCACTTCCGATTTGACCTCGCTGGAAGGCTTCAGAAACATTTCGTTGAAAAAGTCATCACTTGGGGAGTTCTTAGTCTTGCTCCACTTATCGCCCAGTGCAATAACTCCATCAACGAAATCCTTGGCATTGGTGATATCCAGACCAACCTCTGCGCTGTCAGCAAGGATGTCTTGCGCATGCTTGACCATGCCAAAGCCAGCTTCCAAGTGACCAGAAGAAAGAGTCTCAACCCAGGAGCTCAGTACACTCTTCAAGACCTTCTTTGCAAATTGAAGAGAGGGCCCAGATGAAGACTCGCCATGCTCCGCTGACTGACTGCCCATGTCAGGCCGTAGTGGGCGATAAATCGAAAGACTCTTCCCAGTCGGAGCGTCAGAGGATGGGATATCATCATGTGTTTGCACTTCTGCCGCATCAAAACTGGTAGAAGAAGCCTCTACTTTTGGACCAGCCACCGGTATTTCCTCTTCCGGCTCCGAGGAAGACAATGGAACCTCTCCTGTCGCCTCACAACCTGCCAGAAGAGGAAAGGTATGAACATGATCTTGTCAAAAAAAAAATTCTTATTATCAAGACTATTGCTGTGTAATACTTTCTCCGACGACCGGTGGAGTGCTTTCTGTCTCCATAAACTCGTCCGAAGTGTCGCAGAAAGCTACATCCATGGATGGCTCGAAGTCGTCAGAGTCCTCTGGCAAATCAGCTGACAAAAAAGGGGGGAGAAACGTCAACAAAATTTAGCAAAGAAAAGAAAATGCCAAAAAAAGGGGGAAGTAAAGAAGTCGTACCAGGAGAAGATTCTGGGTCTACTCCAGAGTCCCTTGGCTCTTCCTCAGATGCCGTAGTCGGATCCGTCGCAGCCTCATCAGCCGGGGCCTCAGGCATCGCCAAATCATCATCCTCTGCAAAAAGAAAAGAAAGCAGTGGATCTAAACAGAAATCTCCCAAAGAACAAAAAAAGAGAGAAGCAAAAAGAGGAAGGGAAAGGATCATACCATCGTCGGCTTTTTCCTCTCGACTCCTCTTCTCTGGAGACTCTTCAGCATCCCCCGAGACCTCCTCATCAATGGTAAGAGGGACTTCCACATCAGGAGAATCTTCGCACTGCTTCTTATGACAGTACTGCCCTCTCTTCCTCTTGCTCCTGCGGGTCGGTTTACCTGAAGAACCTGCCCCGCTATCAAAGTCGGGCTTCTCACCAGAGTCCTCACTGGATAGTCCGCTCCTGCCAGTGGACCCCATGGAAGTCCTCATTCGTTCTGCTTGCCTCCAAGCGTCGATTTCAGCTTCCTCCTCCTCCAGCTGTCTCAGGACCTCACCAGGTACCTCTTGCACAGCTCCAGATCTGACGACATCCCGGCCCTTGAGAAAGCCTATCCTATGCTTCTCTCCAGAAAGGAAGGCCAAAACCTCCTCTCGCCGAACGCCGTCTGATCTCCCAAGACCCTTCCCGGAAGATTGCTTGACATTGAGCTCCTTCTTGGAAAGCCCCCGGTACACTGAAAAGCTCTCCGCGAACCATTTCGTGAAGCCAGCGGTCCGGAAAGTGGGCAGCTCAGGATAGGAAATCATGGCGGTAGTGTCCTCCGCACTGTAAAAAGCCCATGCGTTCCTTCCATATTGAAGACCCCCAAAACGCTTCACCATGCTCGAAGGCGCTCCTACAACGCCTTGGGAGAAGCCTAACTGCAACGCAAAACGAGAAGGAACATACGGCTGGATGTCAACAAAAAGATGTCGACGGTACACCATCGTACCAACACGTATGTTAAAAAGCCATCCCTTCTCTGCGTTCGTCAAAGAATAATGTCTTCCCGACCCCGTTCTGGTGGAATCGCGGGAGACACCAAAATCAAAAGCCTTCTTCCGTAGACCGGGAGAAAGCTTGACTGAAGACTGCCCCATCTCGACGTCCCTGAACCGTCGGATCCTCAAACGGGCAGATAAAAGAGATTTGGAAACAGCTTTCCCTCTAGCCAACCAAACCATAAACGGGTCATCATCCTGTGCAGCGCCTAAACAGTGGAAGCCCGGACAGCGGTACACAAACCACGAATAGAAGATATGGGCTGAAAATACCCTATTCATAGGGAGCCCAAGCCGAGCCAAAAAAGCAGCAGCCTGCAGTTCGGTGCACAAATAGGAGTAAAGAGCAGGCACCAAAGCAAGCTGTTCTCCGAACGCCATCTGACAAGCCGGAAAAATACAGTGCGGCCTGATGTGCGTTCCATCTCCTCCAGCAAAAATTGCCTCACCCAGCCAGTAAGTGAGGTAAATAGCAAGATCTCTCCGCAGCGCAATGTCAGAACAAATGGCGTCTATGCTTGTAAGAAAATCCCTCAAATTTTCTCGCATAGCAGAGATCTTCTTCGGGTTCTTAGCCCTGGCTTCCTGGGACATACTCTCAGAAGCATCCCCACCGTCAAAGAAGTTGGAAGACAAAGAGCTGAGACTCCTCCAACTACTGCATCGGACTTTCGAGCCCTCCTTCTCCTTCAAAAAATCGTAGAAGGCGACGAGCTGAAAGTACAGAAGCCTGAACTCCTCCGACTGCTCCTCAAGGACACTGTCAATAGGCATAAACTCCTCATAGAGTTTGCCGAGGATAGGCAGCCTGGTGGTAGCGCTCAACTCCTTCAAAGAAAAACCAATTTCACCGTTCGCGACAACGAAGGTGTTGGTCTGCGGAAGGAAAGACTCCAACACGGCCATGAAGGCCTCATCGGAGAAAACAACGGTTTGCCGAAAAGCACGAACCGCATCAAAAACCTCGGCCTTCTTCAGAATGGCGCCACCAATCTGCAGGATGTGATCAGTCCATGACTCCCAGCCTGAGTCAGCACTGAAGCGGCCGCGAAGCCGAAAGGGGTTCACCCAATTACTGCCGTCACCGCTAAAAATGCCAAGGCCCACCAGTCTCAAATCGACTGATGGGTGATCAGAACCTTGGTAGCCACTGGCTGGCATCAACATGTCCATACGGACAGGCGACTTCTCCGCATAACAGGAAGGGCCGCCAACAAAAACCCCGGTCTTGACCGCATTGGTCATCTTCACCCAGCTTGGAGGATCTTCTCTTTTAGAGCATGTGGGAGAAAGACTCATGATCGAGATAGTGCGATCAAAAGTCGATCGGGTAGAAATAGTTCTCTCCTCACCATCAGCTGTGTAAGAGAACTGAAAGCATCTCCTTTGGAATGACGAGTCATCAGGGACAGCGTCACCAAAGAAAAAGGTAGGCTTGGGCACAACGCTCTGATCGTCCATGACCCAAGGACGATTGCTTGCCATAATTTTATAAAACTCCTCATCCTTGAGAGCGATCAATCGCTGTCTCATCTCATCTCGATTGAGCGAGTCGCACTCTTCCAAGTTAGTCTCCACATAACGGGCTTCTTCCCATGCCTGTTGAACGCCCGCATTGGAAGATCTGGCAGATCGGCGAGGTGCATCAGTAACAAGGCCCTTACCCTTGTTCGTTCTGGAGGAACCACCTGCAAAAGTCAGAAAGGAAGAAATCAAACACCAAATGAAAAAAATTTGCTAAAAAAAAAGAGTCCTAGCGAAATTTTGGCATGGGTCCGGGGCAATTTCGAAGAAAAGGGAGGCACCCCGAAAAGAAAGGAAGCTTGAAGATGAGCTCAACATTGCTGCGAGCTCATAATCAATGAAGGATTCTCGAAGAAGACTCGAATTCAAACATTGCTACGAGATCAAGCCTTTCTTCTCAAATCTTCGCAAGATCGGAAAAGAGCTCAACATTGCTGCGAGCTCAAAATTCCAAAACTTGCAAAGCTCCTCGAAATTCTGCGAGACTGGAGAAGTGGGCTCAACATTGCTGCAAGCTCCAAATCCCAAGACTTGCAACAAAATTCGAGGTATGCATCATCATGCTCCCAATTCCATTTACCAAAAATCATGCATAAAAGCATCATGCATTAGATGCTAGGAAAACTTTGACAAAAGTTTGACCAACTCCAACCCAATTTGGTCAAAACCAATCAAACTTTGTCTAAGTCAAAATCCATGTTGACTTGACCTAGAAATTCTAGCCTTTTATCTTGATGCATTAAAAAAAAAAAGAGAAAAAAAATGCATGATCATCTTGAATTGCATAAACCTCATATCATGGTGAGCAAAAAAAAAAAAAGAAGGAAAAAAAAAACCTCTTCAAAAAAAAAGAGAGAGAAAAAGGGGTTGGCCCATGGGACGTGGCCCACAGGCCACGTGGCTGTACGGCCAGGTCCGTACGGACCTGTCCGTACAGCACACAAAAAAAAAAAAGCGAAAAAAAAGAAAAAAAAAGGGGAAGAAATAAAAAAAAAGAAGAAAAAAAAGGAGAACGTGTGCAAAAAAAAAAAAAAAAAAAAAAAAAAGAGGAAAAGAAAACACGTGAAAAAAAAAAGAGAGAAAAAAAACAGAGAAGAAAAAAAAAGAAATGGAAACTTTTCTACATCTACATAGGGTTTTTTTTTCTTGGAAAAAGAAGACCTACTTGAAGCCATGGAGAAGAAGAAGAAGAAACTTGAAGATCCTCGAGAAATTCTTTATCTTGGAGCACTCTTGAAGATTTTTGCAAAAGAAAGCAACAAGAGAAAGAAAACCCATCTCCATTGCTTTTATAGAAAAAGTAAACCAAAAGAGGAAAGGAGGAGAAAAGCAAGGAGGTAAGTGCTAAAAATTAGCAAACTTCCTATAAGAAAAGGAGATTTGAGATATTCTCTCCTAAAGAGGAGATTCTTGAGAAATTCTCTCCAAAAAGAAAGGGGACTTGAGAAACTTTGAGAAAATCTCTCCCAAAATCAAAGAAACTTGAGAGATTCTCTCCAAGTAAGGATATTTTTAGATATTCTCTACACAAAAGGGATATTTTTAGATATTCTTTACAAAATGACACCACATGAGATCTAAGCCATTTTTAAAAGCTTAAGGTCCCATGGGTTAGCCCATATGAGCCAGGTTTGACCACCTAGGCACTAAAAGTGGCTTTTAGTCAAAATTTCTCTTACCAAGAGCATACAAAAATGGTTCCATGCCTCTCTTGAGTTGATTGGACCATAAAAAAAATTCCAAGCTTCATGGGCTTCCAAAAGAAACCCAAACCATCCAACCCCATGCACCAAATCAAGCCACAATCTTGAAATTGACATTCCACAAAAAACCAAACCACTCCAATGGACCCAAAATTGTCCCAAAGAGTGACCAAAAACCAAACCATGGTCCCCTAACTTGCCACATACAGCTTGTTAGGTCACAAGACCGAAACCAAAAACCAAAATCCCGACCCCCTAACTCGCCACATCAGCCTATTAGGTCACAAGGTCAAAAACCCAAAAACCTTCTTAATCACCTAATGTGCCACATAAAGCCTTTAGGTTCACAAGGTTAAAAGGGAAAACCCAAAGCCAAAAACCCATATCCAAATGTCATTTCAAAATCCTTGCCTTGAGACGGTACATGACCCCTCTCATTACCGCGAAATCCCTTGGAAGCTCAAAAAAAAAGCAACTCCATCAAAAGAAAAACGCTCAAGACTTTTGGTCAAGCAAAAAGATCTCCTTCAAATTCTCTTCGAGGCACACCGACTGCTAGAGCTGAGCACCTTCTCGCTGTACCTCGAGGGGGCATTTGTTGACACAAAAAATGTCACTATGTCCCTTCAACACCAAAAGCTACATGGAGCCACATCCTGCCATAAATAGGAAGGCGCCACTTCAAGCACCAGATCTTGTCAGAATCAAACAAAAACTGCAAGATCCTTCAAAGAAGCCAAAAAAAAATGGGTACACATGAAGTTTCGGGCCATTTCGACGTCATTTGGCCTAACTTCACTCCTCCGACAGCCAGACAGGAGCTCCCGGCAGCGACAGTGTCGAAGACTTCAAAACTTCGATCAGAGCCTATGGATGGTCTCAGAATACCTCCAAAAGGCCCCATGCCAAATTTCAAGTCAAACGGACAACGTTTGACCCTTCATCAACTCTCGGGAAGCAAAAACAGACCTACCAGCGGCAGAGCACCCCGGAATCATGGCATCCAAATTGGAGCTAATGGATCATCTCAAAATGACTCCAATAGGTCCCCTGTCAAGTTTTAGGTCAAACGGACATCGTTTGGCCTAGTTTTAAAGCTCGGCATTTTCCTCGAGGCGAAATCAAGGCGAGCATTTGTGGGACCCCAAAAGGCTTCAAAACTCAAACCAAAGCCTATGGTTGGTCTTACTTATTACTCAGGAGGCTCCCTGTCAAATTTCAGGTCAATCGGACATCGGTTGACCACAAGTCAAAGCTCGGCATTTCTCTCATGGCGAAATTAAGGCAAGCATTTGCGGGACTCCAAAAGGCTTCAAAACTCAAGCCAAAGCCTATGGTTGGTCCTATCTACTGTTCAAGAAGCTCCACGCCAAATTTCAGGTCATTCCGACATCGTTTGGCCTAGTTTCAATGCTTGACAAAAAATCGGCAATACCGCACAACAAAGTCTTCGGCTTTCCAGAAAAATAGGAAACTTTGTGCTCCGATTTGCATGACTTCTCATCGGGTTTTCTTCAAGAGAATCAGGCCAATAAATGAGGGGAAATGTCAGGAAAAATACAGAAGAAAAAAGAATGAAAAAAGATCGAAAAACGACGAAGAAAAGGCGACCGAACGGCGACCGAGAAATGGGCCCAAGGCCCATGGTCGCCGGCGACCTTGGCCCATGGTCGCCGGCGACCTTGGCCCATGGTCGCCGGCGACCATGGCCCAGGGTCGCCGGCCCATGGTCGCCGGCGACCATGGGTGCATGGTCGTCGGCGACCATGCAATTCCGGCGACCCAAAAGTCGCCGGAAACCCCTTTTTTCGGGTCCTTTCCGCGTTTCGAGTTGATTGGCCTCTGTGATTTTTTCAAAATCTGATTTTTCGTGCATGAAATCCGTCAATCTTCGTCAACATCACGGATTCGCCGCCGAAATCATTAGATGATCATTAGATGCCTCGAAATCGCCAACCGGCCGACAAAGAAAGCACACTTTCTGCCCATCCGATCGTGAAATCGACAAGACAGATGTTGCCGGCACGTTGACATTAATCAATGTCTGAAATTGCATCGCCATCCGACATCAAACAACATGTGGATCCACCGGCGATCATCGCAAGAAGAATTCCAAAAGACGCGGCGCGGCCCGCGACTCTTCAAGCGACTTGGCGACCAATTAATGAGGTTAAATGACCCGTTTTATGACAAGTTAATGCGGTCATTAACTCATTATTTTGGACGGCCCAATCAAAAGCAAGCAAATGGGAGTTACAAGTCAGAGGATTTATGGCATTAAAGCCATGAAACTCCTCCCATGATGGGGATTAAAGGCAATTAAAAGCTCATTTTTCTCCATCGGCCAATCAAATTCAAGGAAAAAGGAGTTACAAAACAAATAATTTAAAACTTGTAACTCCTCCCATTATGAGCATTAATGCATTCAATGCTCATAAACCCTCCTAAATGGCTTCCAAAGGCCTATAAATAGGAGGGCATTCCAAAGGAAAAAGAGGACCGAAAGAAGAACGGAAAAAGAATCCAGAGAAATCGCCAGAGAATTGCCCGGAAAATCCAGAGGCCCTGTAACTCTGCTGCAAAGACCACCAAAAGGTGATTGAAGCACCCTTGGGGGGCCACCCCCCCAAGGACCTCCCTTCTTCTACCAACATGGCTAAAACGTGGCTTTTTCAGCCCGTTTACTTAGCTTTTTATCGGATATAAGACCTTCTCTTGGTCTTTGTCCTTTAAAAATCTGAGGTTAAAAAGCCAAGCCAAGAATCCAAGCATCGTGTTCTCATCTGCATGGACGACGGAGGAGCCCATACATGACTCGCGACCGTCGATCTGAACGTGTCCCCACAATCGAATGAGAAGTCAGATTCCTTTTATTGATTTCTATTGTACTTTATTTTTCTTTTAGAGACAAAAATCACAATTCTTGTCTTTCATAATGGATAAGATTTGTAAATCGCCTTTTACGGCAAAATCGCCTTTTACGGCAACAATTGAAATCGCCTTTCACGGCATATAAAAAAAAAAACCTTTGTCTCTTTTCTTAAAATATGTGTGCAATGGGAAACTAGAAAAAGTTTCATTTCCCCTTTCTACTTGTGAAGGTGGATCTTCGGATCACCGTTTCTAAATTCCAAGTAGAAACGTGAAATTGGCATACCCGTAAAAAAAAAAAGATGTTGATACCCTTATCTTTTCTTCTCCTCCCCTCCGCCGTACCCCGAAAGACCCGGGGCGGAGGCAGCGGGAGAGAGGGAAGAATCGGGTCCATCACTTCTTTAGAGGAGAGATCTGATACGGGTCATAGCATGGAAGACTAAGAGGTCTTGTAGATCCTTCAAACCCCAACCCAAGATTAACCCGATTAGTGTATTCTTAGTGTGTGCTTAGTCATAAGTGGGTTTAGTTATAGTTGAGTTAGAATATAATTAGTTTTAGTCTTGGACATAGCTTTGGGAATTTTGAGAATGTTTTATGTTAGTTAGGCACACTCAGGAAGGCCTGGGTGTACGTGCAAGCGTGGGAAGATCGTGTCCATTTTTGTGTTAATCATGATTTCGATTTTTATTGAATGGTTTTATGTTTATCTACAACTTTAGTTTTTAGCCCGTTTGTGTTTGAAGCCCAGAAACCCTAGTTTTGGCCCATAAGAGGTAAAATTGTCTTTTCACACCCAAATCTGGACGCACTTTTCGAAATCTCAAAACCATGTCAAAAATATACTTTTTGAAAACTAGATACTTCAAGGATAATTTTATCCTACTTCGTCAACTTTATCCGAGGCCCGCAAGATCATGTTTTCATCCATGCAAGAATTACCTCTATTGGGCCTCAATTACAAGACACTTTATCACTTTCCTCTTCTCTTCCTTTCCATTTCCAAATTTTTGCAACCCTAGGAGACCCAAGCTCAAGAAGAAAATCATTCTTCCTCTTCACTTTCTCCTCTTGAATGCATGAGCTAGAAATCTCCAAATGGAAATCTGAGACCCCCATTTTCTTCCTCTCATCCCAAGCTTTCTATTGATGCTATTTTCTTTGGATTTCTAGTTAGACAAGTTCTCCATTTCCTTGCTCCTTATTTGGGCACCTCTAGGTAAGATCTCCAACCCATCTCTTCAATGGAATCCTTTTGACTTCTAAGGGTCTTGTTTTTCTAATTTTCAATGCCCATTTCGAAATGGGTTTCTTGTTGGCATATTTGGGTGAGTTTTGAATGGATTTCTTGGGGTTTTTGTAGTTCTTGGCTCAGCTCTTGAGTAGGAGTGCTTGAAGAAGAGTTGTTTGGCATTTGGGCAAAGGCGAGTAATCTCTATAGGTTGATTGTGCATGTGTGTTCGTGGATGTCATTGTTACACTTGAAGTTTGCATAGAACTTGTTATTAGGTTTTATTATTATGTTTTTCTTAGACTCTTATTTTATGATTTTCACTCAAGTATTTGTATTATGTCAAGTAACTTTCCAAATTTTTAGATCTCTATTTGATTGAAAACTTTGTTTCATTAGAAATTTGGGTTGTTTTGATAAGAAATGAATTTGTATGTTTAAATATGTGGATTAAATGGTATTGAAATGTGAAATTAACCCCTTGGAGAGCATGGAGGCTAAGGGGATTTCAGGTGGTCTAAAGGTGAGAAGAAGGGAAGAAGTGATTCAAGAAACACCTAAGAAAAGTGCAGTTTCTGCACTCAGTGAGCACAGGCAGAAGCCTGTTCGCTTGAGCTACCTTTGGGTTCGCTCGAGCGACAAGGCCACTGCCTGGTCCGAGCGCAGACAGAGAACTGTCCACTCGAGTGACCATTGGTTCGCTCGAGCGAATTGTCCACTGTCTGGTCAGGTCCGAGACAGAACATTGCTCGCCCGAGCGACCTGATGGTTCGCTCGAGCGAATTGTCCAGACCGCTTGAGCGACCTGTCATTTCCCAGTTTTGAGATTTTTATCCTAATTGTAAAGTTTTTGAAGATTGAAAACTAGACTATATTGAGGGTTTTCAATTGACATTGTGCCATTGGAGATCCAAAATTATTCTAACTTCGGGGACACTAAATTTATATTTATTTCTTACATTGGGCCCCAATTGTACAAGGGTCAACGAATGGCCTCAATATATACTTGATGGACTTCGTGTTTGAAATTCCGTTTTGATACAAGAAAGGACATCGTATATTTGTTTTGAAATTCGAACACAAGTTCGTTTGAAGATTGTTTTATGTGTTGAAAAGGGGATCACTTCTAAACTCTTGTGCATATAATTATGCCTTCGCTAGTCGTGGTTTGTCTTGCTTTGATAAGTGATCTTCCTTTTTATCTCAATGTGTTTAGACCGTGTTTCGCGTATTTTATGCATTCATGAATTTAAGTGAATACCACTGAGCTTAGAGTGCCCTTTTAGTCTGATCTATTGTTTGGGGGTCTTTAAACATGTGTACTATCTACAGATTAGTCGTGAATTTTATTACACATCGTGCGTGTCCTGTTCCGCGGCCGGAATCTCGTATTTGTGGGAGTCGTGTCTTGATTATATTATATATATCGTGCTTGTCGTGCGTGCTTGCTCTTTTCATTATATATGATAGAGAAAGGATGGGTTGCTTGTGGATTTACTATTCATGATATATTTATGTATTCATGCTAACTTTGTTTCGAAATTTCAAAATGTATCTCAGTAAGTTTTTATTCAAATTCAGCAAGATTGTTTAGTATGATTTCTTTAAAACGTCTATTGTCTCATGCTCATGCCTAAATTGATTACCTGCCCAACCATTGTGTTTGGTGCTTGTTATTTTGGTGCCCAGGTGCAAGCGATATTGCCTCTGAGGAGGAGTACCCGGAGGAGGTTGTTGAGCCAACCCCAACTCGTCAGTGGCAGCCCGAAGACGTCATCTAGACGTCGAGTGAGATCTTGAGTTTCGATTCATCGTTTTGGGTTCTCTTATGCTTTTGCATTGTATTGGCCTTTGTTGGCCTCTTATTTTGGGATGTAACATACTTAACATGCTTTTGGTTAATCCTGTAACTTGAACTATGATGGGAATGTTAGGTGATAACTCCTTTTCTGATATATGAACCTTGATGTTATATTTATTCATGTCTTGTTATAACGTGATTTGCTACACGCTTCCGCCTATTTGATCGTATGAGCTAGATTTTCGTGTCTCGGAATCCTCACCGTGGAAACCTGTGGGAAATTTTATCATCAATCAACGTCGCGGGCCCGGGTCTCGGTCCGAGGTCGCGACAAGTTTCTTCAACTAGCAAGTCTTCTTCTGCATTAGAGCACAACCGAGCTCCAAAGGTATAATTTATTTCCTTGAATGTTGTAGATTTTGTGATTTCTTGTTTGGTGTTGTTTCTATCTTCTAGATAGAGCTTATTAATGTACATGGTTGATGAGTCTGAGGAATTGGATCCTGGACTGGGTTTATTGCCTTATTGTAAGACCATGACCCGAGTAACCTCGATTTGTGTTGAATAAGTCATGTGTTAGTTCTAAGTGTGTTTAGTGTGTTTGGTTTAGTTTGGGTTTAGAATAGCTTTGTTATAGCTTTGGGAAATTTTGAGTGCCCTTGTAATTAATGGGGCCCTTTGGGGGTTCCTTCTATGACCTTGCGTTTACTTGGGAGATTACTTGAGATTCTTTGATTTGTGTTTTTATCCCGTTTTGCTAATCTCGTTGATCTCTTCAACTTTCATGTTGAACCCGTTTCCGTCCCGAATCCCGAAACCCGATCATTTCTTCCTTCTTCGTCGATTTCATCCGAGGTCCCGAAAACTACTATTTCAGCCTTCCAAGTTTCCTAATGGGTGGAGCCCACTCTCCTCTTCTATATAAGGAACCTATCTCTCTTCTTTCTCCTTTTTTGGTACAAATCCATCAAGAAACTAGGGATTTTTCCCTTTTCTCTTCTCCTTGCCTTTCCATCATCAAAACACTACCAAGCCTTGCACAAATTGAAGAATGGTTGTCACCATCCTCTTCCTCTCCTTCAAGGCTCTTCATTGACACCATTTTTGAAGAATATCTCCATTTTTAAGATCCCCTCTGAGCTAGCTCTCTCCATTTGGAGACTCTACAAGTAAGCTCTCTTCCTAATCTCTTAGATATGTATTCTGCTTGTCCTTGAGGAGTTACATTTTCATTATTGGATGCTCTCTCTTTCTATTTCATTGTTTGACCATTTTAGGGTGTGTTTTGGGGGTTTTTGTAGAGATTGTTGTTTTGAGCTTGGAGAGGTGATTAGAAGCTTGATTTGTTGTTTAGAGACCTTGAGGCAAGTGAATGATTTGATATTTAAGTTTTGAATGATTTTGATTAAATGCATGGATGATTTCAATACATGTATCCTACCATTATTGATTTGCATTGATTTGAAATAAATGTGCATTAATGACTCTTATTAGTTCATTCAATGGTTTTGGAAATGTGGTTGGTAGTTTTCATTTATTGCTTGATTGAAGTTGAAATGACCCCTTGTGATTATGGATTGTTTCTCTCCTCTTTGTGGTTGAATGTGAATGGGAAGAATAAGGGTTGATTGGATGAATACTCATAGGAGTATGGGAGAAGTGTTGATTGTTGAATAGAAGGAGCTTTTAGCTCATTTTATTGTAGGAAAATTAATGGGACTGAAAGGAAATGGTTTAAGGGAGAAATGAGCTCAAATCTGAGTACAGAAGGGTTTTTCCGCACCTGGCGGTTCAGCCAGTGGTCACCTGTAGGCAAGCCGCCAAGTGACTGGCGATTAACCACCAGCTGACCGAACCATTGCGGTCACGTTCCACAGAGCACATATTCACCCAGAATCCGCGGTTAGCCTGCGGCTAACCGTTGAACCGACTGGCGGCTAACCGGCAGATGACCGAACCGTTGCGGTCACTTTTCCAGAGAGCATGTTTTCTCCTAGAAGGCGCGGTTAGCCTCATGGTTAGCCAACGGCTAACCGTCGAACACATCGGCGACTAACCGTCAGCTAAACGAACCCATTTCGGTTACATTTCCAGAGTTCGTAGCCACGTAGTGTATCCGCGGTCAGTCTTACGGTTATCCAGCGGCTAGCCGCCAAACCTATCAGCGGCTAACCGCCAGGAGACCGAGATCACATAGAATTTCTGAAATAAAGAGAAACGAAGAGGATTCTGTCCCAATCATTTGTGCACCCTTTTAGAGAACGATGAGGACTGTTCAACCAGAGATATGTATGGACTCTGTTTGAGAAAGAATACATAACACAAAAGTTCATTTGAAGCCTTAAGAAAATCCAAGGTGTATAAAGAGCCTGGAATGTCTCCAAACTCAAGGAGTATCGATTTATATTGAATTTGACATACAGGACCTTTATTCACTTTGATAGAATTTCAAATCACGATGCTTGTCCTGAATTTCATAATTTATGATTTATCATTCCCGAAAATACTGAATTTGCAACTGTAGCATTTTGCTAGTCCCAATATGCACTTCTCGTTTGAAATGATATTTGTGCCTTGAGCAGCCCGTCACGCCCGTTTATATAAGTGCATCATATGTATTTGTAAATGACTTGATTTCCGTTATTTGACCTATGAGTCGACACCACTAAACTTGGATAACTTTGTTGGTCTGATCCACTGACCTGGAGATCCCACTCCCGTCCCGCCAGCTGCAGTTTGGATCCCGCTACCCGGTTATTACCGTGGTCTTGTCCCGATGCCGCAGATTGCTACTGTAGTTTCCGATCCTCGCTTCGCTACCGTGGTCATGTCCTGTTTTATTATTATGTATATTTATATGTTACTTATGTTGCATCTTGTTTGTTTCCCATTTTCTTTGGTTACCTTACTTGTTTTATATTGCATGTGTATTTTGAATAAATGATTCTTTCGTTTTATTTAATTATTGTTCTAACAGGTTCAAATGTTTTCCAAGGTTATTTCTATATTGTCATATCCTTTCACCCATTTGTCAAACCGTCGTGTTTGACCCTTGTTTTGGTACTCAGATCCCGTTGTCGGTTATCCCGAGGAGGAGCACGAGGAGGCGGTCGGAGAACTGCAACGTCTAGTCGAGTGGCACGCCGATGATGTCGTTTAGACATTCGGGTGTTTGAGCTACGTAACATTTTTTGATAGAAATTAACCATTCTCTTAGGAACTTGATATTTTGTTTATATTGGCATTTGTTGGCCTCTATTTTTAGGAGTTGTAATTAAATGATCTTGTTGTAAACCTTAACCTTCTTTTGGGAATTAGCTAATGATCATTGCTCATTTTGATACTGGTTTCAAATATGTTTTTATCTTGCCACCTTGGATATGAATGTATGAATTAGATTTGCTACACGCTTCCGCATTTAAAAGAAATATTCATGTTGATGTGATATCCTTACTGATGTGAATTTAACTTCAATCTTTTAATACTGCAAATGCACAGTTGTCTTTTTGAGACAGTAGCAAGTATAGGTCGAATCCTAAAATCTGATTTTTTTATTTATCAAAGATTAATAAATAATTGAGATCCAAGAAAAGAAACTAGAAAAAATTCAGAAACACAAACTAATCAAATATATAAAACAGATTAGAGCATCCAAAATCCACTAAGCAAGATAATTAATCCATCCATGCAATTATTCTACTATTTGTCCCAAAAATAACTCAGATCTTAAACAAATCAATGTTTTGGATCCGGAGAATTTGTCTTTTACAAAAATCAATTTTTAAGAATAAGGTCACAACCCAAGACCTCCTTCACCTCATAAAAGAATGAAAAATCATAAGCATAACTCATCAAATTAAGCATAAATTATCAAAGGATCTCAGCCCTAAGCATAATCTATCAAAATAAGTATAAATCATCAAACTATTTTCATTAGAAATCAAAACAGAGGCTGCCTAAGGCATGAAGACAGATCTATTATTCTAATAGAGCATGTATTTTGAAAGAGACAAGAAATTAATAAAAAAATCACAGAGATTAAATTAAAGATCCACTTAGCTTCATCTGTATGCTCCAATCCAGAAATCTAGCCAGCCATTGAAAAGAACTCCATAAGTAATTTCATTGATAGCATCTCCTTGTACAATTGTTTCTCAAAAATCTCTCTTCTAAAATTCCTAATTTCTGGAACAGGGCCCTAGAATACCCAAAAATAACTATTAAATTCTATTAATAATGGAAAGAAGAGAAAGAGGAGAGAGAGAGTTATGGACGTCCAAGGGGAGGGAGTTGTCTCTCGTATGCTACTTTTTGGTTCCTTTTATTTCTTCGACAATCTATCAGATACATTGAATCTAGACACTTTCTCTGCAAATTTGATTTATCTTTATTGATAAGGTACATCTCTTATCCTTTTTGAATTTGAATGAGGTGGAAGCTTCTAGAAACCTCTGGGTGGTTTGGCTAATCTTCAGATGGGATCCGACAGGGGATGTGCAGCAATTGATTATTAATGGTGTGGATTTAATTACATTCCCGTCTAAAAATGAATATGAAAATCTTTGGGCCTATAACTTTGTCAATATAGCTCTGATTTGAACGTTCTTGGGATCCACGGATATCTACTCTGAATAAGCTTTGCAACGGTAGGTAAATTGCATCGATCTGACGGTCGGATTGAAAGTTATGGCCATTTGAAGATGAGTTATCCTGAGAAAAACGAGATTAACTTCTAAAATTTGATTTGCAATGGATTCTATCCCTGCACAACTTTCATTTTTGAAAGGACATCAGATGTGGATGATTCAAACTCTTCTTCTTTTGTTCCAATCAGGATCGTACTTTTTGAATTATCCATCAATGATTTCAAATTTACAACTGCTACGGACCTGCCATGTGGGACATTTCATCTGCTTAAACAGTGGGCCCTATGAGAAGTCTTCTACTGTAGTTAGGACTCTTCAACTGACATGATGAGTGGACTTCTCCTTTGATTAATTTGCATATGGCTTGTGTGTGGGGTCCACATGGTGAATTCTTCAATTTACTTCAATTCAGCAATGCAGGGCCCAGGATGACAATGTGTGCTTGAAAGTGGGTTCCATGACAGAGGTCTGCAATTCTCATTTTCTGCACATTCCAATTCAACACATCAAATACTAAACAACCCATATTGAAGCGGGACCCATCCGGACAGAATTCTACTCCAACTGGGACTCTTCGAAGAAAATTTGCAAAACAATCTAAATTAGTACATAAAATGTATGAAAAGTATGAAAATTCAGGTGCCTAGGTGAAAATGCATGAAATGATGAAATTATATGAATAATGATGCAATTCACCTAATTAAATCCATAATTCATCCTAAAATGATACGTAAATGTGCAAATTCATGAACTCAACACACCCCCCAACTAGCATTTTGCTAGTCCCTTAGCAAAAGTTGCGAGAAAAAATTTGAAGTTTTTTAACCTAATTTAAGAAAATAAAGCAAATATGAAAATAAAGCCACTTTCGCTGGTATTCTCGGTTGCATTTAGCGTATGCAACAAGCCCTTAAACCCCTAGGTTCCCCCTAGTGGACGAGTTGTGCCTCGTGAGGGTTTGTAGTGAATATACCCACAAAATTCCCTTTTTTTATTTTTATTATTTATTATTTATTATTTATTTTTTGAAAAGATATGTTTAAAACCTATCAAAATCCAGGGAAATTTCTTTCAAGAGAAAATCTATAGACATTGACTGTACTCGGTTCTCGGAATTTTTCAAAGACAAATCTCAAATTCGGTTCACCAATCCTATCTTTTGGTCAGAAATTCTCGAAATCATGCTAATTGATCGTGCACGGTGAAAAGTATGTATACGAAATAAGCATCAAATGATCCACCAGTAATTTCCGTTAAACTATATATATATATATATTTTTTTTTTATTTTAAATTCTAGGCCGCCTAAACTTAGCAAAGAAAAACAGTCTTCCTCTCAAGGTAATAATGACGGCTTTCGCACTACTATTTTTTCAAAGGCCGTAATTTTTTTTCTCTTATTTTTTTTTTCAAACACACACATGTGACTGTGCATTGCCTAGGTCCCTTAAGCTTTCTAATTAACCCATGTAACGAGCATTAGGCCAATGACTCCCAAAACAAATGTCTTTAGGGCACTAGGTATGTAAATACCCCTACAGGCTTACTGGCTCGGATTAAAAAGGCTATGAACCCAAACTAGTCACAAAACTTTTTATTCTTTTCGAGATTCTAAACACTTTTTTTTTCTTTTTTTTTCTTTTTTTTTTAGCGGTCCCCAACAATAGGCAGCCATTTCCATGTATCCACCCGTCGATCCAGGAAGCTCTGTATACTAACGGTCGATTTTTATTTTTTATTTTTTCAATTTTCAAATAAAAAACGGAAATCATAGCTTCACATTCAAAACTTTGAAAACGTATACAATCTGTGTAAAAGTGAGAGATCAAAATTCAGCAGTTTTCCAAAAACCCTTTCCGTAAATAAAATAGTGAACCATTGTTTTCTTTTGCACAAAATAAATATCTTCAGCCAAAAAAAAAAATTCTCTTGAAAGTTTCCCTCTAACCTAACAATAATTTTTTTAAAAAAAATAAAAAAATAAAGCAAAGCGAAAAAGAAAATATATAATGAAAATTGAACAAATGATCACATGTCAAATTCTAACTCACACCCCCAAACCTAAATTCAACATTGTCCTCAATGTTATGAATGAATGTGTAATGTGAAAATGAATAATAAGGAAAATTAGAATATCTTACCATGTGGGGTGATTGCAAAAGAATGTAATCAACCAGCTCAATTACCTTCTAAAATTGGGTTGCCTCCCAAATAGCGCTAAGTTTAATGTCGTCAGCCCGACATGACCAAAATTATTAGTCCTGGTAAATTGGGTCTTCCAGAAGGATATCCTCAACGGTTTTATCCTTCAGTTCCAGAAACGGTTTCAATCGTTGACCATTTACTTTGAAAACATCCCCATTCTTGGGATTTTCAATTTCTATAGCACCATGAAAATAAATAGTCCTGACAATGAATGGGCCAGTCCACCGGGTTCATAACTTCCCTAGAAACAGGTGTAACCGGGAGTTATACAAAAGGACTTTCATACCCGGTTCAAAGGATTTTCTTAGAATTGACTTATCATGGTTCGTCTTCATTCTTTCCTTGTAGATCTTGGCTATCGCGACCCCGGACCGGGCTCCCCATGACAAGGCGGGCCTTGATCCGGGATCGGGACACTAGTGTGTATGATTGTGCATGAATTAATTTAAATCTAAAACAAAACGTATACGAGTCTACCAAAGAGTACCACTCGTACACGCGATTTCCCACAGGTGTCCGCGGTGAGGATATCACATCGACATGAATATTTCTTTTATGTGCGGAAGCGTGTAGCAAATCTATTTCATACATTCATGTCCAAGATACAAGATTAATGCATATTTCATACTAGTATCAAAATGAGCAATGATCATTAAAGCTATAACCACAAAAGAAAGTTAAGGTTTACCACAATATATTTTAATTACATTGTTCCCAAAAATAGAGGCCAACAAAGGCCAATATGAATGAAGTATCAAGTTCCCCCAAAAGAATGGTTAGATCTATT
>QPKB01000004.1:45972640-46010596 GCA_003546025.1 Camphora micrantha | reverse complement strand
ATGAGCATATCGGGATGTTGTCTCAGTCACCGAAGTAAGGAGATGCAACATAAGTAACATATACATATACATAATATAATACGGGACGGGACCACGGTAGCGAACCGGGTATCGGGACAAGACCACGGTAATAACCGGGTAGCGGGATCCAAACTGCAGCTGGCGGGACGGGAAAGGGTCTCCAAGTCGGTAGATCAAACCGGCAAGGAAAGCCAAGCTTAGTGGCGCCGACTCATAGGTCAAATCATGTAAAACAAGACATGTACAAATCGTATGTAATGCACTTAAATAAACGGGTGGGACGGGGTGCTCAAAAGCACTAATTTCATTTTCAAACGGGAAGTGCATGTCGGGGCTAGCAAAAGCTTTAGTTTCAAATTCAATGTTTTCGGGAATGATAAATCACATTTCTTGAAATTCGGGACAAGTATCGGGATTCGATATAAATCAAGTGAATAAGGACCCCGTATGTCGATTGTGATGATCACTTGGTACTCCTTGAGTTTGGAGACATTCCGGGCTCTTTATGCACCTTAGGTATTCAAACTATAATCGGATTTTAAATAAACAAAACATGATAGAGAGGGGATCCTAAGCACAACGTTAATCTAGTAGTACCTTACAACCTACTCAGTCATCGAAAGGAAAACGGATTCGTGATACCCAAACAAACCAATTTCGCGTTTAGATAAAAGAAAGGATATCCCGTCGTTCCGTACCGTTCAAGATTGAACTAGGTTAAGTACCGATACAACCGGATTAACCGTGAGGAAATGTCGGTTCAACCATCCTCAAAAGAAGTCAAACGGGTCCACAAAAGGGTCACTAAGTTCCACTTAAAGTCCATCTAGCATAGGGTGAAAAGTCCATTTTTCAGCAGGTTTCCAGTTGGGCCGGTCGACCTGGCCCATGGCCGGTCGACCGCATACACAGTGGGCTCGGTCGACCGGCCATGGGCCAGGTCGACCGGGAGTTGTAACTTAAAATGGGTGAATAGTGTTTTGGTCAGGCTCCAGAGAGCCTGACCTCTGTGTGGCCGGTCGACCGCGTGAACTGCGGAACAGGGATTCCCGCAGTGCAGCAGGTCTTCCAACAGGGGACCTGTTCCAGTGTCCCTGGTCGACCGCGCCCCTTGGCCGGTCGACCGCGTGAACTGCGTAACAGAACCCAGGTTCTGTTACAGCAATTCGGTGGTCTTTTCCATTTCCTCCATTCCTTTCTACATTCTTTCAAACCTGTTTAGCAATCTAATACTTGGATAAAACAAGCTATCGAGACTCACAAATGTGCATTTATTTCAAATCTAAACAAGCCATTAATATCCCAAAATATTAGGTGAAAACATAAATGCGTTTCATCAAAACTCATTCAAAGGTAAAAGTATCAAATCATCCACTTGCCTTAGGTCTTTAATCAAGGGAAATCAAGCTCCTAAGCAACTTGCAAGTCAAGAACACAAGCTCTACAAAAACCCCCAAAACAAACCCTAAAATGGGTCAAAACAATGAAGGAGAAGAGAAAGCTTTCAATAATGAAAATGTAGCTTCTCTAAGGCTAGAAGAACACTAATCTAGAAGATTAGAGAGAGAGCTTACCAATAGGTGTTCCAAATGTGCAAGGCAAGCTAGAAGAGGATCTTAAAGAGATGAGATTCCTCCACCAATGGTACCAATGGAGAGCCCTTGAAGTTGTGAAGAAGATTGTGAAATCCTAATAGATGTTGGTGTAAGTTTGGTGATGCTTGATGATGGAAAAGCAAGAAGAAGAAAGGGAAACCCTAGGCTCAAGGAAGATTGCTGGAAAAAGGAGAAAAGAGGGGGATGAGCTCTCTTTTATAATCAACACAAGTGGGCGCCACCAACTAGTAACCTTTTTGGGCTGAAATAGTAGTTTTCGGGACTTCGGATGAAATCGACGAAGAAGGAAGAAATGATCGTCGAAATATCTAGTTTCTAAAAAGTATATGTTTCGCGGGTTTCGGGAATAACAATAATTTGGTACAGATTTGGTGTAAAAGTACTGTTTTGCCCTTGAAGCTAGAAAAGTCAAGTTTCGGGGTTTCGAACGGGCACGGGATCAACATGAAAGTTAAAAGTATTAACGAGATAAACAAAACGGGATAAAATACCAACCAAGAAAACCAAGATAACACCCCAAGTACACGTAAAGTCATAAACAAGGAACCCCCAAAGGGCCCCACTAATTCCAAAGGCACTCAAAATCCCCAAAGCTATTACAAAGCTACTCTAAACCAATTAAACCAAAATCCACAAAACAAAACAAGACTAACACGCAACTAACACAACACTAATCGAGGTCACTCGGGTCGGGGTCTTACATTGGCATTCTCATAGGCATCATTTTGAAGTTCTTCCAACTCATTGAGTTGCAATTTGCGCAGAGTACCCACAGTGGGTAAGTCAAAATTAAACTTATTAGTGGCCCAATAAGCTCTATGCTCCAATTCAACAGGCAAGTGGCATGCCTTCCCATAGACCAACCTATATGGGGACATTCCAATAGGTGTCTTGTAAGCGGTTCGATAGGCCTACAGTGGGTCGATCAATCGCAAAGATCAGTCTTTTCGAGTGGGATTGATCGTCTTTTCCAGAATTTGTTTAATTTGCCTATTTGAAATTTCCGCTTGGCCACTTGTTTGTGGGTGATAAGGTGTAGCAATCTTATGAGTGACAGAATATTTTTGCAACAAATGCTCAAAGGGACGGTTGCAAAAATGAGTGCCTCCGTCACTAATGATCGCTCTAGGGGTACCAAAGCGAGAAAAGATATGATCTCTCACGAATTTAATCACCACACGGTGGTCATTCTTCTTTGTCGGTATGGCTTCTACCCACTTGGAAACATAGTTTACTGCTAGCAAAATGTAAAGATTTCCAAAAGAATTTGGAAATGGCCCCATGAAGTCAATTCCCCATACATTAAAAATTTCCACCACAAGTATGGGATTTAAGGGCATCATGTTCCTCCGATTGAGCTTGCCAAGCTTTTGACACCTCTCATAGTTCAAACAGAAAGTGTGACAATCTTTAAAGATAGTGGGCCAGTAAAATCCACACTGCAAAACTTTTGCAGCTGTCTTTTTCGAACTAAAGTGTCCCCCACAAGCATGATCATGGCAGAAGGAAATGACCGAGTAATGGTCATGATCAGGAATGCATCTCCTGATGATCTGGTCAGGACAGTACTTAAAAAGATATGGGTCATCCCAGAAAAAGTACTTGACCTCAGCTAGAAATTTGGATCGATCCTATTTTGACCAATGGGAGGGCATCTCCCCTGTAACAAGGTAATTGATTATATCTGCAAACCAGGGGATTTGAGAAATATTGAGCAATTGTTCATCAGGAAAATTTTCATTCAATGGGACCTCATCTGATGGCTCTAAAGGTATCCTCGAAAGATGGTCTGCTACAGCATTCTCACATCCTTTTTTATCTCTTATTTCCAAATCAAACTCTTGTAACAAAAGGATCCACCTGATCAATCGGGCTTTTGCATCCTTTTTGGACAGAAGGTATCTCAAAGCTGCATGGTCCGTGTAGATGATGACTTTGGACCCTATCGAGTAGGATCGAAATTTCTCCAAGGCAAAAATCACAGCTAGCAATTCCTTTTCAGTGGTTGTGTAATTAAGCTGTGCATCATTGAGGGTCCTACTGGCATAGTAAATCACATGAGGTAGCTTCCCAACTCGTTGACCAAGAACAACTCCAATAGCAGTATCGGATGCATCACACATTAGTTCAAATGGAATGGTCTAGTTAGGTGGCTGAATTATAGGAGCTGAAGTTAGTTCTATTTTCAGTCTCTCAAAAGCCTTTAGACACTTTTCATCAAATTCAAACGGGGCGTCTTTTGTCAGCAATTGGCACAAAGGTTTAGCAATTTTACTAAAATCCTTAATAAATCTACGATAAAAACCAGCATGGGCCCAGGAATGATCGAACCTGCTTAACTGATTTTGGTGGTGGCAATTTGGAGATCAAATCAATTTTTACTTTGTCCACCTCAATTCCATTATCATAAATGATGTGTCCCAGAACTATACCCCTTTTTACCATAAAATGACATTTCTCCCAATTTAATACTAGATTCTTTTCTTTGCATCTTTTAAGTACCATGGACAAATGATGTAAGCACTCCTCGAAAGAATTGCCAAAGATCGAAAAATCATCCATGAAAACCTCAATGAATCTTTCCACCATGTCAGAAAATATGCTCAACATGCACCTTTGAAAGGTGGCCGGTGCATTGCATAGCCCAAAGAGCATGCGTCTGTAAGCGAAAGTGCCAAATGGACAGGTGAAGGTGGTCTTTTCTTGGTCCTCGGGTGCAATTAGGATTTGATAGTAACCGGAATAACCATCAAGAAAACAATAATATGCATGACCGGCTAGCCTTTCGAGCATCTGATCCATGAATGGGAGGGGAAAATGATTTTTCCTAGTGACTGAGTTCAACTTCCTATAATCAATGCATATCCTCCATCCAGTCTGTATCCGAGTGGGTACCTATTCGTTGCCTTCATTTTGAACCACTGTTATTTCAGATTTCTTTGGTACTACTTGAACCGGGCTCACCCATGCACTATCAGATATGGGGTGAAGCACCCCTGCATCGAGTACTTTTAAGACTTCCGACCTGACCACTTCCTTCATTGTAGGGTTCAGTCGCCTTTGTCGTTCACGAGAAGGTTTTGCATTTTCTTCCAAATGGATTCTATGTTGGACTACAGATGGGCTAATTCCTTTGATGTCTGCAATGGACCACCCTATAGCTTCCTTGTGTTCATCCAAAATTTTCACGAGTTTTTCCTCTTGGACAGGGTCTAAGTCTGAAGCTATAATCACTGGAAGGGTTTCTAGCGGGCCTAAAAACACATATTTCAAGGTATCCGGCAACTGCTTGAGCTCTAACTTAGGGGGCTCTACAATTGATGGGACAGGTGGGGAAGCAGATGAAGTCAGAATCTCATGCTTCGGTTGCCACCTGGAGCAATCCATGGATGGGGTTGAGTCTAGCAGTGCATTGACTTCCTCAATATGTCCATCTACATCAAAATCATTTCCAAAGTGGGCCAAACAAGCCTCTAGTGGATCTGCAAGTTTCAAATGGGGTAGGTGATTTTCCACCAATTCATGAATGCAACTAACTTCAAAGACCCCATCATCCTCATCGGGAGGTTGCTTAGTGACATTAAAAATGTTCACTTGGACTGTCATGGTCCCAAAAGAAATTTGCATTACTCCATTCCTACAATTGATCAAGCCATTTGAGGTGGCTAGGAATGGTCTCCCCAAGATGACTGGACTTTTGGGTTCAACCCCAGATGTGTGTTTGGTATCCAAGACAATAAAATCGACAGGGAACACAAAGTCTCCAACTTTGATAAGAACGTCTTCGACTACCCCTTGGGGTATCGAATTGATGCATCAGCCAATTGCAAGGTCACATGGGTCTTTTTCAATTCCCCCAAACCTAATTCTTCATAAACAGAGTATGGAAGAAGGTTCACACTTGCACCCAAGTCTAGCAAAGCTTTTTCTATGTGATGGTCCCCTATCTGACAAGAAATGGTAGGACACCCTGGGTCTTTGTATTTGATCGGTGTTGGACAGGAAATGATTGAGCTAGCTTGTTGGGCTAGAAAGCCTTTTTTGGGCACATTGGTAGTCCTTTTGAAGGTGCACAGGTCCTTCAGAATCCTTGCATAGGCCGGAATTTGTTGGATAGCATCAAGTAGTGGGATATTAATCCGCACTTGTTTAAATACTTCTAGCATTTTATCCAACTGAACATTTGATTTTACTAGGCTTAACCTCTGTGGGTATGGTGCCTTGGGAACATAGGTCCTAGGAGTGGGCTCACTAGGTGATGGTCCAGCATTAACTTGGTTCTCTGGTTCCGATATGGGTTCAGCATTCACATTTGGTTCCTCAATTTCTACTTTCTCATTTGATTCTTCGTTAGGTTCCTTGGGTAGTTTGACCTTGTTATAAACCTATGTACCAGACCTAAGGGTGATTATGGATTTGACTTGTTCCGGCCCTTTTCCTTTAGGATCATGAACAACTTGGCCCTTGGGATTAGGTTCGGGTTGACTAGGGAAGGTTCCCTTGTCTCTGGCACTGATGGAGTTGGCTAATTGGCCCATCTGATATTCTAATTTTGCAAGGGTTTGAGTAGTGGTCTGCTGAAATTGAGTAGTACTCTGAGACAATTATGTCGTGGTTTGAGACATGAGTTTCATGGCCTCTTCTAACGAATCTACCCTCTGGGTCAATGGATTGGGGTTGAAGTTAGGTTTTTGAAAACCGGGTGGGGCACTAACTTGAGATTGATTGGGCTGAAATTGAGTGGACTGAGATGGGCCACCCTGAGTTGGGCCTTTGGTCCAAGAGAAGTTTGGGTTGTCCCTCCAACCTGGATTGTAAGTGTTAGAGTACGGGTCATACCTTTGACGACTATCGAAACGAGTGTTTTGATATAATGCATTCACATCCTCAACAGACTCGGTTTGACCCAAAATTGATGGGTCAATCCCTCCATTCATGGCCTGATTATATCTTAATGACTCCAAAGTGTTTGGTGTGGGCTTTTGGTTCAGCTCTAAGGCCTCTATTCTCCTCACCAAGGTGGCCAATTTGGCCTCAGCCTCAATTTTGGGTTCAATCTTGAACATCCCCCCTTTTTCAGGAATGGTGGGTTTGATGGGCTTCCGCTTGATAAGGGCCCACTGCAATGTGTTTTCAGCAATTTCTTCCAAAAATGTCCAAGCTTCTTCTGCTGTTTTCTGCGTAAAATTCCCACCATAGAAAGATTCCATCATTTGTTTGGTTGGGTAATCCATGCCTTCATACACAATTTGGACTAATCGGATTTTCTCAAAACCATGGTGGGGACACTGGATTAAGAGGTCCTTGAACCGTTCCAAATAATTGTAAAGTGTCTCCCCTTCCATTTGATGGAATCCATTGATGGCCTGCCTAATCGAAGCGTTTTTTTGCTTGGAGTAGAATTGTTTGTAAAATTCTTCGGCTAGCTTGGCCCATGTAGTGATGGACCCAGCCTGTAAGGCATAAAGCCAAGCTTTAGCCTTCTCTTTTAAGGAGAAAAGAAATAATCTAAGTTTAAGGGCCTCCTAAGTCATGTGATTGATTATCATGGTCCCACAAATGTCCTCAAATTCCCTAACATGTTGATATGGGTTTTCTTGGTCTAGCCCACGGAATACTGGGAGCATCTGGATTATGCCAGATTTCAGCTCAAATGTGGCATTGGTCTGAGCCAGGGTGATGCAGGACGGTTGAGTTGTCCTGGTGGGGTACATGTACTCCTTCAAAGTCATGGGTGGGTCCACTTGATCAGCCATCCTAACAATTTCTTCAAATATTGAAGACTTTCCGACAATGGTTAAGGCTAATTCGGGCTCTATCCTGACTAACCTTTTACTCTTGCGTACCCACAGTTTCTCTCTCTTAGGTTTAGAGCGCATGCATCGGGTTCAACCTTAAAGAAATGCAGGCCTAATCTATATGCAGGGCCCTAATGGTCTTACTAGATGATGCACAAGCAGTCAAGCACAAGGATTGAGCACAAGAAATTATCCTATGGTTAACCTAACACACTAGACAGCTCCTAACTGATTTGAAGAGTGCAATAAGGCCTCCAATCCGGTCTTATGAAGCCAAATCGACCAGGTAAGTTCCCAGGATGAGTGGTGGGGTCACAATGCACTTGACAAGGGTCCCGCTTAAGAACCAAACTCCTAGAATAGAGACTGCCACTCATTGGAGGGATGGGACTTACCTAGACATCGACTGGACCAAAGAGCGCAACTGGTGTAACCTTTTGTGGTCTTCATCCTATTGAGCTCAAGTCCTATGATCTCGTTTCTACTTTATTTTAATTAATGTTTAGGTTACTATGTGAGAGGTGGTTAAACCTAATTGGGCAAGGATCTGGTGATGAAATCCAGTCCTTATCTTATTTGGGTCAATTGCCCTTAACTAAGTGTGTGGAGTCCAGTTAAATGGTGTGTCAATCAAGTATTCACAATTTGCAAAAATTTAAATCACCCAAGCCCCACTTGCAAGTAAAAGATTCGTGGGGTAAAGTTTAGAAAGTCTTACAACGGGCCCACGCCTCTTTTTTTTAGCAAATTTTGCAATTCTGAGAGCAATTTAAATTTAGAAAATCTGAGAGCAACTTGTTTGCTTAGAGCAAATCCACACAGTTTCCTGTTTTTGTGCAACTCTCCTCTTACCAAGGTAACCTATTCAAAAGCAACTCTTGTTAGTAAATCCTAAGTTAGCACATCAATTCAAAATTCTAGATTATCCTAATTTTTAAAAGAAAAGATAAGAAAATTCAAAAGACACCAAGTTAATAAAAACTCTATCCAAAGTGGATTCTAAGTTATTGAAACAAATAAAAAACTCTATCTACAAAATAAAAAAAAATCAGAAATTCTAAATTATCCAAACAAGTATCCAGATATGGTTAGAGTTTTTTAAAAAGTCTTCAATTATAAGAAATCCAATCTTATCAAATTCAAATTTCAGATTTTAAAACTCTAACTAATCTAAACAACTTAAGAGATGAAAATTTAAAATTTCCAACTACCTACTTTTAGAATTCAAAAGTTAGCATATTAATTAAAACAACTAGTCCTAAAGATTTTAAACTCTATCTCACCAATCCTCATCTAATCAAGACACTAGTTAGACCAATCTAAAATAAAAGTTTTTTTTTATTTACTGAAATTCGGAATTAAAAGAAATCCTTCAAAATTACCAAAGTGAAATACTAACTAATTCTAATTGCAAAGAACACTACTAATGCAAAATTAGATGACTAAACAACTAATGCAACCAAAATATCAGCATGCATATGAATCTAATAAAAATTAAGCAGATTTTTAACAAAAACTCATATTTGGCTCCCCGGCAACGGCGCCAAAAACTTGATGTCAATTTAACTTCAATCTTTTAATACTGCAAGTGCACAGTTGTCTTTTTGAGACAGTGACAAGTATAGGTCGAATCCCACAAGGAGCACTACTAAGTTAAAATTCAAAATCTGATTTTTTTTTATCAAAGATTAATAAATAATTGAGATCCAAGAAAAGAAAGTAGAAAAAATTCAGAAACACAAACTAATCAAATATATAAAGCAGATCAGAGCATCCAAAATCCATTAAGCAAGATAATTAATCCATCCATGCAATTATTCTACTATTTGTCCCAAAAATAACTCAGATCTTAAACAAATCAATGTTTTGGATCCGGAGGATTTGTCTTTTGCAAAAATCAATTTTTAAGAATAAGGTCACAACCCAAGACCTCCTTCACCTCATAAAAGAATGAAAAATCATAAGCATGACTCATCAAATTAAGCATAAATTATCAAAGGATCTTAACCCTAAC
Organism: Camphora micrantha; assembly: GCA_003546025.1. Lineage (NCBI taxonomy): Eukaryota > Viridiplantae > Streptophyta > Magnoliopsida > Laurales > Lauraceae > Camphora > Camphora micrantha. The sequence goes on along the minus strand of QPKB01000004.1, from coordinate 46,001,147 downwards.
CATAATCTATCAAAATAAGTATAAATCATCAAACTATTTTCATTAGAAATCAAAACAGAGGCTGCCTAAGGCATGAAGACAAATCTATTATTCTAATAGAGCATGTATTTTGAAAGAGACAAGAAATTAATAGAAAAATCACATAGATTAAATTAAAGATCCACTTAACTTCATCTGTATGCACCAATCCAGAAATCTAGCCAACCATTGAAAAGAACCCCATAAGTAATTTCATTGATAGCATCTCCTTGTACAATTGTTTCTCAAAAATCTCTCTTCTAAAATTCCTAATTTCTGGAACAGGGCCCCAGAATACCCAAAAATAACTATTAAATTCTATTACTAATGGAAAGAAGAGAAAGAAGAGAGAGAGAGTTATGGACGTCCAAGGGGAGGGAGTTTTCTCTCGTATGCTACTTTTTGGTTCCTTTTATTTCATCGGTTATCTATCAGATACATTGAATCTAGACACTTTCTCTGCAAATTTGATTTATCTTTATTGATATGATACATCTCTTATCCTTTTTGAATTTGAATGAGGTGGAAGCTTCTGGAAACCTCTGGGTGGCGTGGCTATCTTCAGATGGGGTCCCACAAGGGATGTGCAGCAATTGATTATCAATGGTGTGGATTTAATTGCAATCCCGTCTAAAAATGAATATGAAAATCTCTGGGCCCATAACTTTGTCAATATAGCTCTGATTTGTATGTTCTTAGGCTCCACGGATATCTACTCTGAATAAACTTTGCAACGGTAACTAAATTTCATCGATCCGACGGTCGGATTGAAAGTTATGGCCATTTAAAGATGAGTTATCTTGAGAAAAATGAGATTAACTTCTAAAATTTGATTTGCAATGGATTCTATCTCTGCACAACTTTCATTTTTGAAAGGACATCAGATGTGGAAGATTCAAACTCTTCTTCTTTTGTTCCAATCAGAATTGTACTTTCTGAAATATCCATCAATAATTTCAAATTTGCAACTGCTGTGGACCTGCCATGTGGGACATTTCTTCTACTTGAACAGTGGGCCCTATGAGAAGTCTTCTACTATAGTTAGGACTCTTCAACTGACATGATGAGTGGACCCCTCCTTTGATTAATTTGCATATGGCTTGTGTCGCGACCCCGGACCGAGTGCCCAGGCCCCGCCGCGACTGATGAGATGTAAGATGATTAACTTCCCACAGGTTCCCGCGTTGAGGGTTCCGAAAAACAAACACAAGGAACAACCAACTCACACGATCAAGTATGCAGAAGCGTGTGGCAAATCACATCTTATTAAATCATGACAGAATATGGACATAATGTCATCAAGACTAAAATATCAGAATGAAGACATAACAAGGCATTCCCATAATAATTCAAGTTACAAAGTTAACAAAGTATGTTAAGTTATTATAATCCCAAAATAAGAGGCCAACATAGGCCAATACAATACCAAAAGTATATAAAAGCCCAAAAAGTGATCCATCGGAACTCATGACCCGTCCCAACGTCTAAATGACGTCGTCGGGTTGCCACTCACGGGCTAAGGTAGGCTCAACAGCCTCCTCCTGGTACTCCTCCTCAAGGGGATAACCTCCTGCACCTGGTCACCAAAATACAAGCATCAAACATGATGGTTTGGCAAGAAATCATTTTAAGCTAGAGAATGAATAAGAATGTTTAATAAAAAACATAAAGAAATACTTTACTGAACGTAAAACAAATACTTACGGAGCACTTTTCTAAATCAGAGACGAACTAGCATGAATGCATAACATATATATCATGAATCGCAAATCCACAAAGAGCCCATCCTTTCTCTATCATTTATAATGAAAAGAGTAAGCACGCACGACAAGCACGAATATACATAGTATAACACGACACGATTCCCACAAATACGGGATTCCGGCCGCGGAACCGGACACGCACGATGTGTAATAAATACACTACTAATCTGCAGTTAGTTCACATGTTTAAGGACCCCCAGACAGTGGATCAGACTAAAAGGGCAGTCCAAGCTCTGTGGTGTTCACTTGAGTTCATGAATGCACAAAACACACAAAACACGATTCAAACACATCGAAAATAAAAGGGGAAATCACTTGTCACGGCAAGACAAGGCACGACTAGCAAAAAGCATAATATATATGCTCACAACTTACAAGTGATCCCCATTTAATACTTGAAACACATCTTAGAACGAGCTTAAATACTTGACTTTAAAGCGAGTACACAATATGACTTGCGGTATTAAATCAACGTTCAAAACACGATAATTTCATCAAGTACATGCTTAGGCTATTCATTGACCCTTATGTGACTGGAACTCTATTATTAAAATACAAGGATTGGTGTCCCCGAAGTTGGTACATATCATGGAGTTCCATTCACACAATGTCAAGTTAAAGTCCTTAATATAGCCTAGTTTTCAAGTTTTTTTTTTTAAGAATATGCAAATGGGCAAAAATCCTCTCAAAAAGGGGAAATTCAAGTTGGGCCGGTCGACCTGGCCCTTGGCCGGTCGACCGCATACACAGTGAGCCCGGTCGACCGGCCAAGGCCCAGTCGACCTGCAGTTGTAAATTAAATAGGTGCACAGTGTTTTGGTCAGGTTCCAGAGAACCTGACCCTGTGTCGCCGGTCGACCTCGCCCCCTGGCAGGTCGACCTCGTGAACTGGGGAAACAGTAATTCCCGTAGTGCAGCAGGTCATCCAACTGGGACCAAACCCAGTGTGCCCAGTCGACCTCGCCCCTTGGCCGGTCGACCGTGTGAACTGCGGAAACAGAACCCAGTTCTGATTTCTGCAGTCAGTGGTCCATCCATTCTTCCATTTCTTTTCTACATTCTTTCCAACCTGATTAGCAAATTTGATACATGAATATAACATGCTATCAAGGCTCACAATGGGGCATTTATTTCAAACTTAAACAATCCATTAACATAAAAACCCATTTCATAATCCTTCAAACCCATTCTTATCAAACAAATCCAAACTTCAACAAAAGCAAGGCTTAATAAAAAGTGATGAAATCTGAAAGTTTGGAAGACTATTTGGCATGCTTGCATTTTCTAAAGTAAGATCACAACATAAAAGTCTAGTAAAACAAAGCATTAATACCAAATGACAAGTCCATGAACACACATGCACAACAACTTAAATAGATTACTTGCCTTAGCCAATTGAAAACCAAAACTCTTCTTCAAGCACTCCTACTCAAGAGCCAAGCCAAGAACTACAAAAATCCCATGAAACCCATTCAAAAACTCACCCAAAAATGCAACCAAGCAATCCATTTCGAAATGGGTGTTACAAGTTAGAAAAACATGATCTTTAGGAGTCCAAAGAACTCCATTGAAGAGATGGGTTGAAGCTCTTACCTAGAAGTGCCCAAACAAGATGCAAAGAAGGAAATGGAGATCTTTCCCAACAAGAAACTTCAAGAAAATGGTATCAATGGAAAGCTTGGGATGAGAGGAAGAAGATGATGGTTTTAGAATTCCATTTGGAGATCTCTAACTCATGCATTCAAGAAGAGAAGATGAAGAGGAAAAGAGGGTTTTTCAGCCCTAGGTCAAGAAAAGTGCTGGGATTTGTGGAATGAAGAGAGAAAGAGGGGAAAAGGGCTTAAGTGCTTGCAAGTGGGTCCCTTAGGTGCAAATCTTGCATGAGTAAAAACATGGTCTTGCGAGCCTCAAATGAAGTCAACGAAGAAGGATAAAACGATCCTTGAAATCTAGTTTCCGAAAAGTATATTTTTGACATGGTTTTGGGATCTCGAAAATTGTGTCCAGATTTGAGTGTGAAAAGGCTATTTTACCCTTTTTGGCCAAAATTTGAGTTTCTGGGCTACGAACACAGACGGGCTAAACACGAAAGTTGTACATAATCACAAAACCATTCAAATGATATGAAAATCACGATTAACACAAAACCAAACACGATCTTCCCACGCTTGCACGTACACCCAGGCCTTCCTGAGTGTGCCTAGTTAATGCTAAACGTTCTCGAACTCCCCAAAGCAATAACCATGACTAAAACTGATCACACTCTAACCCACGGTAGCTAAACCCGATTAAGACTAAGCACACACTAAGCAAACACTATTGGGTTAATCCTGGGTTGGGGTTTGACAGCTTGTGTGTGGGGTCTACATGGTGAATTCTTCAATTTACTTCAATTTAGCAATGCAGGGCCCAGGATGACAATGTGTGCTTGAAAGTGGGTTCCATGACAGAGGTCTGCAATTCTCATTTTCTACACATTCCAATTCAACACATCAAATACTGAAGAGCCCATATTGAAGCGGGACCCATCCGGACAAAGTTCTACTCCAACTGGGACTCTTCGGAGAAAATTTGTAAAACTTTCTAAATTAGTACAGAAAATGTATGAAAAGTATGAAAATTCAGGTTCCTATGTGAAAATGCATGAAAAGATGAAATTATATGAATAATGATGCAATTCACCTATTAAATCCATAATTCATCCTAAAATGATACATAAATGTGCAAATTCATGAACTCAACACACCCCCCAACCAGCATTTTGCTAGTCCCTTAGCAAAAGTTGCGACAAAAAATTTGAAGTTCTTTAACCTAATCTAAGAAAAGAAAGCAAATATGAAAATAAAGCCACTTTCGTGGGTATTCTCAGTTGCATTTAGCGTATGCAACAAGCCCTTAAACCCCTAGGTTCCCCCTAGTGGACAAGTTGTGCCTCGTGAGGGTTTGCAATGAATATACCCACAAAATTACCTTTTTTTTCTTTTTATTATTATTTTTTTATTTTTTATTTTTTGAAAAGATATGTTTAAAACCTATCAAAACCCAGGGAAATTTCTTTCAAGAGAAAATCTATAGACATTGACCATACTCGGTTCTCGGAATTTTTCAAAGATGAATCTCAAATTCGGCTCACCAATCCTATCTTTTGGTCAGAAATTCTCGAAATCATGGTAATTGATCGTGCACGGTGAAAAGTATGTATACGAAATAAGCATCAAATGATCCACCAATAATTTCCGTGAAACTATATATATATTTTTTTAGAGAGATAGTCTTCACCATTAAGCTATTACCGGGGACCGCTCCGATCTCTATTGCACCTTATAGAATGGCTCCGGCGGAATTAAGAGAATTGAAGACACAATTGCAAGAATTGTTGGACAAAGGTTTTGTAAGACCTAGTGTTCCGCCGTGGGGAGCTCTAGTTTTGTTTGTCAAGAAGAAAGATGGTTCGATGAGAATGTGCATAGATTACCGGATATTAAACCAAGTGACCATCAAGAACAAATATCCTTTGCCAAGGATAGATGAACTGTTTGATCAGTTACAAGGTGCTTCGTATTTCTCGAAGATTGATTTGAGATCCGGTTACCATCAGCTGAGAGTCAGAGACTCAGATGTATTGAAGACTGTTAGATTGTATGGACTCAATCCATCATATGATGTAATAAACTGATTAATTTCTTTATTTATCAATAATATCATGCTTTCCTTTCATGAGATGAATGGTGTTTTACTACTTAATGCACCTGACCAATACATATGACATAAATGGTTCATGAGATGAACCGGGTCCCATTAGTATATTAGATGTGATATATGTGTATGGATGAGATCCACACACAGGAGACATTTGTCACAAATCTTATACTTAAAGTTCTTCACAAACGGTGATGAGACTAGGCATCTCATCTGATAAGGTTGCAGCGCTTTGATCACTATAAGATAGTATGATTTGTCTCGATCATCAGAATGTAAGATTCTGGACCACGGTGCTGGTACATTAGATGTATTGAAGGACCATGAGATGCACCTTATGGAATACTATCTCAAGTTTAAGGTTTGCTCTCATAATTCCCTAACAATAGGCTCTCAATCCTGAGACATTGATGAACTCAAGTTTCTATCTATACATTTGCTTTGAGTCACCAATGAGTGAGGCCAACTGTAGGTCAACACCTCGGTGTCTTGGGTACGTGGTAGTAGGACTGTGGGAACATCCAATGGTCAAGATGGAATTTATCTATATTATCCCCTTGTGCCAATTAATGGATTTATCATTAGTAAGTGCGCACCCATCTCAATTAAGAGTTAATTGGATGGTACTGATGATCACTGTGATTAATTGGGGCTCAAGGATAATAAGATGTGGATTTAAATTGGCGGGACAGTATTAGTCCAGTTAATCCATGGATATTGATAGAGGGGCTTAATTGTGGTAATCGGGAAGTTTAGGGTCTTCATTGTAATTTATTCCTAAGACTGGAGTGCAATTGCATTTATATAGTGGTGTTATTTGCAATTAACTATGGGCCCGGATTGCACATGAGATGTGGGGTCACGTGTCCCAGTTGGAGCCAGCTTTCTATGGAATCCCTAGTGGTCCCCACGCTAGCCCAAGTTATTGGAAAGATACTAATCCTACTAGAACTCTAAGATGAAGGAATTAGGAAGTTACTATTTCTATTTGAAGTTGGACTTCTAATAGTGGTAATAGTAAGGTTACTATTTTGTGTAGAAGTAAGACTTCTATTTCAATTAGTACAAGAGAAGGAGGTTGCTTAATGCTATAAAAGAAGTAACAAAGGGCTGGGATAGATACAATCCTTGAAAAACGTCCAGCCCCCTTTGTGCAAGAGTTGCACATACTTCTCTTCTCCTTCTAGTTCTCTTCTAGTTTCGTTTAGAGCTTCTAGTTGTTTTCTGTAGGAGATCCCACCCATCTCCTATACAGAAGAGATCTGGTACGGGTCATAGCGTGGAAGGCGAAGAGGGCTTGGAGATCCAAAGTTGTTCTCTTCTCCATCAAAGCACAACCGGACAGCAAAGTTATAATCTGCTTCTCTATCTTTTGTAGATTATATTTGCATGGTGTTGCTTGTATTAATGCTGTACATGGTATATGAGTATGAGGGATTGCATCCTGGATATGGTTAATGGCCTTATGGGCGTTTGATCCCTGATTCAAGTGGGTCAAAAGTTTTGAAATCGCATCCACGAGGCCCACCTATTTCCAACAAAGACAACTTTTCGGACAAGATATGGACACTATGAGTTTCTAGTGATGTCATTTGGATTGACTAATGCACCAGCAGTGTTCATGGCATTGATAAACAAGATATTCGCAGAGTACCTAGACCAATTTGTAGTGGTGTTCATTGATGACATATTAGTGTACTCTAAGACCAAAGAAGAGAATGAAGAACACTTGAGAGTAGCATTGCAGCTTCTGAGAGAGAACCAGCTGTATGCGACTCAATAAGTGTGAGTTCTGGCTAGAGTAAGTGGCGTTTTTGGGGCACATTATCTCCAAGGAAGAATTATCAGTGGACCCATCCAAGATTGAGGCAGCAGTACAAAAGGAAAGATCGAAGAATGTGTCAGAAATCAGAAGTTTTCTAGGATTGGCAAGATACAACCGGAGGTTTTTCCAAGGATTTTTGTCGATTGCATCACCTTTGACGGAGTTGACAAGGAAGAATGTGCCATATGTGTGGTCAGACAAGTGTGAAGATAGCTTCTAAGAGCCGAAGAAGAGATTAACCACAACACCAATCCTTACCTTGCCATCCGGAAGCGACGATTTCACTATCTTTACCAATGCTTTGAACATTGGACTTGGATGTGTGTTGATGCAGGAAGGGAAAGTGATAGCCTATGGATCCCGGCAGTTGTAAGATCATGAGAAGAACTATGCCACACATGATCTTGAGTTAGCAGCGGTTGTTTTCGCATTGAAAATGTGGAGACCTTATCTCTATGGAGAGAAATTTGAGGTTCATTCAGATCACCGCAGCTTATAGTACTTGTTTTCCTAGAAGGAGTTGAATATGAGGCAGCGTAGATGGATGGAATATATCAAGGATTATGATTTTCCAATCAAGTACCACCCGGGGAAGGCAAATGTAGTTGCTGACGCTTTGAGCAGGAAGTCAGTAGGCTTGGCAAATCTCAGTGGCACCTGTATTTTTGAACAATTTGAAGAGTTGAGTATAGATCTTCAGCCACAGAAGAAGGGTGTAGTGTTAGCCAACATGTCAGTGTCAGAGCCTTCTTTCATTCAGAAGATCAAAGATAGTCAGTTTCAAGATCTAGAGTTGGCCAAGATTTCAAAGCATATAGCAGATCGCCCTGATTTCTGTACTGTTGATGGAGTTTTGTACTACCGTGTCCATTTGTGCGTGCCAAATATCGAAGAACTGAGGAATAACTGTAAGACCCCGACCCGAGTGACTTCGATTAGTACTAATTAAGTTGCGTGTTAGTCTTGTATTTGTTTAGTGGATTTTGGTTTAGTTGGTGTGACGCCCCGGAGTCCCACATCGACTATAGAGAGGAAAGTGAATGGGGTTATATGTAGAGCTTACACCCTTACCTTGCATGAGGCCTTTTGATGGGTTGAGGCCCATCAGAAGCAAAACCGTGAGGCCAGTGGGCCAAAGCGGACAATATCATGCATGGGTATGGGTGGGGCGTTACAAATGGTATCAGAGCCGACTCTCGACTAGTTTGAGTGTGGGTCTCCTGCCGTGGTCTGGTGTAAGTGGGCGGATCTCTATGTGGGCGGGCCAAGAGGGCTGGCAGGCTACAGAGACTGGTAGGCTACTGCACAGGGACGTGCAGCCTTTAAGGGGGGTGGACTGTGACGCCCCGGAGTCCCACATCGACTATAGAGAGGAAAGTGAATGGGGTTATATGTAGAGCTTACACCCTTACCTTGCATGAGGCCTTTTGATGGGTTGAGGCCCATCAGAAGCAAAACCGTGAGGCCAGTGGGCCAAAGCGAACAATATCATGCATGGGTATGGGTGGGGCGTTACAGTTGGTTTAGAATAACTTTGTCATAGCTTTGAGATTTTTTGAGTGCCTTTGGAATTAGTGGGGCCCTTTGGGGGTTCCTTTTCATGACTCACGTGTACTTGGGGGATTACTTGAGATTCTTTTGATTTGGTGTTTTATCCCGATTTACTTATTTTGTTAATCCCTTCACCTTTCATGTTGATCCCGTTCCCGTCCCGAATCCCGAAACTCGACTTTTCTAGTTTCTTGGGCAAAACAGTCTTTTTACACTAAATCTGGACCAAATAATTGATATTCCCGAAACCCGCGAAACATATACTTTTTGGAAACTAGAAATTTCGACGATCGTTTCTTCCTTCTTCGTCGATTTCATCCGAGATCCCGAAAACTACTATTTCAGCCTTCCAAGTTTCCAAAGAGGTGGAGCCCACTTGCAAATGCTATATAAGCACTCATCTCCCTCCTTTCTTCCTTTTTCCAGCAACTTTCTTGGCTAGGGTTTCCTTTCTTCTTCTTGCTTTTCCATCATCAAGATACTACCAAGCTTGCACCAACATCTAAAAGGATTTCACCATCTTCTTCACCACTTCAAGAGCTTTCCATTGGTACCATTTGTGAAGAAATCTCATCTCTCTAAGATCCTCATTTAGCTTGCCTTGCTCATTTGGAGCACCTATTGGTAAGCTCTCTCCCTAATCTTTTAGATTTGTGTTCTTCTAGCCTTAGAGAAGCTACATTTCCATTATTGAAAGCTTTCTCTTCTCCTTCATTGTTTTGACCCATTTTAGGGTTTGTTTTGGGGGTTTTTGTAGAGATTGTGTTCTTGGCTTACAAGGGTGCTTAGGAGCTTGTTTTCCTTTGATTTGGGACCCAAGGCAAGTGGATGATTTGATATGTTTAGCTTTGAATGAGTTTTATGAAATGCATTTATGATTTCACCAAATATTTTGTGATATTAATGACTTGTTTAGGTTTGAAATAAATGCACATTTGTGAACCTTATTAGCTTATATTATCTATGATTTAGATTGCTAATCAGGTCTAAAAGAATGAACACAAAGGAAAGGGAAAAAGGGATGAACCACTGAACTGCAGAAAACAGAACTGGGTTCTGTTACGCAGTTCACGCGGTCGACCGGCCAAGGGGCTCGGTCGACCGGGCACACTGGATCAGGTCCTCTGTTGGATGACCCACTGCACTGTGGGAAACACTGTTACGCAGTTCACACGGTTGACCGACCAAGGGGCTCAGTCGACCGGCCACACAGGGGTCAGGTTCTCTAGAACTTGACCAAAACACTGTTCATGCATTTTATTTACAACTGCAGGTCGACCGGCCAAGGGCGCGGTAGACCGGGCCTTCATGAGAAGGTCGACCTGACCTCCTCAGGTCGACCAAGACCGCAATGTACTCAGTCGACCGGCCAAGGGCCGGGTCGACCGGGCACTCTGCGAATTTCCCCTGAAAAGTGATTTTTCACCCTTTTCTTAAATGGACTTAGGTGGAACTTGGTTACCCCTTTTTATTGGACTCACTTGACTTATCATGAGATTGTTGGACCCGACATTCTTGGAGGTTAATCCGGTTGTATCGGAACTTAACCTAATTCAATCCTGAACGGTATGGGACAACGGGATACCCTTTTTTTATAACTATTCACGAGGTTTGTACGTTTGGGTATCGCGAATCCTATCCCCTTCGGTGATTGAATAGGTTGTACGATGTGCTAGGATTAACATTACCCTTAGGATTTCTTTTGAGGTTCTGTTTGTTTTGAATTTCATTTTAAAGGTTTGAAATCACTAAGGTATATAAAGAGCCCGGAATGTCTCCAAACTCAAGGAGTACCAAGTCATTATTACAATGGACATACGGGGTCCTTAACCGCCTGATTTATCTTAAATCTCGATACTTCTCCCGAATTTCGCGAATTATGGTTTATCTTAAATCTCGACACTTGTCCCGAATTTATCGAATTATGATTTATCATTCCCGAAAGTATTGAAAGCATAGTTTAGCATTTTGCTAGCGCGTTTATACATGCCCGAATGGAATGATACTTGTGCCTTTGAGCATCCCGTCTCGCTCGTTTACATACATGCACTCTATATGTTTTATACATGATTTGACTTGCCATTTGACCTATGAGTCGGCACCACTAAGCTTGGCTTTCCTTGCCGGTCTGATCCACCGACTTGGAGACCCCTTCCCGTCCCGCCAGCTGTAGTTTGGATCCCGCTACCCGGTTATTACCGTGGTCTTGTCCCGATACCCGGTTCGCTACCGTGGTCATGTCCCGTATTATAGTATGTATATGTATATGTTACTTATGTTGCATCTCCTCACTTCGGTAACTGAGACAACATCCCGATATGCTCATGTCACTTCGGTGATAGAGGACTTAGCTATGTGTGGTTGCCATCTTATCTGTTTCCCGTTTCCTTGGATACCCTACATGTTTTATATTGCATATGTATTTGAATAAATGATTCTCTCGTTTTATGAAACTATTGCTTTGATAGGTTTAAATGTTTTCCAAGGTAATTTCCTTATTGTTATGTCTTTTCACCCGTTTGCCAAACCGTCGTGTTTGACCCTTTGCTTCGGTACTCAGGTACCGTTATCGGCCTCCCTGAGGAGGAACTTGAGGAGGCGGTCGGCAAACCGCATCGATTAGTTGAGTGGCACGCCGATGATGTCATTTAGACATTCGGGTGCTTGAGCTGTGTAACATTTTGGGGATAGAAACTAACCATTCTTTTGGGGAACTTGTTATTTTATTCATATTAGCCTTTGTTGGCCTCTATTTTTGGGAACAATGTAATTAAACTATATTGTTGTAAACCTTAACTTTCTTTTGGGGTTATAGCATTAATGATCATTGCTCATTTTGATACTAGTATTAAACATGTGTTAATCTTGTTATCATGGACATGAATGTATGAAATAGATTTGCTACACGCTTCTGCACATAAAAGAAATATTCATGTTGATGTGATATCCTCACAGCGGACACCTGTGGGAAATCGCGTGTACGAGTGGTACTCTTTGGTAGACTCGTATACGTTTTGGATTTAAATCAATTGCATCATACATACATCAATCATTATAACATTAGTCCTAATCCCGGATTAGGCCCGTTTTATCTTGGGGTTCCGGTCCGGGGTCGCGACAATGACATCATGACAGAGGCTCACAGTATAGGTATTTTATGCATCCAGGCAGCACGAAGATGTATCAGAACTTGAAGGGCAGATTTTGGTGGAACAACATGAAGAGAGAGATTGCAGCGTTTGTCTCTTGTTGTATGACATGTCAGTTGATTAAGGCAGAGCACCAGAAGCCTCCAGGGTTGTTGCAACCGTTAGAGATTCCAGAATGGAAATGGGAGCACATTACCATGGATTTCATTTCGGGATTACCGACTGGGTCATTGTGGACCGTCTCACCAAGTCAGCTCACTTCATCCCGATGAAGACAGGAAAGAAGATGCACATGCTACCTTTGGCAGAGTTGTTTGTCAGTGAGACTGTCAGCAGACATGGTCAGCCAGTTTCCATCACGTCTGATCGAGGCAGTAGATTCGTCTCGAGATTTGGAAGACATTGCATAAGTCTATGGGTACAAGACTACAGTTCAATACAGCTTACCACCCACAGACAAATGGACAATCAGAGAGAACCATTCAGACTCTAGAGGATATGCTCCGTGCTTGTGTGTTAGACTTCAAGACTCAACGGGACGAGAATCTACCTTTGTGTGAGTTCGCGTACTGCAACAGCCACCACTCGAGCATTGAGATGGCGCCTTTTGAGGCATTGTATGCCAGAAGGTGTAGGACACCTGTTTGTCGGGAGGAAGTTGGTACCCGCAGTTTACATGGGCGAGCCATGGTGAGTGAAACCAGTGACAAGGTCAAGCAGATTCAAGAACGTCTGAAAGTAGCCCGGAGTAGACAGAAGAGTTATGCAGATTCCCACAGAAGAGATTTACAATTCAAAGAAGGAGATAAGGTTTTCTTGAAGGTATCACCTACTAGGGAAACATTGAGATTCGGACAGAAAGGCAAGTTATCACGGAGATGCATTGGACCTTATGACATTGTGAGCAAGATTGGTGACGTGGCTTATAGATTAGCCTTACCACCCGAGTTATCTGGTGTACACAACCTCTTCCATGTGTCAATGTTGAAGAAGTATGTCCCCAATCCTTCGCATGTACTCCGACACAAACCGTTGGAAATCAGAGAAGATGCTACCTATGTCGAGAAGCCTATTCAGATCATCGACACCAAAGAGCAAAAATTGAAGACACGGACTATTCAGTGGGTGAAAATGCTTTGGGAGAATCATGAACCGGAAGAGGCAACATGAGAATTACGAGACCAAGTGCAGAATAAGTATCCGCATCTTCTCCCTGAGCTGAGTTTTGTATTTTATTTGGTGGACCAAATATCCCAAGGGGTGGAGGATGTAGGACCCCGATCCGAGTGACCTCGATTAGTGTTGAATAAGTCGTGTGTTAGTTCTAAGTGTGTTTAGTGTGTTTGGTTTAGTTTGGGTTTAGAATAGCTTTGTTATAGCTTTGGGAAATTTTGAGTGCCTTTCTGATTAGTGGGGCACTTTGGGGGTTCCTTTTATGACCTTGCGTTTACTTGGGGGATTACTCGAGATTCTTTGGATTTGTGTTTTCATCCCATTTTACTAATCTCGTTGACTTTTTCAACTTTCATGTTGAACCCGTTTCCGTCCCGAATCCCGAAACTCGACTGTCATTGCTTTGAGGGCAAAACAGTCTTTTTACACTAAATCTGTACCCAATATTTGATATGCCCGAAACCCGCGAAACATATATTTTTTGGAAACTATAAATTTCGAAGATCATTTCTTCCTTCTTCATCGATTTCATCCCAGGTCCCGAAAACTACTATTTCAGCCTTCCAAGTTTCCTAATGGGTGGAGCCCACTCTCCTCTTCTATATAAGGAACCCATCTCTCTTCTTTCTCCTTTTCTGGCACAAATCCATTAAGAAACTAGGGCTTTTTCCCTTTTCTCTTCTCCTTGCCTTTCCATCATCAAAACACTACCAAACCTTGCACAAATTGAAGAATGGTTGTCACCATCCTCTTCCTCTCCTTCAAGGCTCTTCATTGACACCATTTTTGAAGAATATCTCCATTTTTAAGATCCTCTCTGAGCTAGCTCTCTCCATTTGGAGACTCTACAAGTAAGCTCTCTTCCTAATCTCTTAGATATGTATTCTGCTTGTCCTTGAGGAGCTCCGTTTTCATTATTGGATGCTCTCTCTTTCTATTTCATTGTTTGACCATTTTAGGGTGTGTTTTGGGGGTTTTTGTAGAGATTGTTGTTTTGAGCTTGGAGAGGTGATTAGAAGCTTGATTTGTTGTTTAGAGACCTTGAGGCAAGTAGATGATTTGATATTTGAGTTTTGAATGATTTTGATGAAATGTATGGATGATTTCAATACATGTATCCTACCATTATTGATTTGCATTGATTTGAAATAAATGTGCATTAATGACTCTTATTAGTTCTCATTTAATGGTTTTGGAAATGTGGTTGGTAGTTTTCATTTATAGCTTGATAGAAGTTTAAATGACCCCTTGTGATTATGGATTGTTTCTCTCCTCTTCGTGGTTGAATGTGAATGGGAAGAATGAGGGTTGATTGGATGAATACTCATAGGAGTATGGGAGAAGTGTTGATTATTGAATAGAAGAAGCTTTTAGCTCATTTTATTGCATGAAAATGAATGGGAATGAAAGGAAATGGTTTAAGGGAAAAATGAGCTCAAATCTGAGTACAGAAGGGTTTTTCCGCACTTGGCGGTTCAGCCAGCAGTCATCTATCGGCAAGCCGCCAAGTGATCGGCGGTTAACCGCCAGCTGACCGAACCACTGCGGTCACGTTTCCAGAGAGCACATATTCACCCAAAATCCGTGGTTAGCCCCACGGTTAGCCTGCGGCTAACCACCAATTGACCGAACCGTCGCGGTCACTTTTCCAGAGAGCATGTTTTCTCCCAGAAGGCGCGGTTAGCCAACGGCTAACCGCCGAACACATCGGCGACTAACCGTCAACAAAACGAACCCATTTTGGTTACATTTCCAGAGTTCTATAGCCACCTGGTGTATCCGCAGTCAGTCTTGCGGTTATCTAGCGGCTAGCCGCAGAACCTATCAGCGGCTAACCGCCAGCTGACAGCCAGGTGACCGAGATCACATAGAATTTCTGAAATAAAGAGAAAGGAAGAGGATTCTGTCCCAATCATTTGCACACCCTTTTAGAGCATGATAGGGACTGTTCAACCAAAGATATGTATGGACTCCGTTTGAGAAAGAATACATAACACAAAGATTCATTTGAAGCCTTAAGAAAATCCAGGGTGTTTAAAGAGCCCGGAATGTCTCCAAACTCAAGGAGTACCGATTTATATTGAATTTGACATACGGGACCTTTATTCACTTTGATAGAATTTCGAATCCCGATGCTTGTCCTGAATTTCATGATTCATGATTTATCATTCCCGAAAATATTGAATTTGCACCTGTAGCATTTTGCTAGTCCCGATATGCACTTCCCGTTTGAAATGATATTTGTTCCTCGAGCACCCTGTCCCTCCTGTTTATATAAGTGCATCATATGTATTTGTACATGACTTGATTTCCGTTATTTGACCTATGAGTCGGCACCACTAAGCTTGGATAACCTTATTGGTCTGATCCACCGACCTGGAGATCCCCCTCCCGTCCCGCCAGCTGCAGTTTAGATCCCGCTACCCGGTTATTACCGTGGTCTTGTCCCGATGCTGCAGAAGTCTATTGTAGTTCCCGATCCCCGCTTCGCTACCGTGGTCATGTCCCGTATTATTATTATTATGTATATGCATATGTTACTTATGTTGCATCTCCTCACTTCGGTGACTGAGGTCAACATCCCGATATGCTCATGTCACTTCGGTGATAGAGGACTTAGCTTCGTGTGGCTGCCATCTTGTTTGTTTCCCGTTTTCCTTGGATGCCTTACTTGTTTTATATTGCATGTGTATTTTGAATAAATGATTCTTTCATTTTATGAAATTATTGTTCTAATAGGTTCAAATGTTTTCCAAAGTAATTTCTATATTGTCATATCCTTTCACCCATTTGCCAAACCGTCGTGTTTGACCCTTGTTTTGGTACTCAGGTCCCGTTGTCTGTTATCCCGAGGAGGAGCACGAGGAGGCGGTCAAAGAACTGCAACGTCTAGTCGAGTGGCACGCCGATGATGTCGTTTAGACATTCGGTTGTTTGAGCTACGTAACATTTTGGGATAGAAATTAACCATTCTTTTATGAACTTGATATTTTGCTTATATTGGCCTTTGTTGGCCTCTATTTTTAGGAGTTGTAATTAAATAATCTTGTTGTAAACCTTAACCTTCTTTTGGGAATTAGCTAATGATCATTGCTCATTTTGATACTAGTTTCAAATATGTTTTTATCTTGCCACCTTAGACATGAATGTATGAATTATATTTGCTACGCTCTTTCACATTTAAAAGAAATATTCATGTTGATGTGATATCCTCACCGCGGAAACCTGTGGGAAATCGTGTGTATGAGTGGCATCTCTTATTGACTCGTATATGTTTTGATTTAAATTAATTCATAGTGTTGACATGGATTGTATCATTCATTATCCGCCTTAGCGTCCCGATCTCGGATTAGGCCCGCCCGCTTGGGGACCCGGTCCGGGGTCGCGACACTTATGGATACTTGATCCTTGAGTCAAGCGGGTCAAAAGGTTTTGAAAATCTATCTAAGGCCCACCTACTTCCAACGTCGATCCTATTGAACTTCACTAGGTGCATGAAGAATGACACCAATGTGCAATACACAGTACGAAGAGGAAAATTGTCCCTACTTACACTAATCATAATATTAATGATCATATTCCAACATAACTAAAAACCATATGTCATGTCCCCATAATCTGGCTGGATCCTAACAACATTATTAGGACATGATAATTGGGCCAATTAAAAATTTTTCTTTAAATGCAATTGTTACCTAATTCCGGGTGGATCGAAGTCCGCAATTAGGTTACAAGTGATGATCAGTCAGGATAAATAAATGTGGAAGAAACAATTCATATAATTTGCGAAGATGGTCAGCAATATAACATATAACAATGTCAGAGCTAATACAAGTAACAGAAATATATAGTTACAAAATGCATTAGAGTTTAAATGAATATCCAATACTACAATAGTAAACTGTAAAAGGTGCACCTATGCTAATATAACCGAGATGTAATGTGAGGCTCTCAAGTACTAGCCCAACAGCACCACACTTCCGCTACTCTGCATTAATGGTAACCTTTGACTTGAGAATCATGTGGGACTGCTCAATTACATACACAATGGCGCTCCACTACCTCAGCACTACATGTAACATCATTAGATTATGATAATCTGGTAAATAAATAAATGAAAATAAATAGATACTATGTGTCAAAACCGAGTAAGGACAATTATAGCTCATGTGAGTAACAACAAACGAAAGCATGGCATAAAGCATGAATAAATAACAAACTATACGAATCATATGAAGATGGATCCCTAGCTTGACACTCTAACAACATAGCACTCTACATTGGCTATCAGAATGAAACTCAGGTGAACCCGGTAACTTTGATGAAGTTGGTAAAACAAATGTAGCCCAGGCGAACCCGGTCAGCACATCTATGCATCACGTCACATGTTACGTGCTAGCCCGATGGCGTACGTCCACCTCTTGATATATAGATGGTGAATACATATGCATGCATAACCCTACCAATGGGGAGGCGCCCTAAACCGTGGGAGACTGGTGCCTGACTCGAAGAGTCAAATATTATACACAGCCGGACATAGTACCTCGGCTAGCATCTCATTTGGTATCATCAACAACTAGAAAAATTGAACAAAACATAGAGTAACGATTCCATACATGTAATTTACCCAATCATATTTATAACCATAACTGAGTAGTTATGAATGCCCCGCCCTTTACTAGCCTAATTATATGTCAGAATCACATGATCACTGAGACGGGGGGTGAATCAGTGATGTCTCAATACTTGTTACTTGAATATAAATAAGTCCAAATAATCAAAGCAGTAAAACAATAATCAAGCAACCACAGGAACATAAGTTTTTAACGTGGTTCACCCAAAGGCTATGTCCACGGTGCAACGACTACCCAGACACCAATTCGAGGCTAGTCTTACTGATTAATTCTGAAGCTTCAACTTCAAGGAGCACCCACCCCTGATTCAGATAGCACCCACTATCTAGGAAGCAACAACTCTCTTTACAATTTGTCTGCACCAACAGACGGAATCACCAAACCCCAACACCAAGCACCCACTTGATGTTTTATAAAGATTAGAGAAGAACCCTTTACAGAAATTCCTTTCTACAATCTCTCACTCTCAATCCCATACAAATTAGATTTAATAAACATGAATTGAGAAATACTTATCTAAAGGAACTACTGATGAAGAACCATCCTCTTGATGCAGAGTTTCTTCTTTACTTGCTGCAAAGAATCACAACAGTATCTCCTTCCAAGCTCACACACCCTCACAAATCTTCTCTCTTTCTGTGTGTATTTTCAACGATCCCTAGCATGCCTTTTTATAGGATTTGCCAACCCTAATTCATGATTGCAAAAAGGCTAGGAGAGGTTTTGGAAACTCCTGCAAGGATTAGAAGAGATCCCCTATTTTTTCTCGCGCAAGTTTTCTGTTTTGTAAACTCCTTCAAGGATTGGAAGAGATCCCCTGTTTTTTTTTCGCGCAAGTTTTTGTTTTGAGCTCTGCGCTTGACCGACCTCAGTGCTTGAACGAGTTTTGTGCTTTACCGAGCTGCTCAGTGCTTGAACTTGTGCTTGAACGACTTTACCGACCTCAGTGCTTTGCCAAACTGACCGAGCTCAACGCTTCGCCAGTGCTTTGCCGAACTGAGCTGTCGTGGCCGAGATCAGCGCTTTTACCGAGCTCTACGCTTGATTCTTCTTTGAGCTCTATGCTTCGTCGAACTGAGCTGTCATGTCCGAGCTCCGTGCTTTTTACCGAGCTTCGAGCTTTTACTGAGCTCCGTTCTTTTACCGAGCTCCGTTCTTTTATCGAGCTTCCTTCTTTTACCGAGCTCCGTGCTTTTACCGAGCTCATGTCTTCCTTGTGTCCGAGCTCTTCAGGTCTTCCTTGTCATGGCCGAGCTCAGCATGTCTTCCTTGTTTTCGTAACCAAGTTGAGGCATTCTTTATTATACTTGTGTGACAATGTGTTGACAATAATTCCAACACAAAATACTGAGCTTCAAACATCAAACTCTCTTCAAAATCGAACAATCTCCCCCTTTGGAATTGTTGGCAACACTTGGAACATACTTGGAACATGTTAACCATCTATCAATCTTGCAAACAAGTTTCTGTTCTGTTCTGAACTACTGTGGCATGTCTTCTTGGCAGTTACAGACTCCCCCTGAACAACATGTTCTTCCAATTTAATATCTCCCCCTTTGACAACAATCACAAAGGGACTTGCTTAGGAGCAAAAGGAATAGCAATAATGCGTGCTCCCCATAACAAGAAGGTCTCCTAATGCTTGGGAGAGTGAGTAACTCCCAATTTCTTGCAAAGATACTCGAAGACTTCCTTTGGTAGAGGCTTTGTGAAGATATCAGCCACTTATTCAGTGGTTGGAACATATTCCAATTTTACTTCACCATCAACAACTTTTTCTTTGAGAAAGTGATAACGTATAGCAACATGCTTTGTGCGAGAGTGCTGGACAGGGCTCTTGGAGATATGAATGGCACTTGTGTTGTCGCAGAAGATTGGCGTAGGATCTCTCATCTGAACACTAAGATCTGAGAGCATTTGACGCATCCACAGGACTTGGGTACAGCAAGTTACTGCTGCTATGTACTCTGCTTCTGCTGTAGAAAGAGATACTGAATCTTGCTTCTTGCTGTGCCAAGCCACCAATCTTTCACCTAGATAGAATGCACCTCCACTTGTGTTTTTGCGGTCATCTATACATCCAACCCAATCAACATCAGAATATGCAAATAGAGTGAATGATTTACCTTTGGGATACCATATGCCAAGCTCCAAAGTACCCTTGAGATACCGAAATATCCTCTTCACTGTTGTAAGGTGCTCTTCCATTGGTGATGCCTGAAATCTCGCCACCATACATATCGCCTGTAGAATGTCCGGTCTTGTAGCCGTCAAGTAGAGCAAGCTCCCTATCATTGATCGGTAAGTGGTGTGATTAACTGATGGAGCCTTGTCATCTTTGCTTAGCTTTGTGTTCGTGGACATAGGTGTACTCACCGGCTTGCTGTCTTCCATGTTAAATCGTTTTAGCATCTCCTTGATGTACTCCAATTGTGATATGAAGATACCATGCTTCAGCTGCTGCACTTGGAGACCAAGGAAGAAACTTAGCTCTCTAAGCATGGACATCTCAAATTCATTCTTCATCTCTTCAGCGAAATTTCTTCACAACTCCTCGTCATTACCGCCAACGATTATGTCGTCGACATAAACTATGACAACTAGTTGGTTACCTTGTTCTGTTTTGACATAGAGATTGCTATCAACTAGTCTTTTGCCGAAACCAATCTTGCGAAGATAACTATCCAGCCGTGCATACCAGGCCCTCGGTGCTTGTTTCAGGCCATATAGAGCCTTCCTTAACTCACACACCAGGTCTAAACTGTTGCTCAAGAGAAAACCATCTGGTTGTTCAATATATACCTCTTCCTCAAGTAGCCCATTCAAAAAGGCTGACTTCACATCCATTTGAAATACCTTGAAGTTCTAGTATGCAGCCAATGCTAGGAACATTCGTATGGCTTCCAGACGAGCCACTGGTGCGAAGGTTTCTTCAAAATCTATGCCTTCAATTTGAGCATAGCCTTTAGAAACTAACCTTGCTTTGTTTCTCACAACTTGACCATCTTCATTCAGCTTATTTCTAAAGACCCATTTTGTACCTATGACATTCTTATCAACTGGTCTAGGGACTAAATCCCAAGTGGAGTTCTTCTCTATTTGCCCTAACTCCTCATGCATAGCCTTTAACCAATTTTCATCAAGGCTTGCTTCAACCACTGTCTTGGGTTCGATCATTGATACTAGTGAAAAAGTGTACGCCACACTATGTCTAGTTTGAACACTAGCCTTAGGATTTCCAATTATTTGGTCCTTGGGGTGTTGTTCTACCCAAGTGTTGTGCTTTCTAGGAGTAGCAACTTCTAAACCGTCCCTTGATTCCCTAGAATCATTAGGTTCAGCCCTTCCATCATACAACTCAGACAAGTCCTCATAAACCGGACTTTCTTCACAGGTTTCATGCATGGGTTCATAAGGTTCGTCAATTCTAACATCAGCACTATCTACAATTTTTCTGGTCCTTTTGTTAAGACACCTATATGCCTTGCTAGTGGAGGAGTAACCCAGAAATATACGTTCATCAGCCCTTTCTTCAAATTTTCCCAGATTCTGTTCAAGTCGCTTGATGAAGCACTTGCTGCCAAATATCTTGAAGTGCTTGACTGAAGGTTTCCGTCCAAACCACAATTCATATGGTGTTTTGTCTTCATGTCGCCTGATCATGCATCGATTCTGAATGTATACTGCAGTATGGACTGCTTCCTTCCAATATCTATCAGCCAATTTGCTCTCAACCAGCATAGTGCGTGCCATTTCCTGCATGGTGTGGTTCTTGCGTTCAACAACTCCGTTTTGCTGTGGAGTTCTAGGGGCTGAATATTGTCTTTGAATCCCATGATGCTCGCAGAACTTGGTGAATTCTTCAGATGTGAATTCGCCTCCACGGTCATACCTTAACGTCTTGATCTTCTTTCCTAGCATGTTTTCAACCTGTGCTTTAAACACTTTGAACCGATCAAGTGCTTGATGTTTATGTTTTAAAAATAAAACCCATGTCATTCTAGTATAATCATTAATGCATAACATGAAATACTTATCTCTGTTGGTGCTTTGAGTTCGCATTGCTTCGCAAAGATCAGTGTGCACAAGCTCAAGAGGTTTCTTCATGTGATGCTCCTTTGTCTTGAATACCATCCTCGTTTGCTTTCCCTTTTGACAAGAATTGCAAACAGGGTTGGAAGGCTTCTTTATCGTAGACATACCTCTCACTACCTTTGTGTTGCAAATCTTTGATAGATTGTCAAAGTTTAGATGCCTGAGGCGCTTGTGCCACAACCAGCTTTCCTCCGTTTGGCTCATCAAGCAAGTTCTCTCCGACCCATCAGACAAGGTGTATAGATTACCTGTTGTTCTTGACCCTATAGCCAGTGTTTTGCCATTGCTACACTTCTTGATTGCGAACCCATTCTTCGTGAAGATTACCTCATGACCTTTGTCACAGATCTGACTTACGCTTAGCAGGTTGTGTCTAAGTCTAGATACGTACAGCACTTCTTCAGAACTGATCTTGCCTTCTTTCAGCTGAACAACGCCTTTGCCACAGATTTTGGCGCCGTCGTTGTTGCCTAATTTTACAGAGCCACCCTCAAACTGTTGTAGCTTTGTGAACTTGGCTTTGTCACCGGTCATATGACTTGAACAGCCACTGTCAAGGATCCATGGTGCAGCCTTCTTTTGAGCATTGAAAGTGGTTTGCACAATGAAGGATTCCTTGGGTTTTTCTTCCCTTTTCTTTACCCTCCAGACCTTGACCAATTTGGGTTTCTTCTCAACCTGAAATTGGTTAGCAGTATGCAACCTACAGTCCCTAGCCAAGTGACCAAGATTATAACACTTATGGCACTCAATGTTATGGCTACTTAGGACTGAGAAAGGGTTCCTAGTTACAGTCATACGAGGTTTAACATAAAGTCTACATTCAGCTATTTTATGTCCATATCTATTACAATGGAAATAGTAACCATAAAAACTGAACTATCTTTGTTTCTTGAATGGCTGGTCAGACTTCACAAACCTTTTCACATGTATAATCTCTTTCTTAGGCTGGACGGTAGGCTTCACAGCCTTAGAAGGTGTAGCTGTTTGCTTTACAAATGGGTGGTGCTGTTGTCTTTTCAGGAGGTGCAACCTTGGAGGATTCTCCGGTCTCATATCCTAGACCGAATCTAATGTGGGGAGGCCTTTGAACTTTCAGCAGGTTGTTTAGCTTCATAGTTCCATTGATCGCTTGGAGCACTTTGAGCTTTTGATTAAGTTTTAAATTTTCAGCCCTTGCTCCAAGAATTTCATTCTCAAGTTTCATAACCTCCTCAGTTTTAGCACTGACTTGGTTTTCTAGAATTTCAATGGTTCTCTTAAACTCTTCAACTTGAGTCTTTAAAGAAATTATAGAACTTTCAGCATCATGGAGGAGTTTCAGATTTTTCTTACTTGTTTTTCGCTCCAAACTTAACTCCTTAAGTGCCGCAATAAGTTCTCCTTTGAGGTTGACCTCAGCCTCATCATCATCAGCCTCCAACTCTTCCTCCTCTTCAACAGTGACCATGAAGAGTGCTTCGTTCGACTTAGCTGAGTCGTCATCGTCTGAACTTTTAGACGCATCGTTGGTGTAATGGCTGATGAAGATTTTAGTCTTTCCTGTTTTGCTGAACCTCTGCTTTCTCTGATTCTTATCAGCATAAGATTCTTCTTCATCATTGTCCTTGAACGGACACTTCGCAGCAAAGTGGCCAACACCGCCACAATTGAAGCACTTGAAAGGTAACTTCCCCTTGTACTTTCCGTTGCTGCCTTTCTTCAATCTTCTGACGAATTGAGTCTTAAGCTCATCATCAGAATCATCACCTAGATCAGCATCCTTTATTTTTTTCTGTACCTTGAAGGCCGCCTCTCTGTCAGATGAGGATGTCTTGCCTATGCGCATCTCATAGGCAGTAAGTGATCCATGCAGCTCTTCCATGGAAAACATATCAGGTCCTTGGCTTCTTCAATGGCAGAGACTTTTGAATCGAACCAGGGATGAAGCGATCTCAGAACCTTTTTGATGATGACCAATTCTTTGATTTCCTCCCCCAGTCCGCGGATGGTGTTGATGACTTCATTGACCCGCAGCATATAGGAGTCAACATTCTCGCTTTCCTCCATGCGAAGAGACTCGAATTGTGAGCGATGAGTCTGCAACTTCGCCTCCTTGATTTTGTCATCACCTTCATGAATATTTTGCAACTTGTCCCACACTTCTTTTGTGGTTCTGCATGTCATGACTTTGACAAGCTCACTATTGACAAGGCCGCTATAGGGAGTGTTCTATGCTTTGGAGTCGTTGTCTGCTAGCTTCTTTGTTGCAACATCAGTGGGTGTGATAGAAGCGTTGTAGCCAACTTTTACAGCCTCCCAAACATCATAGCCAAGTGACTTAATGTAAGCCTGCATACTTAGCTTCTAGAAGGAGTAGTTAGTACCATCAAACAATGGTGCTTTTGTGTTCCCAGTATTGAACCCCATGTGATTCGTTTAGAGATCACCTTTAGCGTGTTAATGCTTTCTGAAGGAACCTCGCTCTGATACCAATTGTTAGAATCACACGATCACTGAGAGGGGGGGTGAATCAGTGATGTCTCAATACTTTTTACTTGAATATAAATAAGTCCAAATAATCAAAGCAGTAAAACAATAATCAAGCAACCACAGGAACACAAGGTTTTAACATGGTTCACCCAAAGGCTACGTCCACAGTGCAACGACTACCCGGACACCAATCCGAGGCTAGTCTTACTGATTAATTTTGAAGCTTCAACTTCAAGGTGCACCCACCCCTAATTTAGATAGCACCCACTATCTAGGAAGCAACAACTCCCTTTACAATTTGTCTGCACCAACAGACGGGATCACCAAACCCCAACACCAAGCACCCACTTGATGTTTTACAAAGATTAGAGAAGAACCCTTTACAGAAATTCCTTTCTACAATCTCTCACTCTCAATCCCATACAAATCAGATTTAATAAACATGAATTGAGAAATACTTATCAAAAGAAACTACTGATGAAGAACCATCCTCTTGATGCAGAGTTTCTTCTTTACTTGCTGCAAAGAATCACAACAATATCTCCTTCCAAGCTCACACACCCTCACAAATCTTCTCTCTTTCTGTGTGTATTTTCAACGATCCCTAGCATGCCTTTTTATAGGATTTGCCAACCCTAATTCGTGATTGCAAAAGGGCTAGGAGAGGTTTTGGAAACTCCAACAAGGATTAGAAGAGATCCCCTATTTTTTCTCGCGCAAGTTTCTATTTTGTAAACTCCTTCAAGGATTGGAAGAGATCCCATATTTTTTTTTCGCGCAAGTTTCTGTTTTGAGCTCTGCACTTGACCGATCTCAGTGCTTGAACGAGCTTTCCGCTTTACCGAGCTGCTCAGTGCCTGAACTTGTGCTTGAACGACTTTACCGACCTCAGTCTTTGCCGAACTGACCGAGCTTAACGCTTCGCCAGTGCTTTGCCGAACTGAGCTGTCATGGCCGAGATCAGTGCTTTTACCGAGCTCTGCGCTTGATTCGTCTTTGAGCTCTGCGCTTCGTCGAACTGAGCTGTCATGTTCGACCTCCATGCTTTGTACCGAGCTCCGTGCTTTTACCGAGCTCTGTTCTTTTACCGAGCTCTGTTCTTTTACCGAGCTACGTTCTTTTACCGATCTTCCTTCTTTTACCGAGCTCCGTGCTTTTACCGAGCTCATGTCTTCCTTGTGTTCGAGCTCTTCAGGTCTTCCTTGTCATGGCCGAGCTCAGCATGTCTTCCTTGTTTTCGTAACCAAGCTAAGGCATTCTTTATTATACTTGTGTGACAATGTGTTGACAATAATTTCAACACAAAATACCGAGCTTCAAACATCAAACTCTCTTCAAAATCCAACATTATATCTATTTATGCTAATTATAAGGGTTAGTAAGGGTATATTGGTCTTTTCCTAGGAATTAGGCCTATGTTATCGGAATTAGAGTCTTTTTGAGATTTTATAGTTCACTAGGGTGTTAGATGGATTCTTTAGAGGTAGTTAGTTGGGTAAAGGACCCTAGAAGTAATTTATAGGAGTAGAAAGGGTTTCTTTTAGAGAATTTTCAATTAAAACCTAAAATACCCCAACACTTATCTCTAATCGCAACTAACCAAGAAGGGCAATATGGTCAATTGACCTAAACCAAACTCTATAAATATAAATCCAAGCCTCATCCCACGCCATTTCCCTCTCTTTCTCATTTTCCTTCCCTTTCTCTCTTCTCCCCACTCTCCTTCCGTTTCCCTCCAAAATTCTCTACAAGAAATCCTAGATCTAAGGTTTCTACCATCAAAAGAGGAAGCATCTCTCCAAGCTACAACCATCTACAAGCAAAAAGATCCATCTCCTTCTCTCTTTCCTACCAAGGTAATTCCCCTTCCCTAGCTCAAAACCAGTTTAGTTTAGTTTCTTTCCTTAGAATTCCCTCTTCTTATGCATTCACTCCATGGGAATTGGGTGTAGGAGGCATAGATTTGTAGAGATTTTGGTTTTTGTTGGACGTTGATGTTGGAAGTAGGTGGGCCTCGTGGATAGGTTTTCAAAACTTTTGCCTCACTTGACTCAGGGATCAAGTGCCCATAAGGCTACAAACCCAATCCAGGATCCAATTCCTTAAACTCATCAATTATAATTAGTAGAAAACTATCTCTGAGATAGAATATAACATCACCATGCAACCACAAACAATCCACAACATATAGAGAAGAAGATTACACAATGGGAGCTCGTGGTGCTCTAATGGACAAGAAGACTTGCTAGATTGAGGAAACTCTTTCTTGGTAGCAAACTATGATATCTAAGACCACTTAGTCTTCCACGCTAAGTCCCATATCAGATCTCTTCTCTAAAGGAGATGGGTGGAATCTCTTGAAGAAAACTACTAGAAACTCTAAGGAAATCGGAAAAGAAACTAAAAGAAAGAGAGAGAGGCGTGCAACACTTTCACTTGAAAGGGCTGGGCGTGAATTCTTAAATATCTTCACAATGATGGACCCGGCTCTCGTCCTCTCCTTCTGCCTCGGGGCTGCCGGGGTCCGGCGGAGGAGGAAAGCGGGTATCAACATTTTTTTATATGGGTATGCTAGATTTTCTATTCTACTTGGAATCTGTAGTGGAGATTCGGAGATTCGCTTTCACAAGTAGAAAGGAAATCAACTCTTTTTTCTAACTTTCCATTGCACATATATTTTTGAGAAAGAGACACAAACTTTTAAATGCCATGAGAGGCGATTTCATTTTGTTTGCCGTGAAAGGCGGTTTTGCTGTAGAAGGCGATTTACAAATCTCATCAATAATGAAAGACAAGAATTGTGATTTTTTTGTTTCTTTTAGAAAATACAAAATACAATAGAAAAGTAAGAAAATGAATCTAACTTCTCAGGAGATTGTGGGGACATGTTCAGATCGATGGTTGTAAGTCATGTATGGGCTTCGCCATCGTCTTTCAGATGAGATCATATGATGCTTTGATTCTTTTGGCTTGGCTCTAGCCTCAGATTTTTAGAGGATAAAGACCAAGGAGAGGTCTTATATCCAATAAAGAAAACGAGTAGACTGGCTGAAGAGCCGCATCTAGGCCATGTTGGATAGAAGCGGAGAGGGCTTTGCCTTGGGGGGGGGGGGGGGATGGCCCCCCACGGGACTTTGATCACCTTGTGGTGTATGTTGCAGCAGAGTAGCAAGACTTCTTTAAAATTTCTCCCTCTCTTACTTGTGTGTATGTGTGTATGGATACGTCTCTCTCTATATCCGTGTCTATCCTCCTCTTGGAATGACCCCCTTTTATAGGCTCTTGGTAGCCATGGGGTGATTTATGGCATTGATGCTCCATGATGGAAGGAGTTACAAGTTTTTATTTCTTGATTTTGTAACTCCTTTTTCTTGGCTTGTGATTGGCCGATGGAAAATGATGGGCATTTAATCGCCTTTAATCTCCATGATGAGGGGAGTTTCAAGATTTATTGTCATGATTTCTTGGACTTGTAACTTCTTCCTTGAATCTGATTGGGCTATCCAAATTATGAGTTAATGACCATATTAAGTTGTCATGAAACGGGTCAATTAACAGCATTAAGTGGTCGCCAGGGCATTTGAAGAGTCGCGGGCCGTGCCGCGTCTTTTCAAAATTCTTCTTGCGATGGTTGCCGATGGATCCACATGATGTTTGATGTCGGATGGCGACACAGCTTCAGACATTGATTAATACCAGTGGGCCGGTAACATCTGTCTTGTCGATTTCTCGATCGGTCGGACATAAAGCGTACTTTCTTGGTCAGCCGGTTGGCGATCTTGGAGCGATCAATGATGATTTCATGCTCTTGACGGCGGATCCGAAATGTTGACGAAGATCAGCCGATTTCAAGCATCAAGAATCAGATTTTCAAAAAATCACAGGGGTTGGAATTCCTGAAATGCTAAAAGGGTCGGAAAACAGACCACCCGGCGAAACTCGGGCTACCCGGATTTCCAGGGTTGTCGGCGACATGCAACCATGGTCGCCGACGACCTTGCTCTAAGGTCGTCGACGACCATGGGGGTTTTTCCCCTTTCGGTCGCATTTCTCAGCCGTTTTTCGATCTTTTTTGTTTCTTTTTTTTTCTCCTGTATTTTTATTGACATTTTTCTTCATTTATTGACT
>QPKB01000004.1:45851614-45972540 GCA_003546025.1 Camphora micrantha | reverse complement strand
GGGAAAGGGATTATCCTCGCTGGAGGGAGAGGAAGAGGGAGAGGGAGAGGAAGAGAAGAGAGACACCGACGCAAGAGAGGGAGAGGGAGATGTTAAAAGTCACTTGAGAGGCGCGGGAGCAGGTCGGGAGCGGGGAAAAAATTTGGGGGAATGAAAAAGTTGTTTTTGGGACGCCAAATGTCAAGTAGTTTTTTTAGTAGTGTACAGGTAATAAACTTACCCGTAACAAAATAACAATTAAAATTCAAGTAAAATTAATGTAACATTTTAAACCATGTGGACGCCCATAAAACGTAGGAAACTAATTAACATTTAAAAACCGTTACTTACCAAAAACTTGAGCGTTACTAATATCCTATTTTGGTGTAGTGTGGTAAAGCAGTTGCCTTTCTAGGCCACATCATCTCAAAAGAAGGTTTAGCAAGTGGATCTAGCCAATATAGAGGCAGTTGTCGATTGGAGGAGACCGAAGCAGATGTGACAGAAATCGAGTTTCAGTTAGCAGGCTGACTACCGAAGATCAGGAGTCCATTTCTTGGTGTTCCGTTTGTGTGGACGGAACAATGTGAAGGGAGTTTTCAAGAGTTGAAGAGAAGGTTAACCACAGCTCCAATCCTCACATTACTTTCTGGCAGTGGTGGATTCATTGTTTTTACAGATGCTTCCAATGTGGGACTAGGCTGTGTGTTGATGCAAGATGGCAAGGTGATTGCTTATGGCTCAAGGCAGTTGAAGGATCATGAGAAGAATTATGCAACTCATGACTTGGAATTGGCAGCAGTAGTGTTTGCTTTGAAGATGTGGAGACACTATCTCTATGGAGAGAGATTTGAAGTCCATTCCGATCATAGGAGTTTGCAATATTTGTTCTCTCAGAAGGATCAGAATATGAGACAGAGGAGATGGATGGAGTACATCAAAGATTATGACTTTCCAATCAAGTACCATCCAGGCAAAGTGAATGTTGTAGCTGATGCGTTGAGCGGGAAGTCAGGGATCATGGCCAGCTTGAGAGGAGCCAGTGTTCTTCAGCAGTTTGAAGAGCTAGGTGTTAAAGTGCAGACCCTAGACTTGGGTGTGATGTTAGCCAATATGACAGTGTCTGAGCCCACTTTCATCCAGAAGATCAAGGACAGTCAGTTGCAAGATTCAGATTTGGCTAGGATTGTGGACCATATTGCAGAACGTCCAGACTTCAAGTTGGTGAATGGAGTATTGTACTTTCGTGATCGGTTGTGTGTACCGAATGTGGATGATCTGAAGGATGAGATTATGACTGAAGCCCACAACACAAAATACTCCATGCATCCGGGTAGCACGAAGATGTATCAGAACTTGAAGAATAGATTTTGGTGGAACAACATGAAGAGGGAGGTAGCAGCTTTTGTATCTCGTTGCTTGACTTGCCAGTTGATCAAAGCAGAGCATCAGAAACCTCCAGGTTTGCTACAACCATTAGAGATTCCGGAGTGGAAATGGGAGCATATCACCATGGATTTCGTCTCCAGATTGCCTAATACTAGGAAGCGGAACAATGCAATATGGATCATTGTAGACCGTCTCACCAAGTCTGCTCACTTCATTCCGATGAAGACAGGTAATATGATGCATATGGCACCACTTGCAAAACTTTTTGTTGATGAGATTGTGAGTAAGCATGGTCAACCCGTTTCCATCACCTCGGATAGAGACAGTAGATTTGTTTCGAGGTTTTGGAAAACTCTTCTTGAGTCCATGGGTACCAAACTCCAGTTCAGTACAGCGTATCATCCTCAGACAGATGGTCAGTCAGAGCGGACGATACAGACTCTTGAAGACATGTTGCGTGCATGTGTGCTGGATTTCAAAGTGCAATGGGATGAGTGCTTACCACTTTGTGAGTTCGCTTACAATAATAGCTACCATTCTAGCATTGGTATGGCACCTTTTGAGGCTCTCTATGGTAGAAGATGCAGAACTCCGGTTTGCTGGGAAGAAGTCGGTGTTCGTAGCTTTCACGGACCGACTACAATTGGTGAAACTAGTGACAAGGTCAAATTGATTCAGGAACGCTTGAAGGTCGCCCGTAGCAGACAGAAGAGTTATGCAGACACTCGCCGAAGAGAATTGCAGTTTCAAGTGGGTGATAAGGTGTTCTTGAAGGTTTCACCCGTCAGAGGAACCCTGAGGTTCGGACAGAAGGGCAAGTTGTCAAGGAGATTTATTGGTCCATATGAGATTTTGAGCAAGATTGGAGACGTGGCTTATAGGCTTGCGTTACCGCCGAAACTCTCCGGTGTACACAACGTATTTCATGTTTCCATGCTCAAGAAGTATGTGACTTGTCCTTCTCATATTTTGCAGCACGAGCCTTTGGAGATTCGAGAGGATGCTTCGTATGTGGAAAGACCGATCAAGATCATTGATACCAAGGAGTAAGAGCTGAGAAATCGGACAATTCATTGGGTCAAGGTACTTTGGGAAAATCATGAACCAGAAGAAGCCACTTGGGAATTGAGAGATCAAGTTCAGAGGAAATACCCACACTTGTTACCAGAGGTAAAAGTTTGATTTATTTGGTGGACCAAATATCCTAAGGGGTGGAGGATGTCAAACCCCAACCCAGGATTAACCCAATAGTATTCGCTTAGTGTGTGCTTAGTCTTGATTGAGTTTAGCTATCGTGGGTTAGAGTATGATTAGTTTTTAGTCATGGTTTTTAGCTTTGGGGAGTTCGAGAACGTTTAGTGTTTACTAGGCACACTCAGGAAGTGATGGACCCGATTCTTCCCTCTCTCCCGCTGCCTCCGCCCCGGGTCTTTCGGGGTACGGCGGAGGGGAGGAGAAGAAAAGATAAGGGTCAATCAAGCTGGCATACCCGGTGGGACACGTTCATTTGAGAACATGAACTTAGATTCTTTGGCACCTTTCTAGTTGGTGGCCAATGTTGAATCTTGCATAAAAAAAAAAAAAACATGGGATGGGATTTTTTTTTTGGAAATTTCTTTCTTTAAGTCCATTTCCAATCTTCCTCCTTCTCGAAAAAAAATCTTCTCTTGTTCTTTGAATTCAGATCTGAGAAATCTCGATCTCCTCCCTTTTGGACTCAGTGCCCGCAGAAATGTTTGAGCACGTTTTCAGATTGGGAAAGGGACCGTTTGCTCTCTTTAACGAGTTCGGAAAAAAAAAAAATCTGATTTCAAACTTGTCAGATTTTCAAAAAAAAAAAAAATCTTCTCCCTTTTGGACTCAGTGCCCGCAGAAATGTTTGAGCACGTTTTCAGATTGGGAAAGGGACCGTTTGCTCTCTCTAACGAGTTCAAAAAAAAAAATCTGATTTCAAACTTGTCAGATTTTCAAAAAAAAAAATCTTTTCTCTTTTGGATCCAAACTTGAGAAATTTTGGTTTTCTTTTCCTTTCTGACTTAGGGCTCGCAGAAATTGTTTGAGCCCCTGTTCAGACTGGAAACGGACCATTCGCTCTCTCTGATGAGTCCATCAAAAAAAAAAAAAAAACAAAAAAGGGAAAGCATTTGAGAACACGAAAGTTTTACCGATTGCGTTCTTTAATCGAGGTTGATCTAAGAAAAGCCTTGTCCAGAGTTTGGAGACAGCTAGGCTGTTCTAGGTAAGGGTCCTCCAAACGGGTTCATTAAGTAATCCTACCCTTACCTGGGGGCTGGTCTATCAACATTGGTTTCATAAGAACGAATCGTGAGAACTCGATGTATTCTCAAACGCAAAAAAAAAAAAAAAAAATTCGTCAATTTTTGTTTCAAATTTGAGAAATCTTGATCTCTTCCTTTTCAGACTCTGTGCTTGCAGAAATGTTGAGCACGTGTTTGAATTGGAACATCATTTGCTCTCTTTGATGAATCCGACACTGACTTTCAAAAAAATCTTAAAAAAAAAACTTCTGTCACGTCTGGGTTCA
Organism: Camphora micrantha; assembly: GCA_003546025.1. Lineage (NCBI taxonomy): Eukaryota > Viridiplantae > Streptophyta > Magnoliopsida > Laurales > Lauraceae > Camphora > Camphora micrantha. Next base: position 45,968,627 of record QPKB01000004.1, on the reverse strand, counting down.
AAGTTGAGAAATCTTGACCTCTTCCCCCTCGGATTACTATGCTCGCAGAAATGTTGAGCACGTGTTTGGGTTGGAACGTCATTTGCTCTCTTTGATGAATCTGCTCCTGACTTTTCTAAAAAAAAAAAAAAACTTCCGTCATTGTTGGGTCTAGATTCGAGAAATTCTGTTATTTCCTTTTCGGACTCTGTGCTCGCAGAAATGTTGAGCACGTGTTCGGATCGGAGTGCCATTTGCTCTCTTTTATGAACCCAACCTTGACCTTTCAAAAAATCCCATCTCATGTCCATTTCAAGGATGCGATTTACAACATCTGTGCCTAGCGGTGCTAGTACGCCCTCTTGGGTCTACTGTATTCGCGACCGACACATTTGTACTCCCAACCTTATATCATTTTACCTCAAATGAGCCTCGCTCCTCGGTAATCTGAATTAAGGTTCACAATTGCTTCTAGCAGTCACTGGGACGCTCACTCTGAGCCTTTCATACTCGCGTTTAGAACAATTGTATACTCTATGGCTTTTTGCCTTCTTCATTTTACTTGGGCCGGGCCTTGTCCCCTCGAGCAAATTGAAAAGAAAAAACCATAGTTGATTTCCATTTATGATCACCACATTCTTGTGATTACTAATGGATCCGGTCTTGTTTCAGAAAGGTTTTCAAAACTAACATGGCAGCTTCGTTGACAATCACCTTCGACGAGAAGAAGTACCAGCTAATGCTTCAAGAGAAGCAAAACGAACGCGCTCTTAAGCACCCAGCCAGCGGCCGAAGTATCACTTCCTTCGGTAACGCACAGGACACCGGGTCGACCTCCTCTCCCCGGTCCATCGTCTTTGGGTCGCTGGGACCTTTCCCACTTCCCGCAGAAGAAACAACTCCTGCCAAGAAGCAGAGAACCGCCCCTGGGCACGTCACTACCGTGACACCAAGGGCAACCGCCAAGAAGACTGAAGCCCGCGACAACCCCGCGAAACCTCAGCCTGCAAGAAACCAGGTCTACCTCAAGACTTGGTCTCCAAGACCTTCTCCAAAACAAAGAAGGTCCCAAAGATCTGCAACGCCAGCATACCTGGCCCCGCTCAAGGAGAACCGGTTCTACCCTCTCTCGTACACAAAAGAGGAGAAACCAGCCCTCCACCAAACAAAATCTACCCAGCACGAGCCGGCTTATTCCTATAAGCCCAGGATCAAGTCATGCATCATCAGGCCTCAGCGAGAATCTGTCAAGGCCTGTATTCCTGCAACTCGGCCCTTCATCTCAACAGGGGCCGAGCTCGCCAAATTTAAAGCTTCTCTGCGACAGGCTAAGGACCGCATCCAGATCCTGTCCTTGCCAAATTATAAAGAAGACAAGCTCGGCTGCTGCGCGAGAGGGACCACCTCCTTCGTGGCTAGAGCACAGCCCGAGCTAACTAAAGCTCAAATCGCTCGTCGTATGCGTCGCCGCGCGGCATATCGGCAAAAGAGACTAGAGAAGCAAAGAGCCCGGCACTCCACGCTCCAGGTCTCTCAAAAATGGGTCGAAAAAGAAGCACCCAACCAAGTTGCTACTGTCCATATGGTTGGCAAAACCAGAAGGTGCCAGAAGTCAGCAACAAAAATCCATGTCAAGCGACCGGTGACTCGCAGCGTCTCCCGGGCGCGAAGATATAGAGAAGATTCTCCCACTCCTTCAAGTCAAGGACACCGGAGCAATCACTCCTCGAGCTCTTCATCCAAAAGAATGAGCTCCAGCTCAGTCACCAAGACGGTATCCTCATTCGACTCTCGAAAGATGAACGTCTTAGTTACAAATGCTGAGCAGCCTCCGCCGCAAGATGACGTAGCCGCACGCATCCAGCAGCTGGAACAGGGACAGCAGAGGATAGAAGCTCTCATGGAGAACTTACTTCTTACCCTCCAACGTCCACCAAATAATGAAGTTCCTCCAAGTCACCACGAGGAGGAGGTAAATGAGTCACGCGCCCTTACCAAGAAGGACGTTGACGATATCCTCGCCAAAGCAAAGGAAGAGGATTCACTAAAGGAACACGGAATCAAGCCACCATATCCCTTATGGATGGACTCGGTACCGTTTCCTACCAAATTCAAACAGCCTACTCTCCAAACATATACGGGGAAGGGCTCGGCCAGACAACATGTCATCCATTTTAAGATCCTGACGGGAGCCATCGCGGATCAAGACGCCCTCAAGATCCGTCTCTTCGCAAGTGTCCTAAAAGGTACGGCCTTTGATTGGTACTCCACTCTTCAGGAGGACTCTATCCAAAACTGGGCCATGATGGAGACACGCTTCCTAACTCACTTCAAAGGTGAGGATCATCCTGTGACTATGGCTCAACTCTGCAGCCTAAAACAGGGAGAGAATGAGTTGACATACGACTACATTCACAAGTGGAAGGCAATGGCGTATAAATGTTCAGACGTACTGCCACAAGCGTCGGTGGTCGACATCTGCCGTAACAACATGAGAGCAAAGATACGCTCTATGATTATCGGCAACAAATCAAAGAATCTGGGAGAACTCCTAGAAGCATCAATGGAGGCTGAGACGGTGATCAAGGACCTCAGCAGTCAGAAATCATCAAAGAAGGAGCAGACCGCCATTGCAACCTCGAAGCAAAAGAAAAAGGAGGTTCTCAATGTGCAAACCAAGTCAGCCCCGCAGCCACCAAAGAAAGCTGAAAACAAAGGTGCAGGTAAGAGACCTGAACTCTCTGAAGCCTTCAAGGAACGAGTAGAAAAGAAATACCTGTTCGATGAAGATGTCGAAGAAATCTTCGAGGCTCTCTTGGCAAACGGGAAGCTCACCCTGCCTAAACCCAAAAGACCAGGAGATGTTGGCAAAACCAACGATCCCCGGTACTGTCCATACCACCAGATGATCTCGCATCCTCTCAACCAATGCTTCGTTGTGAGAGAAAAGATCAACGAGATGTGGAAAAACGGAGTCATCACCTTTGACAAAAACTATGGGTCTGCCTCCGTCAACATGGTGTCGTATGGACAAACACAAAAGTCACCAAAGAAGAAGGTCACTACTTCCTTCAAGGTGATAAAAATGGCTCAAACATCCCAAGAGCTAGTCCCGTGCCCAACACCAGATGGACAACCCATATGGGTACATCCCGATCTCCTGGAAGATGAAAACTGGGAGATCGTCAAAACAAAGCCGACCGCTCGACAGCGAAGGCAAGCCAGGAGACAACTCCGCAAGCTTAAACAGCAGGAGAAAGCTCAACCAAAACAAGAAGTTCCTGAAAAGACAGAAACTTCCCCTACCCCTTCACCGGGGGCAGCAGAAAAGTCTCCTTCCGAGAGTTCGAGGCCGGCAAGGAAATTCACCCTTCGTGATTTCATGCCATCACTACTAAAGACTGAAGACATGCAGGGGGCATTATACTCTTGCAATTCAGTAATTGGATTCCCCATGGATGGGTACGAGTCCAGCGACACCGCCAGTGACACCGATGAATGGGAGGAATCCCTCGAAACAGGAGAATACCTCTCCGACGAGGAATGGATCCCCGAATCCCATCTCACGCCGGTGATCTGGTATATGTTAGATTGCATGGACTCAATCCATCATATGATGTAATAAACTGATTAATTTCTTTATTTATCAATAATATCATGCTTTCCTTTCATGAGATGAATGGTGTTTTATTACTTAATGCACATGACCAATACAAATGACATAAATGGTTCATGAGATGAACCAGGTCCCATTAGTATATTAGATGTGATATATGTATATGGATGAGATCCACACACAGGAGACATTTGTCACAAATCTTATACTTAAACATCTTCACAACCGGTGATGAGACTGGGCATCTCATCTGATAAGGTTGCAGCGTTTTGATCACTATAAGATAGTGTGATTTGTCTCGATCATTAGAATGTAAGATTCTGGATCACGGTGCTGGTACATTGGATGTATTGAAGGACCATGAGAAGCACCTTATGGAATACTGTCTCGAGTTTAAGGTTTGCTCTCATAATTCCCTAACAATAGGCTCTCAATCATGAGACATTGATGAACTCAAGTTTCTATCTATTCATTTGCTTTGAGTCACCAATGAGTGAGGCCAACTGTAAGTCAACACCTCGGTGTCTTGGGTACGTGGTAGTAGGACTGTGGGAACATCCAATGGTCAAGATGGAATCTATCTATATATGATCACTGTGATTAATTGGGGCTCAAGGATAATAAGATGTGGATCTAAATTGGTGGGACAGTTTTTAGTCCAATTAATCCATGGATATTGATAGAGGGGCTCAATTGTGATAATCGGGAAGTTTAGGGTCTTCATTGTAATTTATTCCTAAGATTGGAGTGCAATTGCATTTATATAGTGGTGTTATTTGCAATTAACTGTGGGCCCGGATTGCACATGAGATGTGGGGTCACGTGTCCCAGTTGGAGCCAGCTTTCTATGGAATACCTAGTGGTCCCCACGCTAGCCCAAGTTATTGGAAAGATACTAATCCTACTAGAACTCTAAGATGAAGGAATTAGGAAGTTACTATTTGAAGTGGGACTTCTAATAGTGGTAATAGTAAGGTTACTATTTTGTGTAGAAGTAAGACTTCTATTTCAATTAGTACAAGAGAAGGAGGTTGCTTAATGTTATAAAAGGAGTAACAAAGGGCTGGGATAGACACCTTCTTGGAAAAACGTCCAGCCCCCTTTTGTGCAATAGTTGCACATACTTCTCTTCTCCTTATAGTTCTCTTCTAGTTTCCTTTAGAGCTTCTAGTTGTTTTCTTTAGGAGATCCCACCCATCTCCTTTAGAGAAGAGTTCTGATACGGGCCACAGCGTGGAAGGCTAAGAGGTCTTGGAGATCTAAAGTTGTTTTCTTCTCCATCAAAGTACAACCGGACAGCAAAGGTATAATCTGCTTCTCTAATCTTTTGTAGATTATTTTGCATGGTGTTGCTTGTAATATTGCTGTATATGGTATAAGAGTATAAGGGATTGCATCCTGGATATGGTTGATGGCCTTATGGACGTTTGATCCCTGAGTAAAGTGGGTCAAAAGTTTTGAAATCACATCCACGAGGCCCACCTATTTCCAACAGTATAACCCTTTACAACCCCAGGGATCTTGGTCTGATGATGAAGGAGACCAAGAGGTTGTTCAGGAAAATGCTGTTGACACAGCACCTGCCAATGCTCCGGTAGAACCCGATCAGGAGGAACTACAAGGAGTAGATGAAGAAGAAGATATGGCCCCTATGCCTGATCTCGAAGAATATGCAAGGATCTTGCAGCATCTTGCCATAGAGCAAGGACAAGATCACATCAATCAGCTTCATCGCAATCCAGAACCGGTGGTCCCAGAAAATCTACAGGAGTCCCCTCCAGTAACTCCTGAAAATGAAAAAAAATGCTGGGTGGATGATCCCCTTACATCAGAGGATGAATCTGATTCCCAACAATCCGTTCCGGAGACGTTTCCTATTGCTTGCAATGCGATAGTTCGAGACGACAGCGCCTCTGGAGCTTCATCTCCCGAGGCCACAAACTCCCATATGGCATCTTCTCAACCTTCGTCTTCCGAGACTGTCACATCAGAGTACAGACCTCTTCTGGCTGACTACCTTGAAGACGTCTCTACCGATGAAGTCTACCCAGTCAACTGGTCCCAGATGCCCAACCTCATGGGTGATGTCTGGACCGATGAAATTGTAAACAAAGAAGACAAATTGCTGGACGCTGTTCAGGACTTGTTCCTGGAAAATGCCCCATGCAATGCAATCACTGAGGATGGTAAGGTTGACGCGGAAGCATCTTCAGCAAATGAAAAGGATCAGCCCCTCAATCCCGAGGTTGGACTTCCGAATGAAGAACCGTCTCCAGAAGCTCTCGAAGTTGGTAAAGGTACCCGCTCTGGCCGGGATTACCACAAAAACTACAATCTAACTTCTTCTTCTTATGTAAATCCTTCGGAACAGAATGTAAGCGCCCCAAGTGGCAACAATAATGAGAATGCAGGCCCTAAGGAGGCTTTCAAGTATGACTTGATTGAGCACTTTAGACACATACCTGCACGTCTGCACATCCTAGACTTATTACGAATGTCCCCCAAACTCGTGATAGTCTCATTTCTGAACTGCAAAGACTGAATGTGGATGTCGACAGGCATGCCCCACAAGTCCTACAAATTGAAATGGACTATAGGGTTAAAAAATCAAATACCTCCTCAAAAGGAGAAAAAAAGAAGACTGAGGGATCTTGCAATGATTGCCTCTCAGTTCAAAAAGCAGCAAGTGCAACTATCGCCTTCACTAAGGAAGACCTCCTACTAGGCGAAACAAAGCACAACCGGCCCTTATACTTTACAGGGTACATCAAAGAGATGCCGATTCACAGAGTACAGATCGATCCGGGTTCTGCCCTCAACCTCATCTCTACTTCGGCACTCGAAGAGCTAGGCATCCCGCCTAGCAAGCTGAGTCACACATCCGTGTCTATCTTTGGATACGATGGAAGCACTCAGAGGCCTATCGGCAAGATTAGGTTCAAGTTGCAAATCGGTGATCTTATCTCTGAAGTCACTGTATATGCAATAAAGACCCCCTCATGCTACAACATCCTTCTCGGACACCCCTGGATACACGAGAGTGGTGTTGTTCCTTGAACTCTTCATCAGTGCATCAAGTTTGTTGGTAACGACGGCTTGGTACATCGGGTATTTGCGGACAAAAAGCCTTTCAAAGGCAAAGAAGTCCATTTCGCAGACTCGCAGATGTACAAAGATGAAAACGAAGAAAAGGAGAAAGAAATAACATCCTTTGCCGAAAGTCTCCAGAAAGATAAAGGCAAGGCTCCTCAGCAATCACCGGAAGAAAATCAACCATCCGGCAAAACCAAGGAGATCAACCAATCTCCTTTTGTTGTCTCCCTCAAGTCTCCAAAGCCGCTGGTGATCACTACCAAGGCAAAGAAGACCAAACAAAAGCCTGGGGGCAAGTTTGTCATCTCCTTCGTGTCTATTATGCAGGACACAGATTCGGATTCAGAGACAGAAGACGACACGTCGTCAAGCCAAGCTGATACTCAGCAAGCTCAACCTGCTCTCACTCCATTGGAGGCACCTGCTGGCATAGACGATCCAGCATCAGCTTCCTTCGTTGTTCCGACAACATCACCAGAAGAAAAGCCGATCTTTTTCCACAGGTCTGCGGCTTCTTCATCAAACTCTTCGCTTGAGCCTTTCCAAAACGAAGGTATGCCACAACTATCCTTGTATAGTCTAATGGCGTAAGCTATCATGAAGAAAATGGGCTATGACGCTCGAAATCCAATCGGCTTGGGAGGTGGCCACGGTATTCTCGTACCATTGGAGCCCACCCTGACAAAAGGCCAGCAGGAGGATTGGAAACTCTATCGTCATATAGAAAAGTCTCCATACGGACTGGGCTACGACCCTGATGCTCCCATGAGACAGTTGACCCAAAGGCTACAAAGTCGTCTGGCCGACGAAGCCTCAACATCTCGTGTCTGTGAAGATATTGATCTCCCTGTATATCTCTTTGAAGAGTTACCCGTCAAGGATCCAGGAAGCTCCTCCAATTGGTATGATTTCTCTGATGATGAAGAGAAATTGTCCGATGATACAAATGCACAGTCTTCTGGTCCAAAAGAACCATCATCTCCAAAAGAAGTGCCATACTTCGATCCAGTTTCAACAGGCGATTGGGACCATCTCATAGCAAGTCTTGAGAAGAGTGCCGATCAAGAAGACCCATGGTCAGAAGCACACCCTTGGTCTGAGAATACCTTTGAAACTCCGGAAGGCCTTGTTGAGTTGGAAGCCTCCGAAAATATTATGGAGGAACCACCTTCAAGTCTTCCAACAGAAGATTCTGTTCAAAAGATAGACTTGGGAACGGCAGATAGCCCACGTCCTGTATTCATAAGCAAGAATATAAAGGATGATGAGTTACCCGAGTATATCGCTTTTCTTCGTGAGTTTGTTGATTGTTTTGCATGGTCTTACGCTGAAATGCTTGGTTTAGACCCCAAAGTAGCAGTTCACAAACTCAATCTACAAGAAGATATCAAGCCTGTCAAACAAGGCCAAAGAAGATTTCGTCCTGACATAATGGACAAAATTGAACAAGAAGTTCAAAAACTCAAAAACGTTGGTTTCATCCGCGAGGAACAGCATCCTGAATGGTTGGCCAACATCGTCCCAGTGACAAAGAAAAATGGGCAGATCAGGGTCTGTATTGATTACAGAGACCTGAACAATGCATGTCCTAAAGATGAATTTCCGCTCCCCATACCGGAGGTGATGATCGACAACACCTGTGGATTCGAGCGGATGACATTCATGGATGGTTTCTCTGGGTACAATCAGATAAAAATGCATCCTGAAGATGAAAGACACACATCATTTCGGACCCCATTTGCGTGTATTGTTACACTGTAATGCCATTTGGTCTGAAAAATGCTGGTGCGACATATCAGAGGGCTATGATGAAGATATTCCAAGATATGCAGCATAAGACGGTCGAATGCTACGTTGATGACCTCGCCGTCAAAAGCAAAAAGAAAGAAGACCATCTCAAAGATCTTCGAGAAGTCTTCCTCCGACTACACAGGCACAAACTGCGAATGAATCCCCTAAAATGCTTCTTCGGTGTATCATCGGGTAAGTTCCTCGGATTCGTAGTTCGAAAAGCGGGAATAGAGCTTGACCCTATCAAAGTCAAGGCTATCCTAGAAATGCCATCCCCAAAAACCCTGAGACAGTTAAAAGGGCTTCAAGGAAGATTGGCATACATTCGACGGTTCATCTCCAACCTGTCAGGGAAATGCCGTCCATTCTCCCGCCTAATGAAAAAGGGTGTGGACTTTGTCTGGGATGCTGAATGCGAAACTGCGTTCCAAGACATCAAGTCATACCTGACCAAACCTCCAGTTTGGCTGCCCCCACAACTGGAAAACCATTTATCTTGTACACAAGAGCCCTCGACCACTCTTTGGGAGCTCTACTTGCACAAGGAAATCACGAGGGAAAAGAATCTGCTCTATACTATCTCAGCCGCATGCTGGTAGGTGCAGAGCATCGCTACTCTCCAGTCGAAAAAGAATGTCTTGCAGTGATGTTTGCTGTACAAAAGCTACGTCACTATCTGCTGTCCAACACAGTATACCTGATCTCGAGGATCAGTCTCCTGAAGGTCCTTGTCACAAAAGCAGGTTCCCTCAATGCCCGACTGGCAAAATGGTCTATCCTCCTGTCACAATTTGATATTAGGTATGTACCACAAAAAGCAATCAAAGGTCAAGCTCTGGCAGACTTTCTTGCAGAGCATCCGTTGCCTGAAGATTCTCCACTCAAGGATGATCTCCCAGACGAGTCAGTCTACGACGTGGAGGCTTCCTTATCAAATGCTTCCTGGGATATGTACTTCGACGGTGCAACCAGGACAAGTGAAAAAGGAAATCAAATATCAGGGATTGGCATCCTCTTTGTTAGTCCCGACAAATGCATGATTCCACACGCCTTCTCGCTACTGGAACCATGTTCAAACAATGCAGCTGAGTACCAAGCCCTGATTGTAGGATTGGAACTCGCCCTCGAATCCGGCATCACAGTGCTAGAAGCCTTCGGGGATTCTCAACTGATCGTCAACCAGATGAATCAGAAATTTGAAATCAGGAAGCCTGATCTGTTGCCTTACTACAACAAGGCGCAATCACTTCGGCAGAAATTTGACATCTGTCATATCACCCACATCCGTAGAGGCGAAGACATCCGTGCAGATATCCTGGCTGGACTCGCCGCCTCTATGGTGGTCCAAGAAGGAGAACACATGCAAGTTACAGTGTGTGAGAGAAGGATTCTCCCTCCCCTCAATACACACCAAGCAGTTGCTGAGTGCCACCAACTGGTTGGAAGTCGGATCTCCATCCTCAGACCTCCGATCGGCGACTGGAGGGATCCGTTCATTGATTATATTATGTTCGGAATCCTGCCTGAAGATCCAAAAGAACGGGTAAGTGTTCAAAGTCGAACCCCAAACTTCCATCTGGACATTCCTTCAAAGATGCTCTACAGAAAATCCTACAATGGAGTACTTCTACGCTGCTTATCACAACAAGAAGCTAAAGAAACTCTCGAAGAGGTGCATGCTGGTCTTTGTGGAGCTCATCAGGCTGGTCCAAAGCTCTACGATCAGATAAAAAGGTTAGGTTATTATTGGCCTACCATGGTAGCTGACGCAATGCAATTTGCTAAACACTGCCAACAATGCCAAGTTCATGGAGACTATGTCCACATGCCTCCAGAATGGCTACATCCTACAGCAATTTCATGGCCTTTCGAAGCCTGGGGTATGGACATCGTAGGTCCTATCTCCCCTCCGTCAAGCAAAGGTCATCGCTTCATCTTCGCCGCTACAGATTATTTCTCCAAGTGGTCAAAAGCTTTTGCGCTCAATGAAATGAAGACCTCATCAGTCCTTCAGTTCTTGCGCACCAACATCATTTGTCGCTTCGGCATACCTAAAAGATTCGTCCATGATAACGGACCACAATTCCGTGATCACAGATTCTACAGGTTCTGCGACAAATACAAAATCCAAAGTTGTCCTTCAACTCCGTAAAATCCGGCGGCGAATGGACTGGCAGAGGCCTTCAACAAGACACTCTGCAAAATTCTCAAGAAAATGGTCTCTAGCCACAAAAGGGACTGGGGCGACAAACTATCCGAAGCTTTGTGGGCCTACCGAACCACCGTTCGAGGACCGACCCATAGCACGCCATTCTCCTTGGTCTATGGATGCGAAGCTGTTGTCCCTTTAGAGGTACAAATTCCTTCCTTAAGAGTATCTCTACAAAATGACATAACGCAAGAAAGCAATGTCAAATTAAGACTCCAAGAGATGGACAATCTCGATGAGAGACGGCTCGAGGCACTCCAAAGCATTGAGCTCTACCAAGCACGCATGGCTGGATCTTTCGACAAAAAGGTCAGGCAACGCGCCCACAAAAAGGGTGACTTGGTTCTTGCGGTAAAAAGGCCGATGGTTTTCGCTCACAAATCCAAAGGCAAATTTGAACCAAAATGGGAGGGACCCTTCGTCATCGACCAAGTCTTCTCCAATGGCGCATACGCACTTCTAAACATGGAAGGTGATAAATGTATGCTGCCCATCAACGGCAAGTTCTTGAAGCGGTACTACCCTTGAAGACTTCCTCCACTGGGTCAGAGCAACGCCTGCAAGGCCAAAGCCTATTTCTAGGTACTTGCTCGTCGAACCCACTTCTTTTGGAATTTTCACCTTTATGTTGAACTTTCAAAACAATGCTTACTTTCATCGTTTCATTGTTCAAAAGAAAATCAAAATCCAAAAATCCAAGTTTAGGAGCCTCTTCCCAAACTTAACCAAAATTTTCGATCCTTGAACCCAAAATTCTTGGTTTGAAACAAAAATTAGGACTTAGGAATTTCCACCCTAGTCCGCCCTACCTTTTACCGCCAAAAATGGTTTTAGGTCAAAATTTACGACCCTCGTGTCTAAAAACAAAAATCGGGAAAGCGATGTCAAGTCGATACTCGCAAAAACCCATTGGAAGGATGCGAACCCCATTCGATACTTCCAAAACCTCAAAATCGCAAGGAAGCAATACCTCATTGATACTTGCAAAATTTCAAAAAAAAAAATCGTGGAGACGCAACATTCCAGTTGATATCCACAACCCAAATTTCAAAAGAAAAACAAAGGTTTGAAAAAACCTCAAATTTCAAAAATCGTGGGGAGGCGACATTCCATCGATACCCGCAAAAAAAAAAATTTGAAGAAAAAGCAGGGAAGCGACGCTTAGTCGATACTTGCACCCAACTTCGCGAGGAAGCGACATTCCATCGATACTCGCAACCGAATGAGCAAGGAGGCGGCATTCCATCGATACTTGCAATACCATTCAGCAGGGAGGCGACTTTTAGTCGATACTTGCATTTTTGAAAACCAAAAACCTGGCTTTTACGCCAAAAACTCGGCTTTTACTTCAAAAAAAAACTCGGCTTCCACGCCAAAAATCGGCTTTCACGCCAAAAATCAAAACAATATCTGGCTCTCATGCCAACAAAACAAAACTTGGTTTTCAAAAAATCAGACTTTTACGCCAAAAACAAAAATCGGCTCTCATATCCGGCTTCTACGCCAAAAACAAAAAATCGGCTCTCATGCCAAAAAATCCGGCTTCTACGCCAAAAACAAAAAATCGGCTTTTACGCCAAAAAATCGGCTCTCATGCCAAAAATCCGGCTTTTATGCCAAAAAATCGGCTCTTATGCCAAAAATCCGGCTTTTACGCCAAAAACAAAAATCGGCTCTCATGCCAAAATCCGGCTTTTACGCCAAAAACAAAAAATCGGCTCTCATGCCAAAATCTGGCTTTTACGCCAAAAAACAAAAAATCGGCTCTCATGCCAAAAAATCGGCTTCCATGCCACATCGGCTTTCACGCCACCAAAATTTGGCTTCCACGCCACCAAAATCGGCTTTCATGCCACCTCAAAATTTTCGGCTTTCAAGCCATCAAAACCCAGGCTTTGTGCCACAAAATCTGGCTTTCATGCCAAAACAACACTTTTGACAAAAGATTTTCACAAAATGATAACCTTTTGATCAAGATTTTCAAACAAACATTCCCATTCAACTTTTGCTTATTTTCAACAAAAAGAATTTAAGTAGAACAAGGGGATACAAAAAAATAGAGTGCCAAAATATTTATACATGGAGGCACCCCGAAAAAGAAAGGAAGCTTGAAGATGAGCTCAACATTGCTGCGAGCTCATAATCAATGAAGGATTCTCGAAGAAGACTCAAATTCAAACATTGCTGCGAGATCAAGCCTTTCTTCTCAAATCTTCGCAAGATCAGAAAAGAGCTCAACATTGCTGCAAGCTCCAAAAATTCCAAGACTTGCAAGAAAATTCAAGGTATGCATCATCATGCTTCCAATTCCATTTACAAAAAATCATGCATAAAATCATCATGCATTAGATGCTAGGAAAACTTTGACGAAAGTTTGACCAATTCCAACCCAACTTGGTCAAAACCAATCAAACTTTGTCTAAGTCAAAATCCATGTTGACTTGACCTAGAAATTCAACATAGCCCTTTATCTTGATGCCAAGATTAAAAAAGCTCAACAAGGAGAAAAAATGCATGATCATCTTGAATGCATAAACCTCATATCATTGGTGACCACAAAAAACAAAACAAGAGAAAAGGAAATCAAAAAACCTCTTCAAAAAAATGCATAAAAAAAAACAAAGAGAAGAAAAAAAAACCAGAAGAAAAAAAACCCTAACCCAATTTGGTCCATGGGACGTGTCCCCACAAGGCCACGTGGCACTACGGCCAGTCCGTATACGGACCTGATCCATACAACACACACAAAAAAAAAAAGAGATCATCGAAATAAAAAATGTGGAAACAAATAGAAAAACAAAAGAAAAAAAAAACGTGTGCAAAAATGAGAACGTGTGCAACAAAAAAAGAGGAAAAAGAAAACACGTGAAGAAAAAAACAGAGAAAGAAAAGAAAAGAAAAGAAAAGAGAAAAAAAAGAAAGAAAGAAAAGCGAAACTTTTCTTACATCTACACAGGGTTTTCTGGCGAAAAAGAAGACCTACTTGAACCATGGAGAAGAAGAAGAAGAAACTTGAAGATCCTTGAGAAATTCTTGGAGCACTCTTGAAGCTTTTTGCAAAAAGAAAGCAACAAGAGAAAGAAAACCCATCTCCATTGCTTTTATAGAAAAGGCAAACCAAAAGAGGAAAGAAGGAGAAAAGCAAGGAGGTAAGTGCTAAAAATTAGCAAACTTCCTAAAAGAAAAGGAGATTTGAGATATTCTCTCCTAAAGAGGAGATTCTTGAGAAATTCTCTCCAAAAAGAAAGGGGATTTGAGAAACTTTGAGAAAATCTCTCCCAAAATCAAGGAAACTTGAGAGATTCTCTCCAAGTAAGGATATTTTTAGATATTCTCTACACAAAAGGGATATTTTTAGATATTCTTTACAAAATGACACCACATGAGATCTAAGCCATTTTAAAAAGCTTAAGGTCCCATGGGTTAGCCCATATGAGTCAGGTTTGACCACCTAGGCACTAAAAGTGGCTTTTAGTCAAAATTTCTCTTACCAAGAGCATACAAAAATGGTTCCATGCCTCTCTTGAGTTGATTGGACCATACAAAAAATTCCAAGCTTCATGGGCTTCCAAAAGAAACCCAAACCATCCAACCCCATGCACCAAATCAAGCCACAATCTTGAAATTGACATTCCACAAAAAACCAAACCACTCCAATGGACCCAAAATTGTCCCAAAGAGTGACCCAAAAACCAAACCATGGTCCCCTAACTTGCCACATACAGCTTGTTAGGTCACAAGACCAAAACCAAAAACCGAAATCCCAACCCCCTAACTCGCCACATACAGCCTGTTAGGTCACAAAGTCAAAAACCAAAAAACCTTCTTAACCGCCTAATGTGCCACATAAAGCCTTTAGGTTCACAAGGTTAAAAGGGAAAACCCAAAACCAAAAACCCATATCCAAATGTCATTTCAAAATCCTTGCCTTGAGACGGTACATGACCCCTCTCATTACCGCGAAATCCTTTGGAAGCTCAAAAAAGCAACTCCATTAAGAGAAAAATTCTCAAAACTCTTGGTCAAGCAAGAAGATCTCCTTCAAATTCTCTTCGAGGCACACCGACTGCTAGAGCTGAGCACTTTGTTGCTGTACCTCGAGGGGGCATTTGTTGACACCAAAAATGTCACTATGTCCCTTCAACACCAAAAGCTACATGGAACCACATCCTGCCATAAATAGGAAGGCGCCACTTCAAGCACCAGATCTTGTCAGAATCAAACAAAAACTGCAAGATCCTTCAAAGCAGCCAAAAGAGGGGTACAAATGAAGTTTTGGGCCATTTCGACGTCATTTGGCCTAACTTCACTCCTCCGACAGCCAGATAGGATGACATTATATTTATATTCTGTCATGACTTGTTAAGATGTGATTTGCCACGTGCTTTCGCATACTTGATCGTGTGAGTTGGTTGTTCCTTGTGTTTTCGGAACCCTCATCGCGGGAACCTGTGGGAGGTTTAATCATCTTGTAATTAACCTCACTCATTAACACCTTTTAATGCCGCGGCCTCGGTCCGGGGTCGCGACAGCAATGGAGTCCCAATTACGCAACAGTCAATGAATGGCCTTAGCATATACTTGAGGAAATTATTGTGTTGTGAACTTTGTTTAACACAACAAGTAATATCGTGTATTCGATTTGAATTCAAGTTTTAAGCTCGTTCGAAGATTTATTTCAAGTAGCAAATGGGGATCACTTCTTAAGTGTGAGCATATACATTATGCATTTTGCTAGTCGTGCCTTGTCTTGTTTGATAAGTGATTTCCCCTTTTTATTCTGACGTGTTTGGATCGTGTTTCACATGTTTTGTGCATTCATGAACTCAAGTGAACACCACAGAGCTTGGACTGCCCTTTCAGTCTGATCCACTGTTCGGGGGTCCTTAAACATGTGGACTATCTGCAGATTAGTCGTGTATTTATTACACATCGTGCGTGTCTAGTTCCGCGGCCGGAATCTTATATTTGTGGGAATCGTGTCTTGTAATATTATGTATATATCATGCTCGTCGTGCGTGCTTACTCTTTTCATTATAAATGATAGAGAAAGGATGGGCTCTTTGTGGATTCATGATTCATGATATATTATTTACGCGTGCTAGTTTGTCATTAATTTTGAAATGTAAATCAGTCAAGTATTTATTTTAAGCGCAGTAAATTGTTTTTATATGTTTTCAATTAAACATTTTTATTCATGCTCAGGCTTAAATTGATTACTTGCCAAACCATTGTGTTTGATGCTTGTATTTTGGTGCCCAGGTGCAGGCGGTGTTACCTTTAAGGAGGAGTGCCCGGAGGAGGCTATTGAGCCTACCCTAGCTCACGAGTGGCAACTCAACGATGTCATCTAGACGTCGAGACAGGTCATGAGTTCGATTTAACACGTTTTGGGTTTTATGTACTTTTGGATATTGTATTGGCCTTTGTTGGCCTCTTATTTTGGGATGTAACAAATTAACACACTTTGATAAACCTTGTGACTTGAACTATGATGGGAATGTCATGATATAAGTCCTTTTCTGATATTTTAGTCTTGATGATGTCTATGTACATATATCGTTATGGTGCGATTTGCTACACGCTTCCGCCTATTTAATCGTGTGAGCTAGATCTCCGTGTCCTCGGAATCCTCACCGCGGGAACCTGTGGGAAATTAATTATCTTATCTCAACCACCATCGTCGCGGGGCCCGGGTCTCGGTCCAAGGTCGAGACAGATGTCTTCGACACTGTCGCCGCCAAGAGAGCCAATTCAGTTGCCGGAGGAGTGAAGTTAGACTAACTGATGTTGGAATGGCCGAAAACTTCAAGTGTATCCTCCTTTTGGTTGTTTTGAAGGATCTTGCAGTTTTGGTTTGATTTCGACAAGATCTGATGCTTGAAGCGGCATTCGCCTGTTTGTGGTAGGATGTAGCTCCATGTGGCCTTTTGATGTGGAGAATGTGTGAAGAGGCAAAGTGACATTTTTGGTGTCAACAAATGCCCCCTCGAGGTACAACGGCGAATAGCTTTTATCGTTGATGTGCCTCGAAGAGATTTTTGAAGGAGAGCTTTTTTATTTGACCAAGAGTTTTTGAGCATTTTTCTCTTGATAAGGTAGCCTTTTGAGTCTCTAGGGGGATTTTATGGTAGTGAGGGATTACGTACCATCTCAAGGCAAAGTTTTGAAAATGACACGATAAATTTGGATTTGGGTTTTGGATTTTGGGTTTTCCTTTTTACCTTGTGAACTTAAGGGATTTATGTGGTGCATCAGGCGGTCAAAAGGGTTTTTTGTTTTTTTGATCTTGTGACCTAACAAGCTGTATGTGGCAGGTTAGGGGGTCGGGGTTTGATTTTTGATTTTGACCTTGTGACCTAACAAGCTATATGTGGCGAGTGAGGGGGTCGAAATTTGGTTTTTGGTTTTGGCCTTGTGACCTAACAGGCTGTATGTGGTAGTTAGGGGACCATGGTTTGGTTTTTGGTTACTCTTTTGGACTATTTTGGGTCCAATGGAGTGGTTTGGATGTTAATTTCAAGATTTTGGCTCAATTTGGTGCATGATGTTGGATGGTTTGGATTTTTTTTTTGGAAGCTCATGAGGCTTGAGAAAATTTTTGTATGGTCCAATCAACTCAAAAGAGGCATGGAACCACTTTTTTTTATATGCTCTTGGTAAGACAGATTTTTTTGACTAAAAGCCACTTTTAGTGCCTGGGTGGTCAAACCTGGCTCATGTGAGCTAACCTATGGGACTTTAAGCTTTGAAGATGGCTTAGATCTCATATGGTGTCATTTTATAGAAAATATCTAAAAATATCTCCTTTGGATAGAGAGTATTTAAAATATCCTACTTGGAGAGAATCTCTCAAGTTTCCTTTCATTTGAGAGAGATTTTCTCAAAGTATCTTTCTTTGGGAGAGAATATCTCACATACCCTTTCTTTTAGGAGACAATTTCTCAAAGAGTCTTCTCTTTAGGAGAGAATATCTCAAATCTCCTTTCTTTTTGGGAAGGTTGCTAATTTTAAAACTTACCTCCTAGCTTTCTTCCTTGTTTCTTCTTTTGGTTTGCTCTCTTCTATAAAAGCAAAGGGAGGTTGGATCACTTGCTCTTATTGCTTTCTTTTTGCAAAAATTTTCAAGAGTGCTCCAAGATCAAGAACCATTCTTCTTCTTCAAAGATCTTCAAGTTCTCTTTCTTTTCCATCCATGGCTTCAAGTAAATTCTCTTCTTTCACAAGAAATTCCATGTAGAAGTAGAAAAAGTTTCTTTCTTTTCTTTTCTTTTCTTTTTCTTTTCTTTTTCTCCTTCTCTTCTTTTTTTTTTCTTTTCTTTGTTTTTTTTTTTTTTTACACATGCCCGTTTTTTTTTTTTTCATGGTTTTTCTTCTTCTTTTTTTTTCTATACGGACCTGTTCGTACTGCCACGTGGCAGTGGGCCATCACCTATGGGCTAGCAAAATTTTTGTTTTTTTTTGTTTTTTGAAGAGGTTTGTCTATTTTCTTTTTTTTTTTCTTGCTTTCCCTCTTTTTGCTCACCATGATAATGGTGTTTATGCAATTCAAGATGTCCATGCATTTTTTTTTTTTTTTTTTTTTTTTTGATGCATCAAGATAGAAGGCTAGAGTCTCTAGGTCAAGCCAATATGAATTTTGACTTGGACAAAGTTTGATTGATTTTGACCAAGTTGGATTGGAATTGGTCAAACTTTGTCAAGGTTTTCCCAGCATCTAAAGCATGATGATTTTTCTTTTTATACCTGGAAATCTTTTGCAAGTATTGGGATTTGGAGCTCGCAGCAATGTTGAGCCCCTTCTTAGTCTTGCGGGATTTTGAGGAGCTTTGCAAGTGTTGGAGTTTAGAGCTCGCAGTAATGTTAAGCCCTTTTCCAATTTTGGGGAAATTTGATAAGACTGGCTTGATCTCGTAGCAATGCTTGAGTCCAAACCTTCTTTGAGAATCTTCCACTGACTATGAGCTTGCAGTGGTGTTGAGCTCATCTTCAAGCTTCCTATCTTTTTCGGGGTATTTCCATTTTCTTCGGAATTGCCCCGGAACCATGCCAAAATTTCGTTAGAGTTTTTTTTTTATAGCAAAATTCTGTCATTTTGGTGATGATTGATCTTTTCTTTTCCACATTTTTGTAGGTAGTTCCTCCAGGACGAACGAGGGCAAAGAGCCTGTTACTGATGCACCCGCGTTCTACTAGATCTTATAATGTGGCCGTACATCAAGCTTGGGAGAAGGTCCAGTACATCGAGAGGAATTTGGAAGAGTGTGATTCCTTCAATTGTGATGAGGCGAGACAACAGTTGATTGCTTTCAAGGATGAGGAATTCTACAAGATTATGGTAAGCAGTCGTCCTTGGGTTATGGACGATCAGAGCATCGTGCCTAAACCTACCTTTTCTTTGGTGACGCAGTCCCTGACGGCTTGACATACCAAAGGAGATGTTTTCAGTTCTCTTACATGGCAGATGGTGAGGAGAGAACTATTTCTACCCGGTCGACCTTTGATCGCACTATCTCAATCATGAGCCTTTCTCCCACATGCCCTAAGAGGGAAAATCCTTCGAACTGGGTGAAGAGGACTAATGTGATCAAGACCGGGGTTTTTGTTGGCGGCCCTTCCCGTTATGCAGAGAAGTCGCCTGTCTGTATGGACATGCTGATGCGAGCCAGTGGCTACCAAGGTTCAGATCATACTTCGGCGATTTGAGACTGATGGGCCTTGGCATTTTCAAGGGTGATGGCAACAATTGGATAAAACCTTTCCGGCTTCGTGGCTGTTTCAACACTGACCCAGATTGGAAGTCTTTGACTGATCACATCTTGCAGATTGGTAGTTCCATTCTGAAGGAAGCCGAGATCTTCGACGCGGTCCGTGCTTTTAGGGAGATCGTGATCTTTTCTGATGAGGCTTTCATGGCCACGTTGGAGTCTTTTCTTCCACAAATCAACACATTCGTTATTACGAATGGTGAAATTGGTTTTTCTTTGACTGAGTTAAGTGCTATCATCGGGCTGCCTATCCTTGGTAGACTGCTTGAGGAGTTCATGCCTATTGACAGTGTCCTCGAAGAGCAGTCTAAGGAATTCCATCTTCTATACTTTCAGCTCGTTGCCTTCCATGATTTTTTGAATGAGAAGGAGGGCTCAAAAGTTAGGTGTAGCAGTTGGAAGAGTTTTAATTCTTCGTCTTCCAACTTCTTTCATAGAGAGATTCCAGACAGCATGACCCGGGAAGCCAGAGCTAAGAATCCGGGTTCGAAGAAGACTTCTGTCATGTGGGGAGATTTGAAGAACTTCTTCAAGAGTACAAATGCCATTTGTCTTGACATTGCACTACGGAGGAATCTCGCTATTTACGTCACTTACTAGGTTCGGTAGGCTATTTTTGCTAGAGGAGATGGTACGCACATCAGGCCGCATTGCATTTTTCCGGCTTGTCAGATGGCAGTTGGAGAGCAGCTGGCTTTGGAACCTGCTCTTTACTCCTATTTATGTACCGAACTGCAGGCAGTTGCTATCCTTGGTTGGCTTGGGCTCCCCATGAACAGGGTATTTTGAGCCCATATTTTCTATTCGTGGTATGTATACCACTGCCCTAGCTTCCATCAGTTGGGCGCTGCATAGGACGATGATCCATTCATGATTCGGTTGGCTAGAGGAATAGCCGTTTCCAAATCTCTTTTGTCTGCCGTTTGAGAATCTAACGGTTCAGGTGTTGGAAATAGGTGGGCCTCGGGGATAGGATTTCAAAACTTTTGATCCACTTGACTCAGGGATCAAACTCCCATAAGGCCATCAACCATATCTAGGATGCAATCCCTCATACTCATATACCATGTACAGCAATAATACAAGCAACACCATGCAAAATAATCTACAATAGATAGAGAAGCATATTATACCTTTGCAGCCCGGTTGTGCTCTAATGGAGAAGAAAACTTTAGATCTCCAAGGCCCCTTAGTCTTCCACGCTATGACCCGTACCAGATCTCTTCTATAAAGGAGACGGGTGGAATCTCCTAAAGAAAACGACTAGAAGCTCTAAAGGAAACTAGAAGAAAACTAGAAGAGGAAGAGAGATATGTGCAACTCTTGCATAAAAGGGGCTGGGCGTGAATTCCAAGGTTGTAAATGTCACAGCCCCTTTGTTACTCCTTTTATAGCATTAAGCAACCTCCTTCTCTTGTACTAATTGAAATAGAAGTCTTACTTCTACACAAAATAGTAACCTTACTATTACCACTATTAGAAGTCTCACTTCAAATAGAAATAGTAACTTCCTAATTCCTTCATATTAGAGTTTTAGTAGGATTAGTATCTTTCCAATAACTTGGGCTAGTGTGGGGACCACTAGGGATTCCATAGAAAGCTGGTTCCAACTGGGACACCACGACCCCACATCTCATGTGCAATCCGGGCCCACAGTTAATTGTAAATAACACCACTATATAAATGCAATTGCACTCCAGTCTTAGGAAAAAATTACAATGAAGACCCTAAACTTCCCGATTACCACAATTAAGCCCATTTATCAATATCCATGGATTAACTGGACTAAAACTGTCCCACCAATTTAAATCCACATCTTATTATCCTTGAGCCCCAATTAATCACAGTGATACCATCCAATTAACTCTTAATCGAGAGGGGTGCGCACTTACTAATGATAAATCCATTATTTGGCACACGGGGATAATATGGATAGATTCCATCTTGACCATTAGATGTTCCCACAGTCCTACTACCACGTACCCAAGACACCGAGGTGTTGACCTACAGTTGGTCTCACTCATTGGTGACTCAAAGCAAATGAATAGATAGAAACTTGAGTTCATCAATGTCTCAGGATTAAGAGCCTATTGCTAGGGAATTATGAGAGCAAACCTTAAACTCGAGACAGTATTCCATAAGGTGCTTCTCATGGTCCTTCAATACATCCAATGTACCAGCACCGTGATCCAGAATCTTATATTCTGATGATCGAGACAAATCACACTATCTCTTAGTGATCAAAGCGCTACAACCTTGTTAGATGAGATGCCCAGTCTCATCACCAGTTGTGAAGATGTTTAAGTATAAGATTTGTGACAAATGTCTCCCGTGTGTGGATCTCATCCATACACATATATCACATCTAATATACTAATGGGACCCGGTTCATCTCATGAACCATTTATGTCATATCTATTGGTCATGTGTATTAAGTAGTGAAACACCATTCATCTCATGAAAGGAAAGCATGATATTATTGATAAATAAAGAAATTAATCAATTTATTACATCATCTGATAAATTGAGTCCATGCAATCTAACATCAGGGACGTTGAAATTGGGTAGTCTTCAGTGAGGCTTTCTCCGGGTCTGTGGAAGAAGGCTTTTGCTTTTGGTGTCTCCCATGATTCCACCAGGGCAGGGTCGGGAAGGCACTATTCTCTGACCAATGCAGAGAAGAGGTGGCTTTTTAACATACAAGTTGGTACAATGGTGTACCGTAGACATCTTTTTGTTGACATCCAGCTGTATGTCTCCTCACGTTTTGCGTTGTAGTTGGGCTTCTCTCAAGGCGTTGTTGGAGCTTCTTCAAGCATGGTGAAGCGTTTTGGAGGTTTGCAGGATGGGAGGAATGCATGGGCCTTTTACAGTGTAGAGGAGACTACTGCCATAATTTCCTATCCTGATTTGCCTACTTTCCGGACTGTTGGCTTCATGAAGTGGTTTGTAGAGAGCTTTTCAGTATACCGGGGGCTTTCTAAGAAGGAGCTTGATATAAAGCAGTCTTTTGGGAAGGATCTTGGCAAATCAGATGGCGTCCGACGAGAGGAAGTTTTGGCTTTCCTTTCTGGAGAGAGGCATAAGATAGGCTTCCTCGGTGAACAGGATGTCATCAGATCAGGAGCTGCACAAGAGATACCTAGTGAGGTCTTGAAACAACTAGCGGAGGAGGAGGCCGATATCGACGCTTGGATGCAAGCAGAGCGGAAAAAGGCTTCCACTGAGTCCATTGGGAAAAACAGACCATCTGGTGAGGAGTTAAGTGAAAGTCGTGACTTTGATAGCAGGGCGGGTTCTTCGAGCAGACCGACCCACAAAAGCAACATGAAGAAAGGACAATGCCACAATAAGAGACGACACGAAGACTCTCCTGATCTGGAAGTCTATCTTACCATTGCTGAGGAAGTATCAGGTGATGCTGATGAGCCTCTAGAGAAGAGGAGCCGAGAAGAGGAGATTATCGGTGATGGTATGATCTTTCTTCTATCTTTTGCCGCTTCTTTTCGTTTAGGAGATATTTTTTTTGATCCGCTGTTCTCTTTCTTTTAGCAGAAGATGATGATTTGGTGATGCCCGAGGTTCCAGCCGATGAGGCGATGACGGACCCAATTGCGGCATCTGAAGAAGAACCAAGGGATTCAGGAGTGGATCCAAATCCTTCACCTGGTATGATTTCTTTTGTTTTTCCTCCTTTTTTGTTTGTGCTGTCATTTGCTAACATGTTGCTTTGCTTTTTTGTTAGTTGGCTTGCCAAAGGATTTTGACGACTTCGAGCCATCCATGGATGCAACCTTTGATGATGCTTCGGATGAGCTCATGGAGGCAAAAAGTATTCCGCCAGTCGTCAAAGAAGGTATTTTGTAGTAATAATCTCAATATTGAATTTTGACAAGATCATATTCATACCTTTTCACCTTTTATTGACAGATTATGAAGTAGCAGGAGAAGCTCCTCCGTCTTCCTCAAGGCCAGGATAGACCTGCAGCCGATCCAAAAGTAAGAGCTTCTTCTACTAGTTTCAACGCAGCAGGAGTGAAACCTCGTGATGAGTCAACTTCTTCAATTGGAAAGAGCTTATTGATTACTCCTCCAACGGCGCATGACATGGGCGGTTGGATGCCGAAGCATGGCGAATCCTCATTGGAACATCTCTTCAGTATGCAAAGAAGGTGTTAAGGAGCGTTTTGAGCTCATGGGTCGAGACTCTCTTTTCAAGTCACTTGGAAGCTAGCTTCGGTATGATCAAGCATGTGCAGGAGATTCTTGCCGAGAGTGAAAAGGTTAGTCTAGATGTCACTGGCGCCAGGGCATTTGTTGATGATATCATCACACTGGGCAACAAGTGGTCTGAGACCGAGAGCTTTCCAAATGATGACGTTTTCAGGGAGATGTTTTTAAAGCCTTCCAGTAAGGTCAAATCCGAAATGGATGAGATCTCGCGGACTCGGAAGCAGTTTGTTCGGGAGAGGAACATCACCGAGCTGACTATCATTGAACTAAAACATGACCTGCACCATCTTGATAGGGAGGTCATCGAGGCCAAACAGCGTCTTGAGCTACTGGAAGAACAAGCTACTGCCAAATGGGCAACTATTGTGGAAGCTTGTGCTAAAGATGGGACTCTCATTCACCAGGTCGAAGAAGTTGAGAGCAATCTCCGGAGGAAGACCCAGGAATATGAGCAATGGCAAATGCTTTGGGAAGAGCTTCCTGGTGCTAAAGATGGGTCGCGGCGTTCTGCAGCATTTTATGGAAAGATTTTAAAGAAGCGTGGCCTAGAAGCTTTGGAGGCTAAGGCCAAGAGTCTGCTTGAGGAGTTGAATCTTTGGTTGAAAATCATGTTAGACTGAGCTCTTGAGCTGTAACAAACTCCTTTTCTTTTCTTTTTTTTTTGTTTTGGTACCTCTATGTATAAACATTTTTGGTACTATATATTTTTTTGTATTCCCTTCTTTCACTTAAATAAATTTAAGCAAGAATTGAATGAGAATGTTTGTTTGAGAATGTTGATCAAAAGGTTGTCATTTTGTGAAAATCTTTTATCAAAGGGATGTTTTGGGCATGAAAGCCAGATTTGAGACGGCATGAAAGCCAGATTTTGAAATGGCATGAAAGCCGAATTTTTGAAATGGAATGAAAGCCGATTTTTTAAGATGGCATAAAAGCCTAATTTTATGGCATAAAAGCCGAATTTTGTGGCGTAAAAGCCAAAATTTGGGTTTATGGCATGAGAACCGAAATTTGAGATGGCATGAAAGCTGGATTTTTTTTTTGAGATGGCATGAAAGCCGAATTTTGTGCCATAAAAGCCGAATTTTGTGGATTGGTATGAAACCCGAATTTTTGAGATGGCATGAGAGCCAAATTTTGTTTGTTAGAGTGAAAGCCGAAATTTTAGGATGGCATGAGAGCCAGGTTTTGTGGCATGAAAGCCAAAATTTTGTTTGTTAGCGTGAAAGCCAAACTTTTGAAAATCAAGTTTTGTTTTGGTGGCATGGAAGCTAGATTTTTATTTATTTTTGGCATAAAAGCCGGGGTTTTTTATTTTTTGGAGTGAAAGCCGGGTTTTTTTTTTGGCATTTATAGCCTATTTTGTGGCGTTGATATCCAATTTTGGTGTAAGAGCCGGGTTTTTTGGTTTTCAAAAATGTAAGAATCGACTAAAAGTCGCCTCCCTACTGAATGGTATTGCAAGTATCGATGGAATGTCGCCTCCTTGCTTATTCGGTTGCGAGTATCGATGGAATGTCTCCTCCTCGCGGATTGGGGTGCAAGTATCGACTGAACGTCGCTTCCTTGCTTCTTCAAAAAATTTGGTTTTGCAGGTATCAACTGAAGGTCGCCTCCCTAAGACTTTTTAAAGTTTGAGAGGTTCTTTTTTTCCTTTTTTTTTTTTTTTTTTTTTTGGAAATTTTGGTTATGGATATTGTTAGGGATTTTGTTTATTGCAATTTGATGGATGCATCATCATTTTAATCATCATTTGAATTTTCACACATGCATTGATTTAGAAAAT
This sequence comes from Camphora micrantha, assembly GCA_003546025.1. Lineage (NCBI taxonomy): Eukaryota > Viridiplantae > Streptophyta > Magnoliopsida > Laurales > Lauraceae > Camphora > Camphora micrantha. Next base: position 45,943,152 of record QPKB01000004.1, on the reverse strand, counting down.
GTTGAAATCTTGATTTACACATGCATTGTTTTTTTAGACTTGTAGAACTATTAATTTATGCATGTTTTGTTTTTAATCTTGGATGAATTTAATTCGAAAAAGAAGTTTTATGAATCAAGCTAGCCTATGTTTTAAATATTTCAAATCATTTTAGGCTTTTATGTTTCATGATTTTAAAATAACTTAGATTGAATTAAAATCATGTTTCCAAGCTTGATTTTATGGCCCAAAGACCCCTCAAGAAAATCTATTAGAAATATGCATTTTTGGGCAATTTGGTCACTGGGCCCAGGTCGACCTGCAGTGTGCTCGGTTGACCAAGCACACTGCGGGTCGACCGGGAAAAGAGGCGTTGGGCCTCTTTTTCAAACGGTCAGATTTTTGACCGTTAAGCCCAGGTCGACCGGGGTACAGGGCAGGTCGACTAGGGACACGCCAGAACTCATTTTTTGAGTATAAAATGAGGTTCATTCCCTTGAAAAAGGTGTTGATCAAAGTTGAACATTTTAGTCTTCCTTGAGGTGTTTGGAGATAAAAGAAAGGGGATGAACTAAGAGAGACCAAGGGCTCTAAAGTAAAGCTAAAGCTTGGATTAATAAAGTTAAATCTCTAAGTAAGCATTACTTTTATTAATCATATGTTATATGCTTTGATTAAATTATTGGTAAATGATTTTTAGTATAATAACTATGATGTGTTGAATCCATTCTTCATTTAATTTTTGATCTAAGTTAGATTGGATTCTTCACCTTGATTTCAAACCAAGTTTATTTTAAAACTTTATAAAACATGTTTTGTCAAATCCTTTGATTTCATTTATAACATGTTTCATTTACTTGGTTGAATCATATTGTTGTTTTCATTCATTTGAACCTTAGTTAATCTTTTGTTTTTGAAAACAACATTGCACATGCATCACATGTTTAGACACAATTAATTTCATACAACTTGTGAGCTTTTGATTTTCATATCATCAATAAGTTAGTATTTATACATGTGATTTGCATTTCACTTCAATCAAATCTTTGTGTGCTTTAAACTTTAAAATGCATTAAGCATACATTAATTGAGCCTTCATTTTAAACTTGATTGAAGTTTTCACACACACACTTCATGAGCATTCATCTTAGCATTTCATAGAGTGTTTTGTGAGTTGAATTAAACTTTCTTATCCGCCTATTTTAGAGGCAATTAAATTGAGCTTAAATTGTATCTCTTTGAGTGTTTGTGTAGATACTTCCTTGAGAGAAATCTTTCTTGTGTAAAGGTTATTGCTTAACCTAGAAAAGCATCTTGTATAGGTTGTTGTTAAGCCTAGAAAAACAACATTGTTAGGTTATTGCTTAGCCTTGGAAAGCATATTGTAAAGGTTATTGCTTAGCCTTTTGAAAAGCATAAATAGTGGAAATCCGGTGGGGTGTTGGATCACAAGCCGGTAGTGGATGTAGGCATTGAGGCCAAACCACTATAAATCCTTGTGTAGTGGTGTTTGCTTTGTCGTGATTGTTTTGTTTAAGCTTCCGCATATTGTATGTTAATCATCACATGTGACTAGTTGATTGTTAAGAAATTAAAATTGGCCATAATTAGTCATTAAGTGTAGATCACCCTATTCAACCCCCCCCCCCCCTAGATACCGGACTTTCAATTGGTACCAGAGCCTCGTGCTCTTTATTAGGATAAAGTGTTTTTGGAACTCTTGATTAGGTGTAAAAACCTAGAGTCAAAACTCTAGTGTTGTGTTTTCATGAAAATCATTAGAATGGATTCCACAATGTTAGGTTGTATAGATTCATGTGTAGATTCTTCTAGACCCCTCCTTCTTCCATCTATTGAAGATTCCAAGCTTCAAATTAATGAATCTCAATTTGACTTAAAAGAAGAAGAAAATGATGAAAATGAAGATGATTTTCAACAAGCCTATGAGGAATTATATACATTGTCCATAGAGCTTGATAAGAAAAATAAAAAATTAAGAGAAGAATCTAAAAGACTAAACAAAGAATTAGTTTCTTCAAAAGATGAACTTAGAGAGAAAGAAGAAGTTATACATTGTCTAGACTCTAAGTTTATAATCTCTTTGAATAACCTTCATAATATTAAAGATGATCTAAATGAATTAAAAATAGAAAATGATGATCTTAATAAGGAAAATTCAAAACTAAGAGATCAATTACAAAGGCAAGACAAAAACATTAACAACTTAGAATCCAAGTTGACTACTTCTAAGGAAAATTTATCTAATACTCAAAATAAGATAAAAACTTTAGAACTTGGATCTATTGTTATTAATGAACTTAAACTTGAGTTAAAACTTGCCCATGAAGAACTAAATAAATTTAAGGGAACTGAAAATGAACTAACAAAAGTTAAAAATAAAAATTCAACCCTTAAAAACCAAGTCACTCAACTTGAAAGCTACAAACAAAAGTATGAGTGCAAATTTACCCAAAGTGAAGAAAAATTTGAAAAGTTACTTAAATTGGGTAAATCACAAAGAGATAGGACGGGTCTTGAAGTTTTCACACACACACTTCATGAGCATTCATCTTAGCATTTTATAGAGTGTTGTGTGAGTTGAATTAAACTTTCTTATCCGCCTATTTTAGAGGCAATTAAATTGAGCTTAAATTGTATTTCTTTGAGTGTATGTGTAGACACTTCCTTGAGAGAAATCTTTCTTGTGTAAAGGTTATTGCTTAGACTAGAAAAGCATCTTATATAGGTTGTTGTTAAGCGTAGAAAAACAACATTGTCAGGTTATTGCTTAGCCTTGGAAAGCATATTGTAAAGGTTATTGCTTAGCCTTTTGAAAAGCATAAATAGTGGAAATCCGGTGGGGTGTTGGATCACAAGCCGGTAGTGGATGTAGGCATTGAGGCCGAACCACTATAAATCCTTGTGTAGTGGTGTTTGCTTTGTGGTGATTCTTTTGTTTAACCTTTCGCATATTGTATGTTAATCATCACATGTGACTAGTTGATTGTTAAGAAATTAAAATTGGCCATAATTAGTCATTAAGTGTAGATCACCCTATTCACCCCCCCTCTAGGGTAAGGATCCCGGACTTTCAGATATCAACTGGAATGTTGCGTCTCCACGATTTTTTGAAATTTGGGTTGTGGATATCAACTGGAATATTGCGTCTCCACAATTTTGAAATTTTGCAAGTATCGACGAGGTGTCACTTCCTTGCAATTCAGTTGCAAGTATCGATGGAATGTCGCCTCCTCGCGGATTGGGGTGCAAGTATCAACTAAACATCGCTTCCTTGTTTCTTTAAAAAAATTGGTTTTGCGGATATCGACTGAATATCGCCTCCCCATGACTTTTTGAAATTTGAGGGTTTTTTTTTTTTTTTTTTTGGAAATTTGGGTTATGGATATCAACTGGAATGTTGCGTCTCTACGATTTTTTGAAATTTGGGTTGTGGATATCAACTAGAATGTTGCATCTCCACAATTTTGAAATTTTGCAAGTATCGACAAGGTGTCGCTTCCTTGGAAGTATCGAATGGGGTTCGTATCCTTCCGATTTTTGGGTTTTTTGCGAGTATCGACGGCACGTCACTTCCCCGCGGTTTTTAAAAAGAAACTTTTTTTGTTTAAAGACATGAGTGTCATAAATTTTGACCTAAAACCATTTTTGGTTGTAAATGTCGGGGCGGACTAGGGTGAAATTCCTGAGTCCTGATTTTTGTTTCAAACCACAAATTTTTGGGTTTGAAACTTTTGGTCAAGTCTGGGAAGTGGCTCCTAAACTTGGATTTTTGGATTTGATTTTTTTGAACAATGAAATAATGAAAGTAAGCATTGTTTTGAGAGTTTTTTTTTTTTTTAGAAATTTCAACATAAGGATGAAAATTCCAAAAGGGATGGGTTTGGTGAGCAAGTACCTAGGAATAAACTTTGGCCATATAGGCATCGCGCTGACCCGTTAGAGGAAGTCTCCAAGGGTAGTACCGCTTCAAGAAATTTCCGTTGATGGGTAGCATACATCTGTCACTTTCCATGTTTAGAAGAGCGTATGCGCCGTTGGAGAGGACTTTGTTGATGACGAAGGGTCCCTCCCATTTTGGTTCAAATTTGCTTTTGGTTTTATTAGAAAAAACCATTGGCCTTTTTATTGGAAGAACCAAGTCACCGTTTTATAGACGCGTTGCCTAACCTTGTTGTCGAAAGATCCTGCCATGTGTTCTTGATACAACTCAATGCTTTGTAAAGTTTCAAGCTGTCTCTTATCGAGATTATCCAGCTCTTGGAGTCTCAATTTGACATTACTTTCTTGTGTCATATCATTTTGCAAAGATACCCTTAAGGAAGGAATTTGTACTTCCGAAGGGACTGCAACTTCATATCCATAGACCAAAGAAAATGGTGTGCTATGGGTTGGCCCTCGAATGGTAGTTCGATATGCCCACAAAGCTTCAGGTAGTTTGTCGCCCTAGTCTCTTTTATGACTAGAGACCATTTCTTGAGAATTTTGCAGCGTGTCTTGTTGAAGGCTTCAGCTAGTTCGTTCACTTCAAGATTATATGGAGTCAAAGGACAACTTTTGATTTTGTACTTGTCGCAGAACCTGTAGAATCTGTGATCCTGGAATTGTGGTCCGTTATCATGGATGAATCTTTTAGGTATGCCAAAGCGACAGATAATGTTGATGAGCAAGAATTGAAGGACTAATGAGGTCTTCATTTCGCTGAGCGCAAATGCTTCTGACCACTTGGAGAAATAATCCGTAGCGGTGAAGATAAAGCGATGACCTTTGCTTGATGGGGGAGAGATAGGACTTATGATGTCCATACCCCAGGCTTCGAAAGGCCATGAGATCGTTGTAGGATGTAGCCATTTTGGAGGCATGTGGACATAATCTCCATGAATTTGGCATTGTTGGCAGAGTTTAGCAAATTGCATTGCGTCAGCCACCATGGTAGGCCAATAATAACCTAACATTTTTATCTAATCGTAGAGCTTAGGACCGGCCTGATGGGCTCCACAAAGACCAGCACATACTTCTTTGAGAGTTTCCTCAGCCTCTTGTTGTGACAAACAGCATAAAAGTACTCCGTTGAAGGATTTTGTAAGACCCCAACCCGAGTGACCTCAATTAGTACTAATTAAGTCGCGTGTTAGTCTTGAACTTGTTTAGTGGATTTTGGTTTAGTTGGTTTAGAATAGCTTTGTCATATCTTTGGGAATTTTGAGTGCCTTTGGAATTAGTGGGGCCCTTTGGGGGTTCCTTTTAATGACTTACGTGTACTTGGGCGATTACTCGAGATTCTTTTGATTTGGTGTTTTATCCCGATTTACTTATTTTGTTAATCCCTTCAACTTTCATGTTGATCCCGTTCCCGTCCCGAATCCCAAAACTCGACTTTTCTAACTTCTTGGGCAAAACAGTCTTTTTACACTAAATCTGTACCCAAAATTTAATATTCCCGAAACCCGCGAAACATATACTTTTTGGAAAGTAGAAATTTCTACGACCATTTCTTCCTTCTTCGTCATTTTCATCTGAGGTCTCGAGAACTACTATTTTAGCTCAACAAGATTGCTAGTTAGTAGAGCCCACTTGTGTTGCTTATAAAAGAGAGCTTATCCCCTCCCTTTTTCCCTTTTCCAGCAACTTTCTATTGTCTAGGGTTTCCTGCCTCTTTTCTTCTTCTTCTTTGCTTTTCCATCATCAAGACACTACCAACTTGCACCAACATCAAAAAGGACTTCATCATCTTCTTCACCACTTCAAGGGCTTTCCATTGGTACCATTTTTGAAGAAATCTCTTCTCTCCAAGATCCTCATTTAGCTTGCCTTGCTCACTTAGAGCACCTATTGGTAAGCTCTCTCCCTAATCTTCTAGATTTGTGTTCTTTTTGTTAGGGATTTTATATATTGCAATTTGATGGATGCATTATCATTTTAGTCATCATTTGAATTTTCACACATGCATTGCTTTAGAAAATGTTGAAATCTTGATTTACACATGCATTGTTTCTTAAGTCTTGTAGAACTATTGATTTATGCATATTTTGTTTTTAATCTTGGATGTATTTAATTTGAATAAGAAGTTTTATGAATCAAGCTAGCCTATGTTTTAAATCTTTCAAATCATTTTAGGCTTTTATGTTTCATGATTTTAAAAGCACTTAGATTGAATTAAAATCATGTTTCCAAGCTTTATTTAATGGCCCAAAAGTCCCCTCAAAGAATTACTTTGAAATATGCTAATATAGGAATTTTGGTCCCTGGACTCGGTCGACCCACAGTGTGGTCGGTCGACTGAGGCCATGGACCTAGTCGACCGACCACACATGGGGTCGACCGGGCAAAGAGCCGTTGGGCTGCTTTTTCAAACGGTCAGATTTTTGACCGTTAAGGCCAGGTCGACCGGGCTATAGTGGGGGTCGATCTGGGACACGCCAGAACTCATTTTTTGAGTATAAAATGAGGTTCATTCCCTTGAAAAGGTGGTTGATCAAAGAAGATAAAAGAGCCTTCCTTGAGGTGTTTGGAGGCAAGAAAAAGGGGAATGAACTAAGAAAGATCAAAGGGTCTAATGGAAAGCTAAAGTTTGGATTAATGAAGTTAAATCTCTAAGTAAGTTTTACTTTTCATTATCATATGTTTCATGCCTTGTTTAAATAATTGGTAAATTAATTTTAGCATGTTAACTATGATGTGTTGAATCCATCACTTCTCTTAATCTTTGATTTAAGTCGGATTGGATTCTTCATCCTTGATTTCAAACCAAGTTTGTTTTAAAACTTTATAAAACATGTTTTGTCAAATCCTTTGATTTCTTTTAAAGCATGTTTCATTTACTTGGTTGAATCATTTTGTTGTTTTCATTCATTTGAACCTTAGTCAAATTTTGTTTTTGAAAACAACATTGCACATGCATCACATGTTTAGACATAATTAATTTCAAACAACTTGTGAGCTTTTGATTTTCATATCATCAACAAGTTAGTATTTTGTACATGTGATTTGCATTTCACTTCAATCAAATCTTTGTGTGCTTTAAACTTTAAAATGCATTAAGCATACATTAATTGAGCCTTCATTTTAAACTTAATTGAAGTTTTCACACACACACTTCATGAGCATTCATCTTAGCATTTCATAGAGTGTTGTGTGAGTTGAATTAAACTTTCTTATCCGCCTATTTTAGAGGCAATTAAATTGAGCTTAAATTGTAATCTCTTAAAGTGTTTGTGTAGACACTTATTTGAGAAATCAACTCTTGTAAAGGTTATTGATTAGCCTAGAAAAGCACATTGATAGGTTGTTGTTAAGCCTAGAAAAACAACATTGTTAGGTTATTGCTTAGCATTGGAAAACATATTGTAAAGGTTATTGCTTAACCTTTTGAAAAGCATAAATAGTGGAAATCCGGTGGGGTGTTGGATCACAAGCCGGTAGTGGATGTAGGCATTGAGGCCGAACCACTATAAATCCTTGTGTGGTGGTATTTGCTTTGTGGTGATTGTTTTGTTTAAGCTTCCACATATTGTATGTTAAACATCACATGTGGCTAGTTAATTGTTAATAAGTTAAAATTAGCCATAATTAGTCATAAAGTGTAGATCACCCTATTCACCCCCCCCCCCCCCTCTAGGGTTAGGATCCCAGACTTTCAATTGGTATCAGAGCCTCGTGCTCTTTATTAGGATAAAGTGTTTTTGGAACTCTTGATTAGGTGTAAAAACCTTGAGTCAAAACCCTAGTGTTATATTTTCATGAAAATCATTAGAATGGATTCCACTATGTCAGGTTGTATAGATTCTTGTGTAGATTCTTCTAGACCCCTCCTTCCTACATTTGGAGATTCAAACCTTGAAATTAATGAATCTCAATTTGAATTAAAAGAGGAAGAAAATGTTGAAAATGAAGATGACCTTCAACAAGCCTATGAGGAATTATATACAATGTCCATAGAGCTTGATAAGAAAAATAAAAAATTAAGAGAAGAATCTAAAAGACTAAACAAAGAATTAGTTTATTCAAAAGATGAACTTAGAGAGAAAAAAGAATTAATAAACTGTGTAGAATCTAAGTTCATGATCTCTTTGCATAATCTATCTAATATTAAAGATGATCTAAGAGAATTAAAGATAGAGTATGATGATCTTAATAAGGAAAATTCTAAACTAAGAGATCAATCACAAAGGCAAGACAAAAACATTAACAACCTAGAATCCAAGTTGACTACTTCTAAGGAAAATTTATCTAATGCTCAAAATAAGATAAAAACTTTAGAACTTGGATCTAATGTTATTAATGAACTTAAATTTGATTTAAAACTTGCCCATGAAGACCTAAACAAATTTAAGGGATTTGAAAATGAACTAACAAAAGTTAAAAATGAAAATTCAACCCTTAAAAACCAAGTCACTCAACTTGAAAGCTACAAACAAAAGTATGAGTGCAAATTTACCCAAAGTGAAGAAAAATTTGAAAAGTTATTAAAATTGGGTAAATCACAAAGAGATAGGACGGGTCTTGGTTACAATAGGAATATTTCACATGACCCTAAATTCACGAACACTTTTGTGAAAGGTGAGTCCTCATTTTATAGCACTTACACTTCCTTGCCCATGTCTAAATGTAATTATTGTGGCATTGAAGGGCATTTTAGGTTTGAATGCAAACTAAGAAGAAGCCATGTGTCTCAACCCATATTTGAACCCAAGAAAGTAGAATCAAAATCTATGAAGGGTAAGACACTAAAAATCAAAGAAGACTCCAAGAAGATTTAACAAGTTAAATCAATTAAAAAGGAGTCACCTAAAATAGATTTTAAAAAGGTTAAACAAGTTAAACCAAGTATAAAAAAATCTATAAACAAAAAGCTTCTCAACCTATCTCCCTTAAATCAACCCATGAACGAACTTTTGAAGAAAATAGGAAAGTTAAATTTAAAATTCGAAAGTCAAATAATGGGAGAAAATAGGAAGAAAAGAAAAATGAATCAATCCCCTAAGAAACAAACTCACCAACTTCAAAAGACTAATCACCAACCTAAGCTAAATTTAGTTAAATCTAAACATAATGGTGATAAGTCTAAATTGAAAATTTATCAAGTCAAATCTCCTATAGTTGGTGGGACTTCTAAACTAGACCTCAAAGATCAACCCTCTCAAGACCTTAGTTGGATTCCTAAAGTTATATACTTAGTCAAACCTTAAGGCCTTAAACCTCATTGACCATTCTATCCTTTATAGTTAAATCATATTGTTGGTCATGATCATTTGCATTTATGTTCTTTCATTAGTTACATTTCTTTAAATGCAATGTTTATTTGTAATCAATTGATTTTGTTTTCTTGTACTTCTCTAGTTACATATCATGGTTTTCAAAATCATTTGATTATAATTTCATCATGATAGATTTGCTTTTTGCTCACATTTAGTTATATATCTTGCATTGCATTTCTATTCATGATGAATTGATTGTGATTTCAAAAGCTTTCTTAGCTAAATTTTTCATAAGCAATTGATATTGCAAAATCATTTGTTTGAATGTCTTATTTGTTTTGAAAAACAAATGATTTGAAACATTTTGGATTTTCTATGTTTTTCTAAGTTATACTTTCTAATGGAAAATTATTGTTTTATAAAGTCAACTTGCATGTGTTTCAAATAAGTTATATATTATTAAATGCGAGTTGAAAATTGATTATCTTCAAAATCATTCTTTTTATGCTCATCGTTGGGTTTTGTTTATTGAAATGATTTGAAGATTGTATGAATGGAAATGCTCTAAATCATTATTAGTTATAATCATCAAAGCATGTTCCATGTTCTCATTTCCCTATGCAAATTGGTTATATCAACTTAAATGGAAATGAATGTTGTGATAGACAATTTGCATGTTTGCTCATTTAGTCACACTCTTGTTATATGCAAATGTCTATATAGTTCCTTGTTTGGTTGTGCTTAATTTTAGTTTTATTTGTAGACACCATTCTAGGACTCTTAAATCCGTCCTTTGTGCTTTCTAGTCATTTTCTTTTGGATGGTTATGTTGTTTATTCATGTATAGTTTTCTTATTGGTATCATTCTTTATACATGTCTCAACTTCATAATAGTGTGCTTAATCATATGAACCTCTTTGAAAATCATTTCTTGTATTTCATAGTCATATCTATTGTTTGATGGATTTCTTAGATGTTGAATCCATATGGTTTTGACACTTTGAAAATTGCATTTTTTTTAAGTTATATCTTTTTATGCAATTTCTCATGTTCATCACTATGCTCATTAGCTATCTCTTTAAAAGTAATAAATATTCATTTATGATCCTTGATTTTGTATATGTCACATTCTATTAGCATCATAATTTTCATGTTTGAATTTCATTTCACTCATCTTGCTCTTTATAGTCATATTTTATGATTGAATGAAATGCTTTCAAAACTTTCATAGCATATGATTTTCATAAGTTATATTGATTGATGCTATGTTTAGTAACCCTATAACATCATAGATAGCTCTAATTTGGATTTTTCTTAATAGTTATATTCTTTTTAACTCCATGTTAGAGTGAATGAGTTAATAGTCATATCCTTCAATCTCAATTGGTATATTTGTTTTATATATATTTCAATTGATATCCATGATAGATTATCCTTTTGACCTTGCTCTTTAATTATCCTATAGCTTACCCGTCAATTGGTATCTTTATAATGGTAATTTGATCATATTGAGCTCAATAGTTAAACTTGTTTCTAATCCTTCTCTTGAAATTAACCCTCAATTGGTTAAACCATCTTCTTCTTGCTCCAAATAGTTAAATATTTGTCAAAAGTTTGACAAAAGGAGAGAATGGATTGAGGGGGAGTGTAAACCTTCATATGAAGTATTAGTTTTGATCAAATTCACCCTTGTATTGGCTCTATACCCTTATAACTTGCTACCCATACACGAAAACCTGTTATGTATTTCATTTTCGAATTCTTTTGTTAACAGGTGCTACTCAAAGGTATTTTCCTTGTTTCATGTGTGTAGGATCCTTTGCAATTTAATGTCAAAGGGGGAGAGAGTGTTCAAGTTGTCTAAACAGGGAGAGAATGCATATCTTGCCAAAAGGGAGAGAGTGCATGGTCAAAGGGGGAGAGTGAAAGAAGAGAAAGCTTGGGAGCTAAAAAAAGATGCTTGGCCAATGAAAGAGAGATGAAAAGAAAGCTTGAAGAATGATCAAGCTCCAAGCATCAAGGAGAATGAAGAAAAAGACCTAGAGCTCAAGCTAAGTGAAGAAGCATCCAAAGAAGATTTGAAGTCTTGTCCGGCCTAGGGGGAGCTGAAGACTTTGTGTGAAAATCAATGTTGAATAAGGTTTGCCATCAAATTGCAAAGGGGGAGATTGTTAGGGATATTGTATATTGCAATTTGATGGATGCATTATCATTTTAATCATCATTTGAATTTTCACACATGCATTGATTTAGAAAATGTTGAAATCTTGATTTACACATGCATTGTTTTTTAAGTCTTGTAGAACTATTGATTTATGCATGTTTTGTTTTTAATCTTGGATGCATTTAATTTGAAAAAGAAGTTTTATGAATCAAGGTAGCCTATGTTTTAAATCTTTCAAATCATTTTAGGCTTTTATGTTTCATGATTTTAAAAGCACTTAGATTGAATTAAAATCATGTTTCCAAGCTTGATTTAATGGCCCAAAAGTCCCCTCAAAGAATTACTTTGAAATATGCTAATATGGGAATTTTGGTCCCTGGACCCGGTCGACCCACAGTGTGGTCGGTCGACCGACCCATGGACCCGGTCGACCGACCACACAAGGGGTCGACCGGGCAAAGAGCCGTTGGGCTGCCTTTTCAAATGGTCTGGGAGCTCTCTCTTCTTATTGCTTGGTTTGACCCATTTTAGGGTTTGTTTTGGGGGTTTTTGTAGAGATTGTGATCTTGGCTTGCAAGTGTAGTTACGAGCTTGTTTTCCTTTGATTTGAGACCCAAGGCAAGTGGATGATTTGATATGTTTAGCTTTGAATGAGTTTTATGAAATGCATTTATGATTTCACCATATATTGTGTGATATTAATGACTTGTTTAGGTTTGAAATAAATGCACATTAGTGAACCTTGTTAGCTTATTCTATCTATGATTTAGATTGCTAATCAGGTCTAAAAGAATGAAGACAAAAGAAAGGAAAAAAGAATGACCCATTTCACTGCAGAAAACAGAACCTGGGTTCTGTTACGCAGTTCACGCGGTCGATCGGCCAGGGAGCTCGGTCGACCGGCCACATGGGGTCAGGTCCTCTGATGAATGACCCATTGCACTGCAGAAAATAGAACCTGGGTTCTGTTACTCAGTTCAAGCGGTCAACCGGCCAGGGAGCTCGGTCGACCGGCCACACGGGGGTCAGGTTCTCTGGAACCTGACCAAAACACTGTTCACTCCTTTTTATTTACAACTGCCGGTCAACCGACCAAGGGCTCAGTCGACCGGGCATTCATGAGAGGGGTCGACCTGAGCTCCTCAGGTCGACCAGGACCACAGTGTGCGCGGTCGACCGGCTACGGGCCGGGTCGACAGGGCTAACTGCGAATCTCCCCTGGGAAGTGATTTTTACTCTTTTCTTAAATGGACTTAGGTGGAACTTGGTTACCCTTTTTATTGGACTCACTTGACTTATCATGAAATTGTTTGACCCGACATTCTTTGAGGTTAATCCGGTTGTGTCGGAACTTAACCTAATTCAATCTTGAACAGTACGGGACAAGGGATACCCCCTTTATAACCATACACGAGGTCTGTACGTTTGGGTATCGCGAATCCTATCCCCTTCGTGACTGAATAGGTTGTACGATGCTTCAGGATTAACATTGTACTTAGGATCTCTTTTGAGGTTCCGTTTGTTTTGAAGTTCATTTAAAAGTTTGAAAATCCCTAAGGTGTATAGAGAGCCCGAAATGTCTCCAAACTCAAGGAGTACCAAGTCATTATTACAATGGACATACGGGGTCCTTACTCACCTGATTTATCTTGAATCTCGACACTTGTCCCGAATTTCTCGAATTATGATTTACCTTGAATCCCGATACCTGTCCCAAATTATGATTTATCATTCCCGAAAGTATTGAAAGTATATTTTAGCATTTTGCTAGCCCGTTTATACATGCCTGAATAAAATGATACTTGTGCCTTTGAGCATCCCGTCCCGCTCCTTTACATACATGCACTCGATATGCTTTATACATGATTTGATTTGTCATTTGACCTATGAGTCGGCACCACTAAGCTTGGCTTTCTTTGCCGGTCTGATCCACCGACTTGGAGACCCCTTCCTGTCCCGCCAGCTGCAGTTTGGATCCCGCTACCCGGTTATTACCGTGGTCTTGTCCCGATGCCCGGTTCGCTACCGTGGTCATGTCTCATATTATATTATGTATATGTATATGTTACATATGTTGCATCTCCTCACTTCGGTGATTGAGATAACATCCCGATATGCTCATGTCACTTCAGTGATAAAGGACTTAGCTATGTGTGGTTACCATCTTGTTTGTTTCCCGTTTCTTTGGATACCTTAAATGTTTTATATTGCATATGTATTTGAATAAATGATCCTCTCGTTTTATGAAACTATTGTTTTGATAGGTTTAAATGTTTTCCAAGGTAATTTCTTTATTGATATGTCTTTTCACCCACCTGCCAAACCGTCGTGTTTGACCCTTTGCTATGGTACTCAGGTCCCGTTATCGGTCTCCCCGAGGAGGATGGAGGCGGTCGGAGAACCGCATCGACTAGTCGAGCGGCACGCCGATGATGTCGTCTAGACATTCGGTTGCCCGAGTGACGTAACATTTTGGGTTGAGTCTAACCATTCTTTTAGGAACTTGTTATTTTATTAATATTGGCCTTTGTTGGCCTCTATTTTTGGGGACAATGTAATTAAATGATATTGTTGTAAACCTTAACTTTCTTTTGGGGTTATAGCATTAATGATCATTGCTCATTTTGATACCGGTATTAAATATGTGTTAATCTTGTTATCCTGGACATGAATGTATGAAATAGATTTGCTACACGCTTCCGCACATAAAAGAAATATTCATGTTGATGTGATATCCTCACCGCGGACACCTATGGGAAATCGCGTGTATGAGTGGCATTGTTTGGTAGACTCGAATACGTTTTGGGTTTAAATTAATTCATCATCCATCATACACAATCACAATTACCGTCCCGATCCCGGATTAGGCCTGATGGCCCGGTCCGGGGTCGCGACAGATTTTCTATAAGTTATTTTTGAAGGAATATCTAAATGAAAGCTTGGGGCTCGTCTTTGAATGCTTGCCCATTCTTTTGGATCTTCGGGTCGGATTCCGAACAGAATGCAATCAATGAACGGATCCCTCCAGTCGCCGATCGAAGGTTTGAGGAAGGAGAATCTTTCTTTGACACACTGTAATTTGCATGTTTTCCCCTTTTTGGATTGCTATAGACGCTGCAAGTCCAGTCAGGGCATCTGCACGGATGTTTTCACCTCTGGGGATGTGGCTTATGTGACAGATGTCAAATTTTTGCCGAAGTGATTGTGCCTTGTTGTAGTAGGGCAGGAGATCCTGACTTCAAATTTCTGATCCATCTGCTTTCCTGATTTGAAATTTCTGATCCATCTGGTTGACGATCAGTTGAGAGTCCCCAAAAGCTTCTAGCATGGTGATGTCAGATTCGAAGGCTAGTTCCAATCTTACAATTAGGGCTTGGTACACAGCTGCATTGTTTGAGCAAGGTTCCAGGAGCGAGAAAGCGTGCTGAATCATGTATTTTTCGGAACTAACAAAGAGAATGTCAATTCCCGATATCTTCTTTCCTTTTTAATTTGTCCTGGTCACCCCATCGAAGTACATGTCCCAGGAGGCATTTGATGAAGAAATCTCCATGGAGTAGACTGGTTCGTCTGGGAGATCAACCCTGAATGGAGAATCTTAGGCAATGGATGCTCTGCGAGAAAGTCTGCTAGAGCTTGGCCTTTGATTGCGCTTTGTGGTACATATTTAATATCAAACTGTGATAGAAGGATGGACCATTTTGCCAGTCGGGCATTGAGAGAACCTGCTTTTGTGACAAGGACCTTTAAGAGATTGATCCTCGAAATCAGGTAGACTGTGTTGGACAATAGGTAGTGACATAGCTTTTGTATGGCAAACATCACCGCAAGGCATTCTTTTTCGACTTGGGAGTAGCGATGCTTTGCACCTTCTAACATGCGTCTAAGGTCATATAGAGTAGCTTCTTTTCCCTCGTCATTTTCTTATGCGAGTAGTGCATCCAAAAAATAGTCGAGAGCTCTTGTGTACAAGATGAATAATCTTCCACTTGTGGGGGCAGCCAACACTAGAGGTTTGGTCAGGTATGTCTTGATGTCTTGAAATAATGCAGCTTCACATTCAGCATCCCAAACAAAATCTACACCCTTTTTCATTAGGAGAGAGAATGTGTGGCACTTCCCTGATAGATTGGAGATGAACCGTCGAATGTATGCTAACCTTCCTTAAAGCCCTTTTAGTTTTCTGAGGGTCCTTGGAGATGGCATTTCTAGGATAGCCTTGACTTTGGTGGGGTCAAGTTCTATTCCGGCTTTCCAAACTATGAATCTGAGGAACTTACCCGATGAGACACCGAAGAAGCACTTTAGTGGATTCATCCGCAGTTTGTGTTTGCGAAGTCGGAGGAAGACTTCTCGAAGATCTTTGAGATGGTCTTCTTTTCTTCTGCTTTTGATGTCAAGGTCATCGACATAAAATTCGACCATCTTGTGCTGCATATATTGAAATATTTTTATCATAGCCCTCTGATATGTTGCACCTTTGTTCTAGAAAGGTTCAAGCGGAGAATTTGATGAAGAAGCTTACGATCTGTGGAAGAAGATTGGCTTTTCTTCTGCCGTAGTTGCCGGAAAGATAAGGAAAACAGACGTAGGGTCTTCTACGTCAACAAGTGTCTCCAATGGAGTGTGAGCAGCTAAATTCGCTGAGTATCAGCTTGGCTTGACGCTGTGTCGTATTCTGGCTCTGAATCCGAATCTGTGTCATGTATAATAGACACAAAGGAGACAACAAACTTGCCCCCGGCCTTTTCTTTTGTCTTCTTTTCTTTAGTGGTGACTGCCAAAGGCTTGAAGATTTGAGAGAGACAATGAAGGAAGAATGACTACTCTCTTCGGATTAGCTAGAAGGTTTGATTTCTTCCGATGATTGCTGAGGAGCGTTGCCCTTATCTTTCTGGAGATTTTTGGCAAAGGGTGTTGTTTCTTTCTCCTTTTCTTCTTTTTTCATCTTTATACATCTGAGCATATGCAATACATCTGAGCATATGCAAAATGGACATCTTTGCCTTTGAAGGGCTTTTTATCTGCAAACACTTGATATATTATGTCGTCGTTGCCAACGAACTTGAGGCACTGATGTAAAGTTGAAGGGACGACATCATTCTCGTGTATCCAGGGGCGTCCAAGAAGAATGTTGTAGCATGAAGGGGTCATTATTGCATATACAGTGACTTCAGAGATAAGATCACCGATTTGCAACTTGAACCTGATTTTGCCAATAGTCCTTTGAGCACTCCCATCATATCCAAAGATGGATACAGACATGTGACTCAGCTTGCTAGGTGGAATGCCCCGCTCTTCGGGTGCCGAGGTAGAGATGAGGCTAAGTGCAAAACCTGGGTCGATTTGGACTCTGTGAATCGGCAATTCTTTGACGTACCCTGTGAAGTACAAGGGTCGGTTGTGCTTTGTCTCTCCTAGTAGGAGGTCGTCCTTATCGTAGGCAATTGTTGCACTTGCTTCTTTTTTGAACCGAGAGGCATTCTATGCTTGATCCCTCAGTTTTGTTCTTTTCACCCTTTGAGGAAGTACTTGATGTTTTGACCCTTTAGTCCATTTCAATTTGTAGGACTTGTGAGGCACGTTTGTCGACATCCGCATTTAGCCATTGCAATTATGAGATGAAACTATCACGAGTTTGTGGAGACATTCGTAATAAGTCAAGGATGTGAAGTCGTGCAGGTATGTGTTTGAAGTGCTCAACCAAGTCGTACTTGAAAGCCTCCTTCGGGCCTGCATTTTCATTATTGTTGCCACTTGGGGCGTTTATAACTTGCTTTCCCAAAGGATTTACATAAGAAGAAAAAGGTCGATTGTAATTTTTGTGGTAATCCCGGCCAGAGCGGGTACTTCTACCAACTTCAAGAGCTCCTAGAGAAGTGTCGCTACCCCGGACCGAGGCCGCGGCATTGATGATGGTGATGAAAAGATTATTTTAGGGATGATTAATCTCCCACAGGTTCCCGCGGTGAGGGTTTCCAAAAGCAAACACAAAGGGACAACCAACTCACACGATCAAGTATGCGGAAGCGCGTGGCAAATCACATCTTATCATATCATGTCATAATATGAACATAATGACATCGAGACATAAATATCAGAATGAAAACATAACAAGGCATTCCCATAATAATTCAAGTTGCAAAGTTAACAAAGTATATTAAGTTATTACAATTCCCCAAAATAAGAGGCCAACATAGGCCAATACAATACCAAAAGTAATATAAAACCCAAAATGTGATCCATCCATTCTCATGACCCGTCCCGACGTCTAGATGACGTCGTCGGGTTGCCACTCACGAACTAGGGTAGGCTCAACAGCCTCCTCCTGGCACTCCTCCTCAAAGGGGTGGCCTCCTGCACCTGGTCACCAAAATACAAGCATCAAACACGACGGTTTGGCAAGAAATCATTTTAAGTGAAAGCATGTAAAACAATGTTTAATCGAGAACATAAGGAAATACTTTACTGAACGTAAAACAAGTACTTACGAAACACTTTTCTAAATCAAAGACAAACTAACATGAATGCATAACATATATATCATGAATCGTAAATCCAAAAAGAGCCCATCCTTTCTCTATCATTTATAATGAAAAGAGTAAGCATGCACGACAAGCACGAATATACATAATATAGCACGACACGATTCCCACAAATACGGGATTCCGGCCGCGGAACCGGACACGCACGATGTGTAATAAATACACGACTAATCTGCAGTTAGTTCACATGTTTAAGGACCCCTAGACAATGGATCAGACTGAAAGGGCAGTCCAAACTCTGTGGTGTTCACTTGAGTTCATGAATGCACAAAACACGCAAAACACGATTCAAACATATCGAAAATAGAGGGGGAAATCACTTGTTACAACAAGACAAGGCACGACTAGCAAAATGCATAATATATATGCTCACAACTTATAAGTGATCCCCATTTTATACTTGAACACATCTTAGAACGAGCTTACAAACTCAACTTCAAAACGAGTACACGATATGACTTGCGGTATTAAACCAACGTTCAAAACACGATAATTTTATCAAGTACAAGCTTAGGTTATTCATTGGCCATTGGTTGATTGGAACTCTATATTTAAAATACAAGGATTGGTGTCCCCGAAGTTGGTATATAGCATGGAGTTCCATTCACACAATGTCAAGCTAAAGTCCTTAATATAGCCTAGTTTTCAAATTTTAAAGGAAAATGCAAATGGGCAAAAATCTCAAAAACAGGGGAATTTCCAGTGTGCCCGGTCGACCTGGCCCTTGGCCAGTCGACCGCGTACACTGTGAGCCCGGTCGACCGCCAAGTCCCGGTCGACTCAGAGTTGTAACTTTAATTCCATGTACAGTGTTTTGGTCAGGTTCCAGAGAACCTGACCCTGTGTCGCCGGTCGACCGCACCCTTGGCCGGTCGACCGCGTGAACTGGGGAACAGTCATTCCCGCAGTGCAACAGGTCATCCAACTGGGACCAATCCCAGTGTCCCCGGTCGACCGCGCCCCTTGGCCGGTCGACCGCGTGAACTGCGGAAATCAGAACCCAGTTCTGATTTCTGCAGTGCACTGGTCCAATCTTTTCTTCCTTTCTTTTCTACAATCTTCCAACCTAATTAGCAAACTAAATACATGAATGTACATGCTATCAAGGCTCACATTGTGGCATTTATTTCATACTTAAACAAGTCATTAACATGAAAACCCATTTCAAAATCCTTTAAACCCCTTTCTTATCAAAACAAATCCAAACTTCAACAAAAGCAAGACTTGATTAAAGGATATGAAATCTGAGAGTTTGGAAGGCTATTAGACATGCTTGCATTCTCCAAAGTAAGACATCAATGAGAAAACCTAATAAAGCAAGGCATTAATACCAAATAGCAAACCCATAAATCCACATGCATAAACAACCTAAATAGATTACTTGCCTTAGCCAAATGAAAACAAGATTCTTCTTCAAGCACTCCAAACCAAATGCCAAGCCAAGAACTACCAAAAAATCCAATGAAATCCATTCAAAACTCACCCAAAAATGTAACCAAGCAACCCATTTCATAATAGGTGCTACAAGTTAGGAAAACATGATCTTTAGAAGTAGAAAGAACTCTATTGAAGAGATGGTTGAAAGCTCTTACCTAGAGGTGCCCAAACAAGATGTGAAGAAGAAAATGGAGATCTTTCCCACCAAGAACCCTCAAGAAAATGGTACCAATGGGAAGCTTGTCTTGAGAGGAAGAAGATGATGGTTTTAGAATTTCATTTGGAGACTCATAGCTCAAGCATTCAAGAAGAGAAGAAGAGGGGAAGAAAGGGGTTTTTCAACCTAGGTCAAGAAAGTTGCAGGATTTTTGTGGAATGAGGAGAGAAAGAGGGGAAAAAGAGGTTAAGTGCTAGACAAGTGGGTCCCCATTAGTGCCAATCTTGCATGAGTCAAAACATAGTCTTACGGGCCTCAAATGAAGTCGACGAAGAAGGATAAAACGATCCTTGAAATATCTAGTTTCCAAAAAGTATATTTTCGACATGATTTTGGGATCTCGAAAATTGTGTCCAGATTTGAGTGTGAAAAGGCTATTTTACCCTTTTTGGCCAAAACTTGAGTTTCTGGGCTTCAAACACAAATGGGCTAAACACGAAAGTTGTACATAATCATAAAACTAATCAAATGAAATGAAAATCACGATTAATACAAAACCAAACACGATCTTCCCACACTTGCACGTACACCCAGGCCTTCCTGAGTGAGCCTAGTACACACTAAATGTTCTCGACCTCCCCCAAAGCTAAAAACCATGACTAAAAACTAATCACACTCTAACCCACGATAACTAAACCTGATCAAGACTAAACACACACTAAGCAAACACTAATGGGTTAATCCTGGGTTGGGGTTTGACATCCTCCACCCCTTAGGATATTTGGTCCACCAAATAAATCAAACTTTTACCTCTGGTAACAAGTGTGGGTATTTCCTCTGAACTTGATCTCTCAATTCCCAAGTGGCTTCTTCTGGTTCATGATTTTCCCAAAGTACCTTGACCCAATGAATTGTCCGATTTCTCAGCTCTTGCTCCTTGGCATCAATGATCTTGATCGGTCTCTCCAAAGGCTCGTGCTGCAAAATATGAGAAGGACTAGACACATACTTCTTGAGCATGGAAACATGAAATACGTTGTGTACCCCAGAGAGTTCCGGCGGTAACGCAAGCCTATAAGCCACGTCTCCAATCTTGCTCAAAATCTCATATGGACCAATAAATCTCCTTGACAACTTGCCCTTCTGTCCGAACCTCAGGGTTCCTCTGACGGGTGAAACCTTCAAGAACACCTTATCACCCACTTGAAACTGCAATTCTCTCCGACGAGTGTCTGCATAACTCTTCTGTCTGCTACGGGCGACTTTCAAGCGTTCCTGAATCAATTTGACCTTGTCACTAGTTTCACCAACCATAGTCGGTCCGTGAAAGCTACGAACACCGACTTCTTCCCAGCAAACCGGAGTTCTGCATCTTCTACCATAGAGAGCCTCAAAAGGTGCCATACCAATGCTAGAATGGTAGCTATTATTGTAAGCGAACTCACAAAGTGGTAAGCACTCATCCCATTGAACTTTGAAATCCAGCACACATGCACGTAACATGTCTTCAAGAGTCTGTATCGTCCGCTCTGACTGACCATCTGTCTGAGGATGATACGCTGTACTGAATTGGAGTTTGGTACCCATGGACTCAAGAAGAGTTTTCCAAAACCTTGAAACAAATCTGCTATCTCTATCCGAGGTGATGGAAACGGGACCATGCTTACTCACAATCTCATCAACAAAAAGTTTTGCAAGAGGTGCCATATGCATCATATTACCAGTCTTCATCGGAATGAAGTGAGCAGACTTGGTGAGACGGTCCACAATGATCCATATTGCATTATTCCCCTTCTTAGTATTAGGCAATCCGGAGACGAAATCCATGGTGATGTGCTCCCATTTCCACTCTGGAATCTCTAATGGCTGTAGCAAACCTGGAGGTTTCTGATGCTCTGCTTTGATCAACTGGCAAGTCAAGCAACGAGATACAAAAGCTGCTACCTCCCTCTTCATGTTGTTCCACCAAAATCTATTCTTCAAGTTCTGATACATCTTCGTGCTACCCGGATGCATGGAGTATTTTGTGTTGTGGGCTTCAGTCATAATCTCTTCCTTCAGCTCATCCACATTCGGTACACACAACCGATCACGAAAATACAATACTCCATTCACCAACTTGAAGTCTGGACGTTCTGCTATATGATCCACAATCCTAGCTAAATCTGAATCTTGCAACTGACTGTCCTTGATCTTCTGGATGAAAGTGGGCTCAGACACTGTCATATTGGCTAATATCACACCCAAGTCTAGGGTCTGCACTTCAACACCTAGCTCTTCAAACTGCTGAAGAATACTGGCTCCTCTCAAACTGGCCATGATCCCTAACTTCCTACTCAAAGCATCAGCTACAACATTCACTTTGCCTGGATGGTACTTGATTGGAAAGTCATA
Source organism: Camphora micrantha (assembly GCA_003546025.1). Classification (NCBI taxonomy): domain Eukaryota; kingdom Viridiplantae; phylum Streptophyta; class Magnoliopsida; order Laurales; family Lauraceae; genus Camphora; species Camphora micrantha. The sequence continues at coordinate 45,921,261 of QPKB01000004.1, read as the reverse complement.
ATCTTTGATGTACTCCATCCATCTCCTCTGCCTCATATTCAGATCCTTCTGTGAGAACAGATATTGCAAACTCCTATGATCTGAATGGACTTCGAATCTCTCTCCATAGAGATAGTGCCTCCACATCTTCAAAGCGAAAACTACTGCTGCCAATTCCAAATCATGAGTTGCATAATTCTTCTCATGATCCTTCAACTGCCTTGAGCCATAGGCAATCACCTTGTCATCTTGCATCAACACACAGCCTAGTCCCACATTGGAAGCATCTGTAAAAACAATGAATCCACCACTGCCAGAAGGTAATGTGAGGATTGGAGCTGTGGTTAATCTTCTCTTTAACTCTTGGAAACTTGTTTCACATTGTTCTGTCCAAACAAATGGAACACTCTTCCGGGTCAAAGTAGTCAAAGGTGCTGCAATAGACGAGAAGCCTTGAACAAATCTTCGGTAGTAGCCTGCTAACCCCCAAGAAACTCCTGATTTCTGTCACATTGCTCGGTCTCTTCCAATCAACTACTGCCTCTATCTTGGCTGGATCCACTGCTAAACCTTCTTTTGAGATGATGTGGCCTAGAAAGGCGACTTGCTCTAACCAGAATTCACATTTACTGAGTTTTGCATACAACTGGTTATCTCTCAAAAGCTGCAATGATGTCCTCAAGTGTTCTTCATGATCCTCTCTACTCTTGGAATACACGAGAACCCAGTTCTGATTTCTGCAGTGCACTGGTCCAATCTTTTCTTCCTTTCTTTTCTACAATCTTCCAACCTAATTAGCAAACTAAATACATGAATGTACATGCTATCAAGGCTCACATTATGGCATTTATTTCATACTTAAACAAGTCATTAACATGAAAACCCATTTCAAAATCCTTTTAACCCCTTTCTTATCAAAACAAATCCAAACTTCAACAAAAGCAAGACTTGATTAAAGGATAAGAAATCTGAGAGTTTGGAAGGCTATTAGACATGCTTGCATTCTCCAAAGTAAGACATCAATGAGAAAACCTAATAAAGCAAGGCATTAATACCAAATAGCAAACCCATAAATCCACATGCATAAACAACCTAAATAGATTACTTGCCTTAGCCAAATGAAAACAAGATTCTTCTTCAATCACTCCAAACCAAATGCCAAGCCAAGAACTACCAAAAATCCAATGAAATCCATTCAAAAGTCACCCAAAAATGTAACCAAGCAACCCATTTCATAATAGGTGCTATAAGTTAGGAAAACATGATCTTTGGAAGTAGAAAGAACTCTATTGAAGAGATGGTTGAAAGCTCTTACCTAGAGGTGCCCAAACAAGATGAGAAGAAGAAAATGGAGATCTTTCCCACCAAGAACCCTCAAGAAAATGGTACCAATGGGAAGCTTGTCTTGAGAGGAAGAAGATGATGGTTTTAGAATTTCATTTGGAGACTCATAGCTCAAGCATTCAAGAAGAGAAGAAGAGGGGAAGAAAGGGGTTTTTCAACCTAGGTCAAGAAAGTTGCAGGATTTTTGTGGAATGAGGAGAGAAAGAGGGGAAAAAGAGGTTAAGTGCTAGACAAGTGGGTCCCCTTTAGTGCCAATCTTGCATGAGTCAAAACATAGTCTTACGGGCCTCAAATGAAGTCGATGAAGAAGGATAAAACGATCCTTGAAATATCTAGTTTCCAAAAAGTATATTTTCGACATGATTTTGGGATCTCGAAAATTGTGTCCAGATTTGAGTGTGAAAAGGCTATTTTACCCTTTTTGGCCAAAACTTGAGTTTCTGGGCTTCAAACACAAATGGGCTAAACACGAAAGTTGTACATAATCATAAAACTAATCAAATGAAATGAAAATCACGATTAACACAAAACCAAACACGATCTTCCCATGCCTGCACGTACACCCAGGCCTTCCTGAGTGAGCCTAGTACACACTAAATGTTCTCGAACTCCCCCAAAGCTAAAAACCATGACTAAAAACTAATCACACTCTAACCCACGATAACTAAACCTGATCAAGACTAAACACACACTAACCAAACACTAATGGGTTAATCCTGGGTTGGGGTTTGACAAGAAGGGTCTTCTTTTGGAAGATCACTTTCGGGATCAAGGGGTTGATCCTTGTCATTTGCTCAAGACGTCTCTGTAGCAGTATCACCGTCTTTAGTGATCGCGTTGCACGGAGCATTTTCAGGGAACAAGTCCTGAACAGCATCCGCAAACTTTTCTTCCCTGTTGAGTAATTCATCGGTCTAGATATCTCCTATGAGGTCCGGTATCTAGGGCCAGTTGACCGGATTTTCATTGAAGAAGATTTCATTGGCAGGAGCTTCTTCAAGATGATCAGTCGGAAGAAGCTTGAACTCCAATGTTACAGTTTCAAGAGACGAAGGCTGAGACGGTGATATCTCAGTGGAAGCCACTCTGAGAAGATGCAACTCCGGAAGATATACTTCCAAATGTAGTATCAGAAACTGAGGCCTCGACAGACGAAGTTTCAGAGGCACCATCATCCCGAACTATCACATTGCAAGCAACTCCGATAGGAGATGCCTCTAGAATGCACTGTTGAGATTCAAACTCGTCTTCAGATGTAAGAGGATCATCAATCCAGTAGTTTTCTTCATTTTCCAGGGTGAGGAGATGTCTGTAAATCTTCCGAGATTTTCGATTCTGGATTTTGATTATGACAAAGCTCATTAATGCAATCTTGCTCCCGCTCTATGGCAAGACGTTGTAAGATTCTTGCATATTCTTCGAGATCAGGCATATGAGCCAAATCTTCTTCGTCATCAGTTCCTTGTGGTTCATCAATGTTGGGTTCCACTGGAACACTTGCTTGTGCTGGATCAACAACATTTTCTTGAACAACCTCTTGGTCTTCTTCATCATCAGACCAGGATCCTTGTGGCTGTAATGGGCTATACCATATTACTGGCATAAGATGAGATTCGGGAATCCATTCCTCATTGAAGTGGTATTCTCCTGTTTCAAGGGCTTCCTCCCACTCATCGGTATCACTGGCAGTATCACTTGACTCGTATCCATCCATGGAGAACCCAATTACTGAGTTGCAAGAGTATGATGCCCCCTCCATAGTTTCATTTCTGTAATGAGGTGGCATGAAATCACCAAGGGTGAATTTTCTTACCACCTTTGAATTGTTGTGGAGGGATTCTTCCGTTGCCCTAGTGAAGCAGCTGAAGAGCTCTATGCCTTTTCAGGGACTTCTTGTTTTGATTGAGTCTTATCCTGCTGCTTGAGCTTGTGGAGTTGTTTCTTGGCTTGCCTTCGGTGTTGAGTTGTGGGCTTTGTTTTGACGATCTCCCAATTTTCATCTTCTAGAAGATCGGGATGCACCCATAAGACTTGTTCGTCTGGTCTTGGGTACGGGACCAGTTCTTGGGACGTTTGAGTCATTTTTATCACCTTGAAGGAAGCAGTGATATTCTCCTTTGGTGATTTCGAAGTTTGTCCATACGACGCCATGTTGACGGAGGCAGGCCCGTAGTTTTTGTCAAAGGTAATGACTCCGTTTTTCCACATTTAGTTGATCTTTTCTCTCACAACGAAGCATTGATTGAGAGGATACGAGATCATCTGGTGGTAAGGACAATACCTGGGATCGGTGGTTTTGCCAACATCTCCTGGTCTTTTGAGTTCAGGCAAAGTGAGTTTGCCATTTGCTAAAAGTGCCGCAAAGATTTCTTCAACATCTTCATCGAACGGATATTTCTTTTCTACTCGCTCTTTGAAGGCATCAAAGAGTTCGGGTCTTTTACCTGCAATATTATTTTCAGCTTTCTTTGGCTGCTAGGGAGCTGACTTGGTTTGCACATTAAGAACCTCTTTTTCTTTGGTTTTGAGGTCATAATGGCAGTCGCCTCTTTCTTTGATGATTTCTGACTGTTAAGGTCTTTGATCACTATTTCAGCCTCCATAGCTGCTTCTAGGAGTTCTCCCAGGTTAATTGATTTGTTGTCAATGATCATGGAGCGGATCCTTTCTTTCATGTTATTATGGCAGATGTCGACCAGCGATGCTTGTGGTAGTACATCTGAGCACTTGTACGCCATCGCCTTCCACTTGTGAATGAAGTCGTATGTTGACTCATTCTCTCCCTGTTTTAGGCTGCAGAGTTGTGCCATAGTAAGGGTGATCTTCACCTTTGAAGTGGGTGAGGAAGCGTGTCTCCAGCATGGCCCAGTTTTGGATGGAGTCCTCCGTAGAGTGGAGTACCAATTAAAGGCCGTACCTTTTAGGGTACTTGCAAAGAGACGGATCTTAAGGGCATCTTGATCCGTGATAGCTCCCATCAGGATCTTGAAGTGGATGACGTGTTGTCTGGCTGAACCTTTCCCGGTTTATGTCTGGAGAGTAGGTTGTTTAAATTTTTTAGGGAACGGAACCGAGTCCATCCGTAAGGGATATGGTAGCTTGATCCCATGTTCTTTCAGTTTATCCTCTTCTTTTGCTTTGGCGAGGATGTCGTCAACGTCCTTTTTGGTAAGGGCGAGTGACTCATTGTTTTCCCCATCAACCTCATCATCTTGATGATTTGGAGGAGGTTGATTATTTTCTTGATGGTGAAAAGAGAGAAAAAGGTTTTCCATCAGAGTCTCAATCCTCTGCTGACCTTGCTTCAGTTGTTGGATGCGCGCGGTCGTTTCATCAGGAGGTGGGTTGCGTGGTGGCTCAGAGTTTGTAGTCAGGACATTCATTCTTCGGAATTCAAATGAAGAAATTGTCCTGGTGACTGAGCTGGGGCTCTTTCTTGAAGAGCTTGAGGAAGGATTACTCGAAGGAGTAGAAGATTCTTCCAGATGTCTTCGTATCCGGTAGACGCTGTGAGTCACCGGTCGCCGGACATGAAGTTTGGTTGCTAACTTCTGGCGTCTTCTGGTTGTCCCAACCATATGGACAGCAACAACTTGGTCGGGTCTTTCTTTTTCGACCCATTTTTAAGAGAGCTGAATGGTATAATGTTGGGTTATTTGCTTCTCTAGTCTCTTTTGTCGGTATGCCGTGCGGTGGTGTATGCGATGAGCAATTTAAGCTTCAGTCAGTTCTGGCTAGGCTTTGGCGATGAAGGATACAATCCCCTGTACGCAGAAGCTGAGCTTGTCTTCTTTGAAGCTAGGCGTGGACAGGATCTGGATGCGGTCATTTGCTTGTCGCAGTGAGGCTTTGAATTTTGCAAGTTCGGCCCCTGTTTTGATGAAGGGTCGACTCACAGGAGTGTAGGCTTTCATAGGTTCTAGCAGAGGCCTGGTGATGTAGGACTTTATTTTGGGCTTGTAGGAGCAAGCCGGCTCATGCTGGGTTGATTTGTTTGTTTGACGGAGGGTAGGTTTCTCCTCTTTCATGTAAAAGAGAGGGTAGAACCGGTTCTCCTTGAGAGGGGCCAGGTATGCTGGCGTTGTAGATGTTTGCGACCTCCATTGCTTTGGTGAAAGTCTCGAGGACCAGGTCTTAGGGCAGACCTTGTTTCTTGTAGGTTGAGGCTTCGTGGGAGTGCCACGGGCTTCAGGCTTCTTGGTGTTTGCCCTTGGTGTCATTGCAACGACACATTGCGGGGCGATCTTTGTTTCTTGGCGGGTACAGTTTCTTCTGGAGGGAGTGGGAATGGTTCCAGCAACCTGAAGATGATGGTTCGGGAAGTAGAGGTCGACCCGATATTTTGAGAGTTGCCGAGGAAGATAATGCTTCGGCAGCTGCCAGTGCGTTTGTGAGTGCGCTTGCTTTGCTTCTCTTGAAGCAGAAGTTGGTACTTGTTCTCATCGAAGATAATGGTTGATGAAGCTGCCATTGTTAGTTTAGAAAACTTCTGAAACAAGACCACATCCATTAGCAGTCACAAGAATGTGGTGATCATAAATGGAAAAAAACTATGGTTTTCTCTTTTCAAATCGCTCAAGGGGACATGGCCCAGCCCAAGCAAGAAGAAGAAGACAAAAAGCCATAGAGGGTACAATTGTTCTAAATGCATGTATGGTAGGCTCAGGGTGAGCGTTCCAGTGACTGCTAGAAGCAATTGTAGACCTTAATTCAAATTACTGAGAAGCAAGGCTCACTTGAGGTAAGATGATATAAGGTTGGAGATACAAATGTGTTGGTCGCGAGTATAGTAGACCCGAAAGTGGTACTAGCATCGCTAGGCACAAATGTTGTAGATCGCATCCTTGAATAGGACACGAGATGGGATCTTCTTTTTGAAAGGTCAAGATTGGATTCATAAAGGAGAGCAAATGATATTCCAATCTGAACACAGGCTCAAACATTTCTGCGAGCACTGAGCCCAAAAGGGAAGGAACCAGAATTTCTCGAATCTGAACCCAAAAGTGACGGAAGTTTTTTTTTTTTTTTTTGAAAGGTCAAGATTGAATTCATTAAAGAGAGCAAATGGTGTTCCAATCTGAACATAGGCTCAAACATTTCTACAAGCACGAAACCCAAAAAGGAATGGACCAAGATTTCTCAAATATGAACTCAAAAGTGACGGAAGTTTTTTTGTTTTGAAGAGATTTTTTTTTAAAGGGTACACATAGGTTTCCAATTCGGTTTTATGAAACCTTGGTAGATAGATCAGCCCCCAAGTAAGGGTAAGATTACTTAATGAACCTGTTTGGAGGACCCTTGCCATGAATAGTCTAGCTGTCTCCACACTCTGGACAAGACTTTCCTTAGATCCACATTGGTCAAAGAACGCAACTGGTGCAACCTTAGTGTTTTTTCTTTTTTATTTTTTGAACTTTTTTTTTTTTTTGAAAGACTTCTAATGGACTCATCAAAGAGAGTGAATGGCCCCTTCAAATCCAAACGCTGGCTACAAACGATTTCTCCGAGCCATTGTCAGAAAAGAAATAAACCAAAGTTTCTCAAATTTGAATCCAAAAGAGAGAAAACTGATTTTTTTTTAAAGAGTTTGAAATAAGATTTCCTTTTTTTTTTTTTTTGAAAATTCCTATTGGACTCATCAAAGAGAAAAGATGGCCCATTTCCCGATACGAATAATAGCTGCAAACTTTTCTATGAGCTATCAAGTTCGAAGAGGAGAGGATCGAAGTTTCTCTAAATTGAATCCAAGAAAGAGAAATCAGGATTTTTTTTTTTTTTTTTTTTTTGCAAAATGAGAAAGAGTGGAAATAAATTCAAAATAGAAATTAAAAAAAAAAACCCATCTCATTTTTTAGATGCAAGATCCAACAAAGGCTACCAATTAGAAAGGAGCCAAAGAATCTAGACATCACGTTCTAAAATGAACGAGTCCCACCGGGTATGCCAACTTGATGGACCCGGCTCTCGTCCACACCTTCCGCCCTCGGGCTGCCGGGGTCCCGTGGAGGAGGAAAGCGGGTATCAACATTTTTTTGTATAGGTATGGCAGATTTTCTATTCTACTTGGAATCTGAAGTGGTGATCCAGAGATTCGCTTTTACAAGTAGAAAGGAAATCAACTGTTTTTTCTAACTTTCCATTGCACATATATTTTTGAGAAAGTGACACAAATTTTTAAATGCCATGAGAGGCGATTTCATTTTGTTTGTCGTGAAAGGCGGTTTTTTTGTTTGTTTGCCGTGAATGCGATTTACAAATCTCATCAATAATGAAAGACAAGAATTGCGATTTTTTTGTCTCTTTAAAAAATTACAAAATACAATAGAAAAGTAAGAAAAGGAATCTAACTTCTCAGGAGATTGTGGGGACACGTTCAGATCGACGGTCGCAAGTCGTGTATGAGTTTTGCCATCGTCCTTCAGATGAGATCATATGATGCTTTAATTTTTTTTTGGCTTAGCCATAACCTTATATTTTTAGAGGATAAAGACCAATGTGAGGTCCTATATCCAATAAAAAAATCGAGTAGACGGGCTGAAGAGTCGTGTCTAGGCCATGTTGGATAGAAGGGGAGAGGGCTTTGCCGTTGTGGGGTGCCCCCCCAAGGGACTTTGATCGCCTTGTGGTGTTTGTTGCAGCAGAGTAGCAAGACTTCTCTAGAATTTCTCCCTCTCTTACTTGTGTGTATGTGTGTATGGATATGTCTCTCTCTATATCCGTCTCTGTCCTCCTTTTGGAATGACCCCCTTTTATAGGCTCTTGGTAGCCATGGGGTGATTTATGGCATTGATGACCCATAATAAGAGAAGTGATGGCTTTGATGCTCCTTGATAGGAGGAGTTATAAGTTCTTATTTCTTGATTTTGTAACTCCTTTTTCTTGGCTTGTGATTGTTAGATTTTATGGACTCAATCCATCAGATGATGTAATAAATTGATTAATTTCTCTATTTATCAATAATATCATGTTTTCCTTTCATGAGATGAATGGTGTTTTACTACTTAATACACATGACCAATAAATATGACATAAATGGCTCATGAGATGAACTGGGTCCCATTAGTATAGTAGATGTGATATATGTGTATGAATGAGATCCACACACAGGAGACATTTGTCACAAATCTTATACTTAAACATCTTCACAACCGGTGATGAGACTGGGCATCTCATCTGATAAGGTTGCGGCGCTTTGATCACTATGAGATAGTGTGATTTGTCTCGATCATCAGAATGTAAGATTCTGGATCACGGTGCTAGTACATTGGATGTATTGAAGGACCATGAGAAGCACCTTATAGAATACTGTCTCGAGTTTAAGGTTAGCTCTCATAATTCCCTAGCAATAGGCTCTCAATCCTGAGACATTGATGAACTCAAGTTTCCATCTATTCATTTGCTTTGAGTCACCAATGAGTGAGGCCAACTGTAGGTCAACACCTCGGTGTCTTGGATACGTGGCAGTAGGACTGTGGGAACATCCAATAGTCGAGATGGAATCTATCTATATTATCCTCTTGTGCCAATTAATGGATTTGTCATTAGTAAGTGCGCACCCATCTCGATTAAAAGTTAATTGGATGGTACTGATGATCACTGTGATTAATTGGGGCTCAAGGATAATAAGATGTGGATTTAAATTGGTGGGACAGTTTTAGTCCAATTAATCCATGGATATTGATAGAGGGGCTTACTTGTGGTAATCGGGAAGTTTAGGGTCTTCATTATAATTTATTCCTAAGACTGGAGTGCAATTGCATTTATATAGTGGTGTTATTTGCAATTAACTGTGGGCCTGGATTGCACATGAGATGTGGGGTCACGGTGTCCCAGTTGGAGCCAGCTTTCTATGGAATCCCTAGTGGTCCCCACGCTTAGCCCAAGTTATTGGAAAGATAATAATCCTACTAGAACTCTAAGATGAAGGAATTAGGAAGTTACTATTTCTATTTGAAGTGAGACTTCTAATAGTGGTAATAGTAAGGTTACTATTTTGTGTGGAAGTAAGACTTCTATTTCAATTAGTACAAGAGAAGGATGTTGCTTAATGCTATAAAAGGAGTAACAAAGGGGCTGGGACGTCCACAACCTTGGAATTCACACCCAGCCCCTTTTGTGCAAAAGTTGCACATACCTCTCTTCCTCTTCTAGTTCTCTTCTAGTTTCCTTTAGAGCTTCTAGTTGTTTTCTTTAGGAGATACCACTCATCTCCTTTAGAGAGGAGATCTGGTACGGGTCATAGCATGGAAGACTAAGGGGTCTTGGAGATCTAAAGTAGTTTTCTTCTCCATTAGAGCACAACCAGGCTGCAAAGGTATAATCTGCTTCTCTATCTATTGTAGATTATTTTGCATGGTGTTGCTTGTATTATTGTTGTACATGATAGATGAGTATGAGGGATTGCATCCTGGATATGGTTAATGACCTTATGGGTGTTTGATCCCTGAGTCAAGTGGGTCAAAAGTTTTGAAATCCTATCCACGAGGCCCACCTATTTCCAACAGTGATTGGCCGAGGGAAAATGATGGGCATTTAATGGCCTTTAATCTCCATGATGAGGGGAGTTTCATGATTTATTGTCATTATTTCTTGGACTTGTAACTCATTTTTCCTTGAATCTGATTGGGCCGTCCAAAATAATGAGTTAATGACCATATTAAGTTGTCATGAAACGGGTCAATTAACAGCATTAAGTGGTCGCTAGGGCATTTGATGAGTCGTAGGCTGTGCCATATCTTTTGGAGTTCTTCTTGCGATGGTTGCCGATGGATCCACATGTTGTTTGATGTCGGATGGCGATGCAACTTCAGACATTGATTAATACCTGTGGGCCGCTAACATCTGTCCTGTCGATTTCTTGATCGGTCGGACAGAAAGTGTACTTTCTTGGTCAGCCGGTTGGTGATCATGGAGCGATCAATGATGATTTCATGCTCTTGACGACGGATCCGAAATGTTGACGAAGATCAGTCGATTTCAAGCATCAAGAATCAGATTTTCGGAAAATCATAGGGGCTAGAATTACTGAAACACGAAAAGGGTTGTAAAACGGACCACCCAGCGGAAATCCAGCGACCCGGATTTCCAGGGTCGCCGGCGACCATGCACCCAGGGTCGCCGGTGACCATGGAGCAAGGTCGCCGACGACCATAGCCATGGGGGTTTTTCCCCTTTCTGTCGTCGTTTCTCGGCCATTTTTCAATATTTTTTGTTTCATTTTTTCTCCTGTATTTTTCTTGACACTTTTCCTCATTTATTGACTTGATTCTCCGGAAGAAAACATGACGACAAGCTGTGCAAACCGGAGCACAAAGTTTCCTTTTTTTTGGAAAAACCGAAGACTTTGTAGTTGATCTTCCGTCAAGAGTCAAAACTAGGTCAAACGATGTCGTAATGACCCGAAATTTGAGGTGAAGCTTCTTGTGCAGTAGATAGGACCAACCATAGGCTTTTGTTTTGGTTTTGAAGCCGCTTGGGGTCCCGTCACTGCTAGACTTGAATTTGCCACGAGGAAGATGCCACGCTTTGATGTACGGTCAACCGATGTCCGATTGTCCTGAAATTTGACGGGGAGCCTATTGGAGCCATTTTGAGACGGTCCATTTGCTCCGATTTTGATGTCATGGTCCCGGGAAGTTTCGTCGCTAGTAGGCTTGATTTTGTTCCCGAGCATCAAAGTCTGGTCAAACGTCATTGGAATGACCTGAAATTTGACGTGTGGTTTTGGAAGCATGTTGAAGCCACGTGTGTGGTCTGTTTGATAAGTGATGGCCTCAGTGGTTTTCGTCGCCGCGAGGCTTGATTTTACTGCTCGAGGGTCAAATATTGTCGGTTTGACTTGAAATTTGACATGAAGCCTTTTGGAGGTATTTTGAGACCATCCATAGGCTCTTATTGAAGATTTAATGTCTTTGACACTGCTGCTGTCCGGAGCGACTATTCAATTGCCGAAGGAGTGAAGTTAGACCAAATGATGCTGGAATGGCCCGAAACTTCAAGTGTATCCTCCTTTTGACTGTTTTGAAGGATATTGTTGTTTTTGTTTAATTTTGACAAGATCTGATGCTTGAAGCGGCATTCGCCTGTTTATGGTAGGATGCAGCTCCATGTGGCCTTTTGATGTCGATAATGTGTAAAGAGGCAAAGTGACATTTTTGGTGTCAACACACAACCAGTGATGAGACTGGGCATCTCATTTAATAAGGTTGTAGCACTTTGATCACTATGAGATAGTGTGATTTGTCTCGATCATTAGAATGCAAGATTTGTCTCAATCAACCAGCCTCCTCGTCACGCTCCTCCTCAAAGGAAACCTACACCTGGGCACCAAATAACAAGCATTAAAAACGACGGTTTGGCAGGTAATCAATTTAGGCATGAGCATGGAACAAGTGAAGTTTAAAGAAATATACTAAAATAATTTGCTGAATTCAAAACAATTACTTGACTGAAGTACATTTCGATGATACATAACAAGCTAGCATGAATATTTATAATATATCATGAATAGTTAATCCACAAAGAGCCCATCCATTCTTTATCATATATAATGAAAAGAGTGAGCAGCACGACAAGCAAAAAGACGATTCCCAAACCACACTGAGGCAAACGGGGATTTTCGGCAACAGAATCGGACACGCACGATGTGTAATAGAATACACGACCAATCTGCAGATAGTCCACATATTTAAGGACACCCAGACAGTGGATCAGATTGAAGGGGCAGTCCAAGCTCAGTGGTGTTCACTTGGATTCATGAATGCACAAAACAAGCGATACATGTTCGAAACAAATCGAAATAAAAGGGAAGATCACTTATCAAAACGAGACAAGACACGGCTAGCAAAAGGCATAAATTGTATGCGTACAAGCTTAAGAAGTGATCCCCTTTTTTATTCTTGAAACAAATCTTCAAATGAGCTTATACTTGAATTTCAAAACGAATGCACGATGATACTTATTGTACCAAAATTGAAGTTCAAACACCAAATCCATCAAGCGTATGTTGAGACCATTCATTGAACTTCACATAATTGAAAACTCAAATGTCAGAAAAACAAGATGAATTGGTGTCTCCAAAGTTAGAAAACATTCTGGATTTCCAATGGCACAATGTCAATTTCAAACCCTTAGCATAGTCTAGTTTTTCAATCTCCAAAAACACCCAATCGAAACCGAAACTCAGCCAGGGAATCTGCCTAGCTTCGCTTGAGCGAACACCCCTTCGCTCGAGCGGACCTTGTGGTCACTCAAGCGGACAAGCTTCTGTCTGCTTGTGCTCGCTGAGTGCGGAAATGCACTTCTTCCTTCCAATTTTTCTGATCTCTTCTTCCTTTCTCCTCATTTCTGAACCACCTGCACTTCCCTGAGCCTTCATGCTCTCCAAGGGATCAATTACACATTTTCAAATTATTGAACCCACAATCTAAGACATTAAATTTCCATTCTCCATCCAAACAATCCAAATTTTCTAAACAAAGCATAAGCTTACAATAAAAAACAGAATCCAAAAGTTTGGTAAATACTTAACACTAACACATGTAATTGAATGAAAACTACATAAGAAGGATCTAAGTAAAAATATAGAATGAAAGCTTAGTAACCAAAATTTATGTAATTTAAAGATAACAAATGCAATCCACAATACACATGCAACATCAAACCCATAGAGATTACTTGTCTTTGCCCAAAGTGCCAAACAAAAATTTTCACAAGAACTCCTACTCAAGAGCTGAGCCAAACACTACAAAAAACCCCATGAAAAACCATTCAAAACTCAACCAAACTTGAAAACAAGGAACCCATTTCGAAATGGGTGTCGCATGTTAGAAAAAGAAGTTCCTTAGGAGCTACAAGAGCTCCATTAAAGAGATGGGTTGAAGCTCTTACTTGGAGATGCCCAAACAAGAAGCAAGGAAGGAAATGAAGGGGTTTCTCAGCTGGAAACTTCAAGAAAATTGTAGAAATGAAAAGCTTGGGATGAGAGGAAGAGAATGGTGATCTTAGTTTTGCATTTGGAAGTCCCTAGCTAAGGCATGCAAGAGGAAGAAAATGGAGAGGAAAGTGGTTTCTCTCCCACCTCTTGTTTTCTTTTGAAATGGTTGTAGGAAAATTCTGAAACGTATGGGAGGAAGATGAGGTGTTTGAGTTGAGTGACAAGTGGGTCCCACATTGCTCTAATACTTGCAAAGGCTAAAACAAGGTTTTGCGGGCCCCAGATGAAGTCAACGAAGAAAGATAAAATGATCTTCGAAAAATCTAGTTTCCAAAAAGTATAACTTTGACATGGTTTTGAGATTTCGAAAGTTGTATCCAGATTTGGGTGTAAGAGACAATTTTTGCCTTTTTTGGCCAAAACTTGGGTTTTTGGGCTTCAAATACAGACGGGCTAAAAGCGAAAGTTGTTGAGAATAATAAACCCATTCATAAGAAATAAAAATCATAAATAAAATGGAAACCAACACGATAATCCCATGTTTGCACGTACACACAGGCCTTCCTGAGCGTGTCTGACTAATAATAAACGCTCTCAAAATTCCCAAAGCTATGTCCAGGACTAAAACCAATTATATTCTAACCCAATGGTTACTAAAACCTCTTAAGACTAAGCACACACACTAAATACTCACTAATAGGGTTAATCTTGGGTTCGGGTCTAACATCATCCAATGTACCGGCACCATGATCCATAATCTTACATTCGGATCATCGAGACAAATCACACTATCTCATAGTGATCAAAATGCTGCAACTTTATTAGATGAGATGCCCAATCTCATTACTGGTTGTGAAGATATTTAAGTATAAAATTTGCGGCATATGTCTTTTGTATGTGGATCTCATCTATACACATATATCTCATCTACTATACTAATGGGACCCGGTTCATCTCATTAAGCATCACATTATATGTATTGGTTATGTGCATAGAGTAATAAAACACAATTCATGTCATGAATAGAAATCATGATTATATTGATAAATAAAGAAATAAATTAATTAATTACATCATCTGATGGATTTAGACCATACAAACTAACAACACCAACACTAATTAGAACTCTTTCCAAAAATTAATTTGATTTGACCAATTTTGGAAACTACTATGATTGGATCAGATTTGGAAACATTCTACAAAAAACAATCATCCATAAATAGAAAGTGCTAAAAAATAGAAATCAGTCATCTCCTCCATATGGCCCAAGCGGAATAGAGTTCTTGGACTTCTAGACTTTCCAAAGCTTTGGGATTTCTCAAACTCTTTGGGCATCTCCAAAACTCTTTTGGTAATCTTCAAACAGTACAACAAATTGCACTTTTGCCGGTGCTAAATAAGCGCTGGAAAAAGTCTATAAAACGCCAGTGAAAGACTTTCGCAGCGATTTCCCTTGCGCTAGCAATGCGCCGGGAAAAGTGTACCAGCAATACCCTTTGTCGGCGAAAAAAGATTTGCGCCAGTAAAAATTTAAACATTAACGGCGTTCTTGTTTGCAGGGAAAAGAGGTATAAAACGCCACAAAAAGGCCTTTTTTTTCAATAGAAAATTGATTAAAAAACCGCACCGGTAAAACATTTATGTTTTAAGTAAATTAATTTTTCAAAACATTTGCCGGCGTTTTTTTTTTTTTTTTTTTTACGCCGGAAGAACATTTCCATTTTACGGAATTACATTAATATTTTACCGAAATTATTTTTTTCAAAATTTTTTGCCATCGTTTTTTCTTGCCGGGAAAACATTTTTTTTAAGTAATTATTTTGAAGGTGTTTTGCCGGCGAAAATATTGCGCGGGTAAAGATTGCGCCCGCAATCAATATTTCTTTATTGTATTTATTTGATTTTTTAATTTTTTTGCTATATATACATCCTTGCATCATTACAACTTCCAACCTGTATCGTATGAAACTACTATTCCATTATCTAAGGCCAAATCAACTACACACCCAACATTTATTTCAATTCCAAATATTCATTCCACTTCATATTAATATTTAAATATCCTTACAATATTAAAAGCACTTTACCTTTACCATTACAAAATAAAAATCCATGCTAACTATCACGACCTCGGACCGGGTCCACAGGCCTAATCCACTGTTTCGAGGAGACAGGAGTAATCCTAGTACAGGGTTTATTTCAGCATTGAAGGCTGATAGACTTCTGAAGGGTGGATGTGAGGCCTATTTGGCGTTTATCACGGAGGATAAACGGTCCCAAGGGGTGGAGGATATCCCAATTGTTTGGGAATTCCCGGAAGTTTTTCCGGAGGAGATTCCAGGTTTACCACCCATTAAAGAGAATGATTTCACTATCGAGCTGTTACCAGGGACTGCTCCGATATCCATTGCACCTTATAGAATGGCTCCGGCGGAATTGGGAGAATTGAAAACACAATTGCAAGAATTGTTGGACAAAGGTTTTGTAAGACCTAGTGTTTCGCCGTGGGGAGCTCCAGTGTTGTTCGTCAAGAAGAAGGATGGTTCAATGAGGATGTGTATTGACTACCGGAGATTAAACCAAGTGACCATCATGAACAAGTATCATTTGCCAAGGATAGATGAACTGTTTGATTAGTTGCAAGGTGCTTCCTACTTTTTGAAGATTGATTTGAGATCTGGTTACCACCAGCTTAGAGTCAGAGAGTCAGATGTATTGAAGACAGCTTTCCGGACTAGATATGGCCACTATGAGTTTTTGGTGATGCCATTTGGTTTGACAAATGCACCAGCAGTGTTCATGGCATTGATGAACAAGATATTTGCAGAGTACCTAGATCAGTTTATAGTGGTGTTCATTGATGACATTTTGGTGTACTCCAAGACCAAAGAAGAGCATGAAGAGCACTTGAGAATAGCCTTACAGCTTCTGAGAGAGAACCAGCTGTATGCAAAACTCAATAAGTGTGAGTTTTGGCTTAAACAAGTAGCATTTTTGGGGCACATCATCTCCAGATAAGGCTTGTCAGTAGACCCATCCAAGATTAAGGCAGTGGTACAGTGGGAAAGACCGAAGAATGTGTCAGAAATCAGGAGTTTTCTGGAATTGGCAGGCTACTATCGGAGATTTGTTCAGGGATTTTCGTCGATTGCGTCACCTTTGACGAAATTGACAAGGAAGGATGTGCCATATGTGTGGTCAGACAAGTGTGAAGTTAGCTTCCAAGAGCTTAAGAAGAGATTGACCACAGCACCAGTCCTTACCTTGCCATCCGGAAGCGGCGGTTTCACTATCTTTACCGATGCTTCGAACATTGGACTTGGTTGTGTGTTGATGCAGGAAGGGAAAGTGATAGCTTATGGATCCCGTCAGCTGAAAGATCATGAGAAGAATTATGCAACACATGACCTTGAGTTAGCAGCGGTTGTTTTCGCATTGAAGATGTGGAGACATTATCTCTATGGAGAGAAATTTGAGGTTCACTCCGATCACCGCAGCTTACAGTACCTGTTCTCACAGAAGGAATTGAACATGAGGCAGAGGAGATGGATGGAGTATATCAAGGATTATGACTTCCCAATCAAATATCATCCAGGGAAGGCAAATGTAGTTGCTGATGCTTTGAGCAGGAAATCAGTAGGCATGACTAATCTCAGTGGCACATGTATCTTTGAGCAATTTGAGGAGTTGAGAATAGACTTGCAGCCGCTAGAGAAGGGTGTTTTGTTAGCTAACATGTCAGTGTCAGAACCTTCTTTCATCAAGAAGATTAAAGGCAGTCAGTTGCAAGATCCAGAGTTGGCCAAGATTTCAGAGCAGATAGCAGATCGTCCTGACTTTCGCATTGTAGATGGAGTTTTGTACTTTCGTGACCGTCTGTGTGTGCCAAGCATTGAAGATTTGAGGAATGATATCATGACCGAAGCTCACAGCACGAGGTATTCTGTGCATCCAGGCAGCACGAAGATGTACCAGAATTTGAAAGGCAGATTTTGGTGGAATAACCATGGATTTCATTTCGAGATTACCGAGGACTAACAGGGGAAATGACGCTATCTGGGTCATTGTGGACCATCTCACCAAGTCAGCTCATTTCATCCCGATGAAGACTGGGAAGAAGATGCACATGCTACCGTTGGCAGAGTTGTTTGTTCGTGAGATTGTCAGCAAACATGGTCAGCCAGTTTCCATCACATCTGATAGAGACAGCAGATTCGTCCCAAGATTTTGGAAGACACTGCATGAGTCTATGGGTACAAGATTACAGTTCAGTACAGCTTATCACCCTCAGACAGATGGCCAGTCAGAGAGGACAATTCAGATTCTTGAGGATATGCTCCGTGCTTGT
Organism: Camphora micrantha; assembly: GCA_003546025.1. Classification (NCBI taxonomy): domain Eukaryota; kingdom Viridiplantae; phylum Streptophyta; class Magnoliopsida; order Laurales; family Lauraceae; genus Camphora; species Camphora micrantha. The sequence goes on along the minus strand of QPKB01000004.1, from coordinate 45,903,655 downwards.
GTGTTAGACTTCAAAACACAATGGGACGAGACTCTACCTTTGTGTGAGTTTGCGTACAACAACAGCTACCACTCGAGCATTGGAATGGCGCCTTTCGAGGCATTGTATGGCAGAAGGTGTAGGACACCTGTGTGTTGGGAAGAGGTTGGTACCCGCAGTTTCCATGGACCGACAATGGTAAGTGAGACCAGTTATAAGGTTAAGCAGATTCAGGCACGTCTGGAAGTAGCCCGGAATAGGCAGAAGAGTTATGCAAATTCTCACAGAAGGGACTTACAGTTCAAAGAAGGAGACAAGGTTTTCTTGAAGGTATCACCTACTAGGGGAACTTTGAGATTTGGGCAGAAAAGCAAGTTGTCAAGGAGATACATTGGACCTTATGACATTGTGAGCAAGATTGGTGAAGTGGCTTATAGATTAGCCTTGCCACCCGAGCTTTCTGGTGTTCACAACGTCTTCCATATATCTATGTTGAAGAAGTACGTCCCCGATCCTTCACATGTTCTCCAGCATGAGCCGTTAGAGATCAGAGAAGATGCTACTTATGTCGAGAAGCCTATTCAGATCATCGACACCATAGAACAAGAATTGAGAACACGGACTATTCAGTGCGTAAAGGTACTTTGGGAGAATCATGGACCGGAAGAGGCAACATGAGAATTGCGAGACCAAGTGCAGAAGAAGTACCCACATCTCCTACCTGAGGTGAGTTTTGTATTTTATTTGGAGGACCAAATATGCTAAGGGGTGGAGGATGTAAGACCCCGACCCGAGTGATCTCGATTAGTGTTGATTAAGTTGCGTGTTAGTCTTGATTTGGTTTAGTGGATTCTGGTTTGGTTTAGTTTAGAATAGCTTTGTAATAGCTTTGGGGATTTTGAGTGCCTTTGGAATTAGTTAGGCCCTTTGGGGGTTCCTTGTTTATGACTTTACGTGTACTTGAGGTTTTATCTTGGTTTTCTTGATTTGCATTTTATCCCGTTTTGTTTATCTCGTTATTGCCTTCAACTTTCATGTTGATCCCATTCCCGTTCGAAACCCCGAAACTTGACTTTTCTAGCTTCAAGGGCAAAACAGTACTTTTACACCAAATCTGTACCAAATTATTCTTATTCCCGAAACCCGCGAAACATATACTTTTTGGAAACTAGATATTTCGACGATCATTTCTTCCTTCTTCGTCGATTTCATCCGAAGTCCCGAAAACCACTATTTCAGCCTAACAAGGTTACTAATTGGTGGAGCCCACTTGTGTTGCTTATAAAAGAGAGCTCATCTCCCTCCTTTTCTCCTTTTTCCAGCAACTCTCCTTGAGCCTAGGGTTTCCTTTTCTTCTTCTTGCTTTTCCCTCATCAAGCATCACCAAACTTGCACCAACATCTAAAAGGATTTCATCATCTTCTTCACCACTTCAAGGGCTCTCCATTGGTACCATTTGTGGAGGAATCTCATCTCTTTAAGATCCTCTTCTAGCTTGCCATGCTCATTTGGAACACCTATTGGTAAGCTCTCTCCCTAATCTTCTAGATTACTGTTCTTCTAGCCTTAGAGAAGCTACATTTTTCATTATTGAAAGCTTTCTCTTCTCCTTCATTCTTTTGACCCATTTTAGGGTTTGTTTTGGGGGTTTTTGTAGATCTTGTGTTCTTGACTTGCAAGTTTGCTTAGGAGCTTGATTTCCCTTGATTAAAGACCTAAGGCAAGTGGATGATTTGATACTTTTATCTTTGAATGAGTTTTGATGAAATGCATTTATGTTTTCACCTAATATTTTGGGATATTAATGACTTGTTTAGATTGAAAATAAATGCTTATATTGGCTCTTGTTAGCTTGTAAAATCCATGTTTTAGATTGCTCATCAGGTTTAAGAAAGGAAGAGAAAAGATTGGAAAAAAATGGAATGACCCACTGAACTGCTGTAACAGAACCTGGGTTCTGTTACGCAGTTCACGCGGTCGACCGGCCAAGGGGCGCGGTCGACCGGGGACACTGGAACAGGTCCCCTGTTGGAAGACCTGCTGCACTGCGGGAATTCCTGTTCTGCAGTTCACGCGGTCGACCGGCCAAGGGGCGCGGTCGACCGGCCACACAGAGGTCAGGGTCTCTGGAGCCTGACCAAAATACTATTCACCCATTTTAAGTTACAACTCCCGGTCGACCTGGCCCATGGCCGGTCGGCCGAGCCCACTGTGTATGCGGTCAACCGGCCATGGGTCAGGTCGACCGGCCCAACTGGAAACCTGCTGAAAAATGGACTTTTTACCCTATGTTAGATGGACTTTAAGTGGAACTTAGTGATCCTTTTGTGGACCCGTTGGACTTCTTTTGAGGATGGTTGAACCGACATTTCCTCAGGGTTAATCCGGTTGTATCGGTACTTAACCTAATTCAATCTTGAACGGTACGGAACGACGGGATACCCTTTCGTTTATCTAAACGTGAAATTGGTTTGTTTGGGTATCGCGAATCCGTTTTCCTTTCGATGACTGAGTAGGTTGTAAGGTACTACTAGATTAACGTTGTGCTTAGGATCCCTCTCTATCATGTTTTGTTTATTTAAAATCCGATTAAAGTTTGAATACCTAAGGTGCATAAAGAGCCCGAAATGTCTCCAAACTCAAGGAGTACCAAGTGATCATCACAATCGACATACGGGGTCCTTATTCACTTGATTTACATCGAATCCCGATACTTGTCCCGAATTTCAAGAAATGTGATTTATCATTCCCGAAAACATTGAATTTGTAACCAGAGCTTTTGCTAGCCCCGATATGCACTTCCCGTTTGAAAATGAAATTAGTGCTTTTGAGCACCCCGTCCCGCCCGTCTATTTAAGTGCATTACATATGATTTGTACATGTCTTGTTTTACATGATTTGACCTATGAGTCGGCACGACTAAGTTTGGCTTTCCTTGCCGGTTTGATCCACCGACTTGGAGACCCTTTCCCGTCCCGCCAGCTGCAGTTTGGATCCAGCTACCCGGTTATTACCGTGGTCTTGTCCCGACGCCCAGTTCGCTACCGTGGTCCCGTCCCGTATTGTATTATATTATGTATATCTTACTTATGTTGCATCTCCTCACTTCGGTGACTGAGACAACATCCCGATATGCTCATTTCACCTCGGTGATAGAGGACTTAACTATGTGTGGTTGCCATCTTGTCTGTTTCCCGTTTCCTTGGATACCTTACATGTTTTATAGTGCATATGTATTTGAACAAATGTTTCTCTTGTTTTATGAAACTATTGCTTTGACAGGTTTAAATGTTTTCCAAGGTAATTTCTTTATTGTTATGTCTTTTCACCCGTTTGCCAAACCGTCGTGTTTGACCCTTTGCTTTGGTACTCCGGTCCCGTGGTTGGTCTCCCCGAGGAGGAGCACGGGGAGGCGGTCGGAGAACCGCAACGTCTAGTTGAGTGGCACGCCGATGATGTCGTCTAGACATTCGGGTGCTTGAGCTGTGAAACATTTTGGGGAATAGATCTAACCATTCTTTTGGGGAACTTGTTATTTTATTTATATTGGCCTTTGTTGGCCTCTATTTTTGGGGACAATGTAATTAAACTATATTGTTGTGAATCTTAACTTTCTTTTGGGGTTATAGCTTTAATGATCATTGCTCATTTTGATACTAGTATGAAATATGCGTAAATCTTGTATCTTGGACATGAATGTATGAAATAGATTTGCTACACGCTTCCGCACATAAAAGAAATATTCATGTTGATGTGATATCCTCACCGCGGACACCTGTGGGAAATCGCGTGTACGAGTGGTACTCTTTGGTAGACTCGTATACGTTTTGTTTTGGATGTAAATTAAATCAATTCATACACATTATATTAGTCCCGATCTCGGATTAGGCCCAGTGACCCGGTACGGGGTCGCGACAGACTGGTATCAGAGCGAGACGTGTTTCAAGTAACTAAAAGAAACTAGAAATCCTAAGGACGTGGCGAGGATTCGTTAGAGTTTTCGTTAGTTAGTATCGGGTGAGCATTGTGTGACCCTTATTGTATTATCTTGTGCTAAGAAATTGTATTGCAGCATTATGCCACCTCGCAAAAGGCTAGTAAACGGCAATCCCACTGCAAGTAACAGTGAACAAACAGGGCCAGTCCAAGAGGACATCCCCGAGAACACCATGCCAAATCAGTTCCAACAGATGATGCAAGCTATGTTAGATCAACAAAGACAGGCTAACGAGAATCAGGCCAGACTGCAAGAACAGATGCTGAAGAAAGATCAGGATCATGCTAGGGAACTGCAAGAGATGCAGAGGCAACTTCTAGAGGTGTTACAGAGGAGGCCCGAGCCTGTGCAAGCTCAACCTGCTATTGTGATCAATCGGAGGGAGCATGACCCAAATGCCTTGTCTGAGAAGTTCAGAAAGAGGGGCCCAAAAGAATTCTTCGGGACAGAGGATCCCTTAGCTGCAAACGATTGGCTGGAGCACACGGAGAACATCTTTGAGATCTTCCAGTGCACAGGAAGAGAACGGGTCCAGCTTGCAACATCTCTCTTCACCGGTTCAGCAGATATCTGGTGGAAGACAGTGAGGGAAGTGTTGGAAATAGGTGGGCCTCGTGGATGTGATTTCAAAACTTTTGACCCACTTGACCCAGGGATCAAACGTCCATAAGGCCATCGACCATATCCATGATCCAATCCCTCATACTCATATACCATATACAGCAATATTACAAGCAACACTATGCAAAATAATCTACAAAAGATTAAAGAAGCAGATTATACCTTTGCTGCCCGGTTGTGCTCTAATGGAGAACGAAACTACTTTAGATCTCCAAGACCTCTTAGTCTTCCACGCTATGACCCGTACCAGATCTCTTCTCTAAAGGAGATGGGTGGGATCTCCTAAAGAAAACAACTAGAAGCTTTAAAGGAAACTAGAAGAGAACTAGAAGAAGAAGAGAAGTATGTGCAACTATTGCACAAAGGGGGCTGGACGTTTTTCCAAGATTGTTGCTATCCCAGCCCTTTGTTACTCCTCTTATAGCATTAAGCAACCTCCTTCTCTTGTACTAATTGAAATAGAAGTCTTACTTCTACACAAAATAGTAACCTTACTATTACCACTATTAGAAGTCCCACTTCAAATAGAAATAGTAACTTCCTAATTCCTTCATCTTAGAGTTCTAGTAGGATTAGTATCTTTCCAATAACTTGGGCTAACGTGGGGACCACTAGGGATTCCATGGAAAGCTGGCTCCAACTGGGACACGTGACCCCACATCTCATGTGCAATCCGGGCCCACAATTAATTGCAAATAACACCACTATATAAATGCAATTGCACTCCAGTCTTAGGAATAAATTACAATGAAGACCCTATACTTCCTGATTACCACAATTAAGCCCCTCTATCAATATCCATGGATTAACTGGACTAAAAACTGTCCCACCAATTTAGATCCACATCTTATTATCCTTGAGCCCCGATTAATCACAGTGATCATCAGTACCATCAAATTAACTCTTAATCGAGATGGGTGAGCACTTACTAATGATAAATCCATTAATTGGAACAAGGGGATAATATAGATAGATTCCATCTTGACCATTGGATGTTCCCACAGTCCTACTACCACATACCCAAGACACTGAGGTGTTGACCTACAGATGGCCTCACTCATTGGTGACTCAAAGCAAATGAATAGATAGAAACTTGAGTTCATCAATGTCTCAGGATTGAGAGCCTATTGCTAGGGAATTATGAGAGCAAACCTTAAACTCGAGACAGTATTCCATAAGGTGCTTCTCATGGTCCTTCAATACATCCAATGTACCAGCACCGTGATCCAGAATCTTACATTCTGATGATCGAGACAAATCACACTATCTTATAGTGATCAAAGCGCTGCATCCTTATCAGATGAGATGCCCAGTCTCATCACCGGTTGTGAAGATGTTTAGGTATAAGATTTGTGACAAATGTCTCCAGCGTGGTGGATCTCATCCATACACATATATCACATCTAATATACTAATGGGACCCGGCTCATCTCATGAACCATTTGTCATATGCATTGGTCATGTGCATTAAGTGATTAAAACACCATTCATCTCGTAAAAGGAAAGCATGATATTATTGATAAATAAAGAAATCAATCAATTTATTACATCATCTGATGGATTGAGTCCATACAATCTAACAGGAAGAGTACAGGCACATGCCAGATGCAGTGGCATGGGCTAGCTTCAAGAGGCAGTTTGGGGACAAGTATGTGCCCACTCATATCAGGAGGCAGAAGGCAGCGGAATTTCAGCAGCTTGTTCAGGGCAACATGTCAGTCCTCGAATACCTCACTAAATTCGAGAGATTGTTAAGATATGCTCCTGAGTTAGTGGACACCGTGGAAAAGAAGATAGCTAAGTTTCTTGAAGGCCTGAATCCCATCATTGAGAGGGATGCTACCGGGGTTGTACCACCTACAAGCTTCGAAGAGGCAGTCAAGAGAGCTTACAAATTTGAGAACTTTCACCACAAGATCCTCATACTCCAGGGTAAGGGACAGCAGCAGCAACAACAGAATAGTCAGCAGAGGAATCATCAGCACAAGAGGCAGAGGCAAGAGCAGAATGTGCAGAATCCCTTAGTTTGTACACATTGTGGGAAGAACCATGAGAGTGCCCAGTGTCGTACCATCACAGGGGCATGTTTCAGATGTGGTTCCATGGCCCATTAGATGAGGGACTGCCCAAGGCAGAATAGGTAGAATCAGCAGCAGCAAGGGGCACAGCGTCCAGCACAACCTCAGAATGCAATGGTTGTGCAAAACCAAGCTAGACCCCTTCAGCAGTAAGCACCGCAGCAACAGTACAGACCACAACAGAAGCAGCAAGCCCGTCAGCAAGGGCAGAATCAGAATCAGCGTGCTCCACAACAGAACAGGAATGCACAGCAGGGTAGGCCACAGCATGCTCAAAATAGGCCACAACAGAGATGACAGATTTATGCAGTCAACAGAACTGATGCAGAGGCAGCTAGAGATGTAGTAAAAGGTACACTTCTTGTTTGTGGAATCCAAGCTAGGGTTTTGTTTGACCCTAGCTCTACCCACTCTTTTATCTCTCCCAGATTCGCAAAGTTGATTGATATGCATGCTAGAGATATGGATTTCCTATTGACTGTGGCTACTCCCATAGGTAAAGAAGTTGTATGTAGGACTTTTTACCCTAGTTATCCAGTCATGATAGGAGGGTTAGAGTTACCAGCAAATCTCATTTCATTGGATATGTTTGATTTTGATGTCATCCTAGGGATGGATTGGTTAGCAGGGTACCATGCTACAATGGATTGTTTCCATAAGACCCTCACCTTCAAATTAGAAGAGACACCAGTAGGAGTACTGTTTCGAGGAGACAGGAGTAATCCTAGTACAGGGTTTATTTCAGCGTTGAAGGCTGATAGACTTCTGAAGGGTGGATGTGAGACCTATTTGGCATTTATCACGGAGGATAAACGGTCCCAAGGGGTGGAGGATATCCCAATTGTTTGGGAATTCCCGGATGTTTTTCCGGAGGAGATTCCAGGTTTACTACCCATTAGAGAGATTGATTTCACTATCGAGCTGTTACCAGGGACTGCTCCGATATCCATTGCACCTTATAGAATGGCTCCGGCGGAATTGGGAGAATTGAAAACACAATTGCAAGAATTGTTGGACAAAGGTTTTGTAAGACCTAGTGTTTCGCCGTGGGGAGCTCCAGTGTTGTTCGTCAAGAAGAAGGATGGTTCAATGAGGATGTGTATTGACTACCGGAGATTAAACCAAGTGACCATCATGAACAAGTATCATTTGCCAAGGATAGATGAACTGTTTGATTAGTTGCAAGGTGCTTCCTACTTTTCGAAGATTGATTTGAGATCTGGTTACCACCAGCTTAGAGTCAGAGACTCAGATGTATTGAAGACAGCTTTCCGGACTAGATATGGCCACTATGAGTTTTTGGTGATGCCATTTGGTTTGACAAATGCACCAGCAGTGTTCATGGCATTGATGAACAAGATATTTGCAGAGTACCTAGATCAGTTTATAGTGGTGTTCATTGATGACATTTTGGTGTACTCCAAGACCAAAAAAGAGCATGAAGAGCACTTGAGAATAGCCTTACAGCTTCTGAGAGAGAACCAGCTGTATGCAAAACTCAATAAGTGTGAGTTTTGGCTTGAACAAGTAGCATTTTTGGGGCACATCATCTCCAGAGAAGGCCTGTCAGTAGACCCATCCAAGATTAAGGCAGTGGTACAGTGGGAAAGACCGAAGAATGTGTCAGAAATCAGGAGTTTTCTGGAATTGGCAGGCTACTATCGGAGATTTGTTCAGGGATTTTCGTCGATTGCGTCACCTTTGACGAAATTGACAAGGAAGGACGTGCCATATGTGTGGTCAGACAAGTGTGAAGTTAGCTTCCAAGAGCTTAAGAAGAGATTGACCACAGCACCAGTCCTTACCTTGCCATCCGGAAGCGGCGGTTTCACTATCTTTACCGATGCTTCGAACATTGGACTTGGTTGTGTGTTGATGCAGGAAGGGAAAGTGATAGCTTATGGATCCCGTCAGCTGAAAGATCATGAGAAGAATTATGCAACACATGATCTTGAGTTAGCAGCGGTTGTTTTCGCATTGAAGATGTGGAGACATTATCTCTATGGAGAGAAATTTGAGGTTCACTCCGATCACCGCAGCTTACAGTACCTGTTCTCACAAAAGGAATTGAACATGAGGCAGAGGAGATGGATGGAGTATATCAAGGATTATGACTTTCCAATCAAATATCATCCAGGGAAGGCAAATGTAGTTGCTGATGCTTTGAGCAGGAAATCAGTAGGCATGGCTAATCTCAGTGGCACATGTATCTTTGAGCAATTTGAGGAGTTGAGAATAGACTTGCAGCCGCTAGAGAAGGGTGTTTTGTTAGCTAACATGTCAGTGTCAGAACCTTCTTTCATCCAGAAGATTAAAGGCAGTCAGTTGCAAGATCCAGAGTTGGCCAAGATTTCAGAGCAGATAGCAGATCGTCCTGACTTTCGCATTGTAGATGGAGTTTTGTACTTCTATGACCGTCTGTGTGTGCCAAGCATTGAAGATTTGAGGAATGACATCACGACCGAAGCTCACAGCATGAGGTATTCTGTGCATCCAGCAGCACGAAGATGTACCAGAATTTGAAGGGCAGATTTTGGTGGAATAACATGAAGAGAGAGATAGCAGGATTCGTTTCTCGGTGTATGGTATGTCAGTTGATTAAAGCAGAGCACCAAAAGCCTCCAGGGTTGTTGCAACCGTTGGAAATTCCTGAACGGAAATGGGAGCATATAACCATGGATTTCATTTCGAGATTACTGAGGACTAGTAGGGGAAATGACGCTATCTGGGTCATTGTGGACCGTCTCACCAAGTCAGCTCATTTCATCCCGATGAAGACTGGGAAGAAGATGCACATGCTACCGTTGGCAAAGTTGTTTGTTCGTGAGATTGTCAGCAGACATGGTCAGCCAGTTTCCATCACATCTGATAGAGACAGCAGATTCGTCTCAAGATTTTAGAAGATACTGCATGAGTCTATGGGTACAAGATTACAGTTTAGTACAGCTTATCACCCTCAGACAGATGGCCAGTCAGAGAGGATAATTCAGACTCTTAAGGATATGCTCCGTGCTTGTGTGCTAGACTTCAAAACACAATGGGACGAGACTCTACCTTTGTGTGAGTTTACGTACAACAACAGCTACCACTCGAGCATTGGAATGGCGCCTTTCGAGGCATTGTATGGCAGAAGGTGTAGGACACCTCTGTGTTGGAAAGAGGTTGGTACCCGCAGCTTCCATGGACCGACAATGGTAAGTGAGACCAGTGACAAGGTTAAGCAGATTCAGGCACGTCTGGAAGTAGCCCGGAGTAAGCAGAAGAGTTATGCAGATTCTCACAGAAGGGACTTACAGTTCAAAGAAGGAGACAAGGTTTTCTTGAAGGTATCACCTACTAGGGGAACTTTGAGATTTGGGCAGAAAGGCAAGTTGTCAAGGAGATACATTGGACCTTATGACATTGTGAGCAAGATTGGTGAAGTAGCTTATAGATTAGCCTTACCACCCGAGCTTTCTGGTGTTCACAACGTCTTTCATATATCTATGATGAAGAAGTACGTCCCCGATCCTTCACATGTTCTCCAGCATGAGCCGTTAGAGATCAGAGAAGATGCTACTTATGTCGAGAAGCCTATTCAGATCATCGACACCATAAAACAAGAATTGAGAACACGGACTATTCAGTGCGTAAAGGTACTTTGGGAGAATCATGGACCGGAAGAGGCAACATGAGAATTGCGAGACCAAGTGCAGAAGAAGTACCCACATCTCCTACCTGAGGTGAGTTTTGTATTTTATTTGGAGGACCAAATATGCTAAGGGGTGGAGGATGTAAGACCCCGACCCGAGTGATCTCGATTAGTGTTGATTAAGTTGCGTGTTAGTCTTGATTTGGTTTAGTGGATTTTGGTTTGGTTTAGTTTAGAATAGCTTTGTAATAGCTTTGGGGATTTTGAGTGCCTTTGGAATTAGTGGGGCCCTTTGGGGGTTCCTTGTTTATGACTTTACGTGTACTTGAGGTTTTATCTTGGTTTTCTTGATTTGCATTTTATCCCATTTTGTTTATCTCGTTATTGCCTTCAACTTTCATGTTGATCCCGTTCCCGTTCGAAACCCCGAAACTTGACTTTTCTAGCTTCAAGGGCAAAACAGTACTTTTACACCAAATCTGTACCAAATTATTCTTATTCCCGAAACCCGCGAAACATATACTTTTTGGAAACTAGATATTTCGACGATCATTTCTTCCTTCTTCGTCGATTTCATCCGAAGTCCCGAAAACCACTATTTCAGCCTAACAAGGTTACTAATTGGTGGAGCCCACTTATGTTGCTTATAAAAGAGAGCTCATCTCCCTCCTTTTCTCCTTTTTCCAGCAACTCTCCTTGAGCCTAGGGTTTCCTTTTCTTCTTCTTGCTTTTCCCTCATCAAGCATCACCAAACTTGCACCAACATCTAAAAGGATTTCATCATCTTCTTCACCACTTCAAGGGCTCTCCATTGGTACCATTTGTGGAGGAATCTCATCTCTTTAAGATCTTCTTCTAGCTTGCCTTGCTCATTTAGAACACCTATTGGTAAGCTCTCTCCCTAATCTTCTAGATTACTGTTCTTCTAGCCTTAGAGAAGCTACATTTTTCATTATTGAAAGCTTTCTCTTCTCCTTCATTCTTTTGACCCATTTTAGGGTTTGTTTTGGAGGTTTTTGTAGAGCTTGTGTTCTTGACTTACAAGTTTGCTTAGGAGCTTGATTTCCCTTGATTAAAGACCTAAGGCAAGTGGATGATTTGATACTTTTATCTTTGAATGAGTTTTGATGAAATGCATTTATGTTTTCACCTGATATTTTGGGATATTAATGACTTGTTTAGATTGAAAATAAATGCTTATATTGGCTCTTGTTAGCTTGTAAAATCCATGTTTTAGATTGCTCATCAGGTTTAAGAAAGGAAGAGAAAAGATTGGAAAAAAATGGAATGACCCACTGAACTGCTGTAACAGAACCTGGGTTCTGTTACGCAGTTCACGCGGTCGACCGGCCAAGGGGCGCGGTCGACCGGGGACACTGGAACAGGTCCCTGTTGGAAGACCTGCTGCATTGCGGGAATCCCTGTTCCGCAGTTCACGCGGTCGACCGGCCAATGGGCGCGGTCGACAGGCCGCACAGAGGTCAGGCTCTCTGGAGCCTGACAAAAATACTATTCACCCATTTTAAGTTACAACTCCCGGTCGACCTGGCCCATGGCCAGTCGACCGAGCCCACTGTGTATGCGGTCAACCGGCCATGGGTCAGGTTGACCGGCCTAACTGGAAACCTGCGGAAAAATGGACTTTTCACCCTATGTTAGATGGACTTTAAGTGGAACTTAGTGATCCTTTTGTGGACCCGTTGGACTTCTTTTGAGGATGGTTGAACCGACATTTCCTCAGGGTTAATCCGGTTGTATCGGTACTTAACCTAATTCAATCTTGAACGGTACGGAACGACGGGATACCCTTTCTTTTATCTAAACGCGAAATTGTTTTGTTTGGGTATCGCGAATCCGTTTTCCTTTCGATGACTGAGTAGGTTGTAAGGTACTACTAGATTAACGTTGTGCTTAGGATCCCCTCTCTATCATGTTTTGTTTATTCAAAATCCGATTAAAGTTTGAATACCTAAGGTGCATAAAGAGCTCGGAATGTCTCCAAACTCAAGGAGTACCAAGTGATCATCACAATCGACATACGGGGTCCTTATTCACTTGATTTACATCGAATCCCGATACTTGTCCCGAATTTCAAGAAATGTGATTTATCATTCCCGAAAACATTGAATTTGTAACTAGAGCTTTTGCTAGCCCCAATATGCACTTCCCGTTTGAAAATGAAATTAGTGCTTTTGAGCACCCCGTCCCGCCCGTCTATTTAAGTGCATTACATATGATTTGTACATGTCTTGTTTTACATGATTTGACCTATGAGTCGGCACCACTAAGCTTGGCTTTCCTTGCCGGTTTGATCCACCAACTTGGAGACCCTTTCCCGTCCCGCCAACTGCAGTTTGGATGCAGCTACCCGGTTATTACCGTGGTCTTATCCCGACACCCGGTTCGCTACAGTGGTCCCGTCCCGTATTGTATTATATTATGTATATGTTACTTATGTTGCATCTCCTCACTTCGGTGACTAAGACAACATCCCGATATGCTCATGTCACCTCGGTGATAGAGGACTTAGCTATGTGTGGTTGCCATCTTGTCTGTTTCCCGTTTCCTTGGATACCTTATATGTTTTATATTGCATATGTATTTGAACAAATGTTTCTCTTATTTTATGAAACTATTGCTTTGACAGGTTTAAATGTTTTTCTAAGGTAATTTCTTTATTGTTATGTCTTTTCACCCGTTTGCCAAACCGTCGTGTTTGACCCTTTGCGTTGGTACTCAGGTCCCGTGGTTGGTCTCCCCGAGGAGGAGCACGAGGAGGCGGTCGGAGAACCGCAACGTCTAGTTGAGTGGCACGCCGATGATGTTGTCTAGACATTCGGGTGCTTGAGCTGCGAAACATTTTGGGGAATAGATCTAACCATTCTTTTGGGGAACTTGTTATTTTATTCATATTGGCCTTTGTTGGCCTCTATTTTTGGGGACAATGTAATTAAACTATATTGTTGTGAATATTAACTTTCTTTTGGGGTTATAGCTTTAATGATCATTGCTCATTTTGATACTAGTATGAAATATGCGTAAATCTTGTATCTTGGACATGATTGTATGAAATAAATTTGCTACACGCTTCCGCACATAAAAGAAATATTCATGTTGATGTGATATCCTCACCGCGGACACCTGTGGGAAATCGCGTGTATGAGTGGTACTCTTTGGTAGACTCGTATACGTTTTGTTTTGGATGTAAATTAAATCAATTCATACACATTATATTAGTCCCGATCTCGGATTAGGCCCGGTGACCCAGTCCGGGGTCGCGACACGCAGGTTCTGGGCAAAGATGTGCTTTCTGGAAAGCTGACCGCAATGGTTGCGTCAGATGACGGTTAGCCGCCGGTCACCACTAGCAGACATGTGACTGCTGGCTGATCGCCAGGTGCGGAAATACCCCAATGTGTCCAGATTTCGAGCCCATTTCTCTTTCAAACCATTTCCCTTCATTCCCATTCATCTTCCTGCAGTAAGATGAGCTAAAAATGCTCCTCCAAATCATCATTCAACACTTCTCCAATACTCATATAAGTATTCATTCAATCAACCCTTTTTCATCCCATTCAACCATAAGAGAGAGAGGGAGAGAAAAAAACCATAATCATAAGGGTTTATTTACTATAACCATAAATGCAAGTTTCAAGAGTTAAACAAGTTAACAAGACTCATAGATGCATTTATTTCAAAAGTTAATGCAAGTCAATAAATATGAGTACAAATGACAAAACCACTCGCATTCTTCATAAAAGCATCATATGTTTAAACTTATCATTTCATCCACTTGCCTTGGGTCTCTAAACAAGTAAAAAGATCTCTAACCACTCTTCCAAGCGAAAATCAACAATCTCTACAAAAACCCCCAAAACACGCCCAAAAATGGGTCAAACAAAGAAATAGGAATAGAGAGTTCACAATAGTGAAAATGGAGCTTCTCAAGGACTAGAAGAACACATATCTAAGAGATTAGGGAGAGAGCTTACTTGTAGGGTCCTCTAATGGCTAGAGCTAGCTTAAAAAAAGATCTTGAAATGATTGGTTTTCTTCAAAAGTGGTATCAATGAAGAGCCGTCAAAGAGAGGGAAGAGATGACAACCTCTATTCTTTCACTTGGGCAAGGTTTCGTAGTGATTTGGTGGTGGAAAAGCAAGGAGAAAAAGAAAGGGAGGAAAAGCCCTAGCTTATGGTGGTTTGTGCTGGAAAAAGGAAGAAGGAAGGAAAGAGTTCTCTTTTATAGCAAATGCAAGTGGGCTCCACCACCAGAAAACTTGGAAGGTTGAAATCATGTATTCTGGGGCTTCAAATGAATTTGACGAAGAAGGAAGAAATGATCATCGAAATTTCTAGTTTCCAAAAAGTATATGTTTCGCAGGTTTCGGGAATATCAAATATTGGGTCCAGATTTAGTGTAAAAAGACTGTTTTGCCCTCAATGCAAAGGAAGTCGGGTTTCGGGATTCGGGATGGGAACGGGATCAACATGAAAGTTGTATAGATTAACAAGATTAGTGAAACGGGATAAAAACACAAATCCAAAGAATCTCGAGTAATCCCCCAAGTAAACGCAAAGTCATAAAAAGAACCCCCAAAGGGCCCCACTAATCACAAAAGCACTCAAAATTCCCAAAAGCTATAACAAAGCTGTTCTAAACCCAAACTAAACCAAAACACACTTAGAGCTAACACACTACTTAATCAACACTAATCGAGGTCACTCGGGTCGGGGTCTTACACTAACATTCTACTCTTTGCCAACATTAAAATGCCAATGAAAATTTACATCTTCATATACAATCATCTTATTGTTGCACCAATCCAACACCTGCAACATTGTTAAAAAGAAAACTTCATACATCCTATTTTAACATATAGCAATCTTCTAGTCTGCATCCATTTTTCTTTAATGTTCGCTGCATCTTAGTTGCATGAATCTTTCAACAAAACACTTTCTTCAATTTTCATTTGATCCTGCATAAAAAAAAAGAGGAAGATTAACATATGGTTAAACTCATAGATGGCACATTTGCACCAAAACCGTGGACTTGCAGATTCACCTACTGACATAATTCATGCAGCAAACCCTTTACATTACTAGCAAAAATCCAACAAAAAATAGCACAAATAGTAACGAATAGCAATCACAACATCAGATAATAATAGTGAATCCTAACTGTTGCTCTTCTAACAGCAGTAGGATATCACTGCTAGCTGTAACTAAACTTGGAAATATACCTAAGATAACACTAAGATAATATTGACATGTACATACTTCAAACAGGTATCAACTAGACAACCCACCTCTTTACATAAAACCAAAATAAACACATTTTGAGCCAGAACACAATGCATCCTCGCCACTTTACATAAAACCCATTTCTCACAACCATCATCTCTGCAACATATATCAACTAGACAACCCACCTCTTTGTACTAATCTGATTCCAGCCAAACAAACACAATACATCCTCACCACTTTACATAATAAAACCCACTTCACAAATCCCAACATGAAACACCCACCATGGCCATCTTACATCTCACTATATAGCAAAACCATAACAAAACCACAAGAAACCACAGTACTGAATATATAGCAGATTTGCAGTCATAACTCTGTGATATGTTTCATTTCTAATTGTGGGTTCATTTTGGGTTTCCAAGTTCCAATATAAGACAAGGAATTCTGGTATCATAATTCACAAAAAAGGAAAAACTCAGCTCACTGCACAGATATAGACTAGTTAGTAGCTCCATTTGTCAGCTCCATGGGGATGACTGGTAATAACTAAAGATACTTTTAAAGGCATAATATATAAGAGCACTTTATGAAATGTAATTCTATAATAACATCAATATATATTTATGAAAGTTGGAAATTGAATTTTTCATGGACATTCTATGCAATTCGTACCTAAGAAGTCTTTCAATCATTGCGAGTAAAGGATGGGCTGATCAAGAATCTGATAAAAAATAAAAAGTTTGAGTGAGGATTTGGGGTGGGGAGAATTTTGAAGTTGACCCATGTTAATCATACATGCTGACATTGAAGTCGAGTTTAGTAAAAGAAACAAATATTAGATAAGTAATACGATACAATAACTTAAAACCGAAGTTTTAACTTTTAACCATTCATTCCATGAAAAGCTTTTCATTAATATTTAATCCAATCTTAACAACATTCAATGTAATCTAATCTACTCCTAATCACATCATAATGCTAACTATAACATATCCAATCTTTTGACAAAGAATTTTGTCTTATGGTGGATTCTGACAACCTCCCACGTTACTCACCTTCCAAAGAGCTCATGTAAGTTGTGCTACAAAAGATGGAGCAGATTGGCAATCTTTCTATATTAGATCAGTTCTTCTTGCTCAGTTTTCACCGTACACTTTCAACATATCAAAGCTCTTGTTTTTATGATACAACTTGCCCGCTATTTTAAACCATAATCTTATCATAACTTTGCTTATTTTGGAAAAGGGCTGAAACAAACAGAATTCATGGACCCAAAACCCTATCCAAAACTTGACCCGAATTAATAGAATGCCCAAATATAGGGCCCACATCCATTTTTTTTTTTTTTTTCAGTTCTAATTCTTGCAGCATTTGGGATGTTTTGATCCCTACACCCAGTTCTTGTCCTCTCTTTCACTTGGAAAAATCATCAATCTTTGATGAATATGAATACCCATGTTCCTGAAAAGGTCGAGACAATGTAACCTAAATGGAGAGCTAAACCTCATCCTTTCAGCACATAGCCAATGTATGGTATATACATTCTCAGTTCTGTAAAGGATGCAAGGCAACAGAATAATCAAGAGTGCTGGTTTTATGAAACCTTTATTACCCATCCATCACCCACACACATCATCCATTGTTCACCCATTCACTCCATGCAATCTATTGTACCCAACCCAGATGGTTCTATATACTTTGGAACTACCTATGCTATGTTTACATTATCTTTTAGATCCCACTTGGGACACACATAAAGACTTCAGGAATAGATGGTGAGCCAAACATCACTTTAATCAAATAATATTTACCTTTGATTTTAAAGGTTCAATTTTTATTTTGATGGTGTCTTAACAGTTGGGTCAGTATCATATTGTTGATTGCCTCACATTCATTGTTCTAAATTTTGTGTCAAAAGCTCATCGTTGTTAATCTGTATGGTGGGGTTAGATACATATATTTTGAAGGAAATATAAGAGGTCCAGGTAGTAAGATGGAGGCAACATTTTTGTGAGGATAGATGAATTGCTGACTTATTTCACTATGGTAGGTTCCATAGGTGGACAATAGATTAAGGCCTAACAAATGAATGAGCTTCAATGAACATTTCCAAACTCAATTGGGCCCACAAAACCCCATCACACCTGATCTCATCCCATTCCTCTGTAGTCTGCCATAAAAGTTCATAAAAGTTGGCAAAAGTACACCATGCCAAGCCCATTGTGTCAACGTGCACCCCAAGTGCCTGATCACATGTACTCACTACAATATATAGGATGAGGATGGTTTGAATTGCAATCCTATGGGGTCTGAGTACAGTGGTCGAAAATGCTCATTCAGAGTTGCATGAACTGAATTTATCAATCCCTAGTGACATTCTGCACCTTACAAGTGGAGTCAAGGTTCTGATCTGGTGGGGTGGCGTGGAATTGAATTGAATTGAATTAAATTGCATGAACTGAATTTATCAATCCCTATTATGATACTGTAACATCCAACTCTTATCCATTTCTGTTTACATATGCAAGGTGGTGGTTAACTCAAATTCAACCAATAGATAGTATAAAATAAATGCAAAAAATAAAAAATAAACAAAGGAAAAAAGAACTCAAATATAAGAAAAAAAATCCTTAAAATCCCCAAATTAAAGAAACCTTAAATCCCTTACATCCCCAAAATCCAGCCCTAGTCCACATATTTATTCATATATTTGAGAACCTTCAAAAGCAATATAATGGAAAAGTAGTCAGGATTGTGATGTTTTACCTTGAGATTTTTGCAAAGAAAAGTAGAGAGAGCAGTTTGAGAGAACTGTGAGCAGAGAGAGACCTAGGTTGGTCTACACCAAACGAAGTGAATATCCTTTGTCTCCAACCTTTGTTTTTACAAACCACAAAAACCCAATTTCAAACAAAAAAAGAAAAAAAAAGAACATCACACAAAGCATAAAAAAGAAGCCAAAACAAACCACATAAGAATGCAGGCAATACTCATCTAATAAAAAAAAATGAATGACAATAAGTTTTAATACACATCACCCCCTGTTCAGAAACCACATTAATTCAATACTCAATCCAATGTGTTTCGATGTAGTCAGTTTTAATACACACACTACAAGAAAATTGACAATTAGAGGTGGTTTATAGCGGCGGTTTATTTGTCTGTCACTATATTTAACTATTATGTTAAGTACAGCGGCAGAAAATGTATTTGGCTGCTATTAAGTAGGAATTTAATACATACAGTGGCGGAAATTGTATTGTGTTGCTATTAAGTATGTATTTTGTGAATACGTACAACGATTTTTTAAATACGTACAGCGGCGGAAATTATATTTTGCTGCTATTAAGTGTAGTGTATGGAAGTTTTTAAATACATACAGTGGCAGAAATGATATTTTGTTACTATTAAGTGTAGTGTAGTACATATAGCAGCAGAAATGATATTTTGCTACTATTAGCATGTGTAAAACGTATAGCAGCGGAAATGGTATTCTGCTGCTATTAAGTGTAGTGTATGGAAGTTTTTAAATACATACAGTGGCAAAAATGGCATTTTGCCGCTATTAAGTGTAGTGTACTACATATAGCGATGGAAATGGTATTTTGCTGCTATTAATATGTGTAAATCGTATAACAGCGGAAATGGTAGTTTACTGCCATTAGTATTTTTTATTAGTATGTCTAAGACGTATAGCAGGCGTATAGTAGTTGCCTGCTAGGTTATATAGTAGCGGAAATGGTATTTTGCTGCTGATAATATATAGCAGCAGAAATGATATTTTGCTGCTAATAGTATCAAAGACGTATAGCAGCGCAAAGTTATTATGCCACTATAAACATTAGTTATACAGCGGACACTGTAGTCCGCTGCTATACGTTTTTACCCCTTTCGCGAGAACAAAAACCAAACACAGAGAGACATTGTGAGAAGGAAAACCAAACTGAGAGAGAGGCGAGAATGAAAACCAAATGGAGAGAGACCGCGAGAAGGGAAGCCAGGTTCGCGAGAAGGAAAACCAAAACTGAGAGAGACCGCAAGAAAGAAAACCAAAATCGGGATCTCTCTCTTCCCAAAACCCTAATCTCATCATCGAGAACCAGCACTTTCGTCCCCAAAACTGACCCAAAACCCTAATCTTTGAGATCTCTCTCTTCCCCAAAACTCTAATCTTTGAGATCTCTCTTCCCTCAAAACCCTATTCGTTTGGTTGATTTGTGCTGGAGCTTCGAGCAAGCTTTGAGGTTTTGTTTGGACTTCAAGATCTTCCATACAAGAAGAAGAAGAAGGTATCTGATCGACATTTTCGAGCTTTCAGATCTGAGCTACTTTCCTGCGTTTTTTTTTTTTCTTATGTTTCATTTTTTGGAACTTGCTGAGGTCTTGATTGAGATGAGTCTTGTCTCTTTGAGATTGATTTCTATGTTCTTGGCATCTGGAAGTGGAGCGACAAGATCTTACAGAATTGTGGTGATTTATTGTTTGATCTGTTTTTCTAATTTACAAGTTGATGTCTATTTGCTTGCATAAATTTATTGAATTAGAATTTTGCAGAATGCTAAGAGAAGTAAGATCATTCTTTTTTATATGTTACTTACATTTTTCCATGATTATGATGTAGGTTTCGTCACAAACATACAGTTTGGATGCAAACCTTTGCCTTCTTCGTCTTTATCAGGTTAAAGATCTTAACTTTACCTAATATCTATTTTGACATATTTTATTCACAGGACCTGTCTCTCTCTCTCTCTCATACACAAACACATGCACACTCACTGGCGGAGTTAATTTTAAGAGTTCTGTTTGGGTTGGAGTGCAAAGCTTCCTGGAACTTCTTTTAGTTGCATGGAATGATTCAGATTCCAAAAATGAGTGGATTTCTAATCCTCTTGTGGAACTGATAGACTACTGGAAAATTAGGAAAGGACAAATGGAGGATTTACATTTTGGAATGAATAGAAAAAGGTCCTATTATTTTTGGAGCATATTGTTTGCTGGAGAATGGAGAGTTTTCTAGCTTCACAGTTAGGGGAAACATTACATTGAAATTCTCTCTCCAAAAAGCTTTCATATGAGATTGCATCATAGTTTGCCACAGGAATCACATTTGTTTTTGTGGTGATGATTAAATGGTCAGTTACTATTTAGTCAGCTTTGTCCAAATTGATCTTTTCTTTTTTCATCTAAGGGGTTTTAAAAGATGTGATTAGTGAAGAACGGTTTATGGTGGAGATGTATATGGGAACATCATTTTTATAAGATTTCATTTACCATGGATGGTCTTCATTTGCTGTCAAAAGGGAGAATCTTTGTGTTAGTTACCCAAGTGAGTCTTCAGGTTGAATCCTTCACTTTTATCCCCTTCTGATGGAAGGAATTGGCTTTGAATTATAAGAAAATATGGAATGAACAAAAGGGACCTAAATGCATATTGGTGTGGATAATAAGACCTCAACATTTGCTAAAGCTACTTACTATTGCTGAATTTGATGCCCATCTTAGATGGAATTGTTTCACAATCCATCACAGCAGTAGTGCTTTCCTTTGAACCCTATGTGAGATCTTTGTCAATGCTCATCTATTGGGAATGATGATGTGGGCCAAGTTCTTGAATGCCAAATAACCCTTAAACCAACCACCATTGAAATAGGCCAATCCAACAATCTTATAATGCAAAACGTCTATAAATTAAACCCCGCTAGCAAATGAGCGTTTTCCGGTTGATTTTGGGTGTTGTTTTGGGTTAATGTGATTGATTTTGGGGGAATTTGGATGATTTGGAGCGGATTTTTGCGGTTTCTGGTTCTTCATTTGAGTTGAGCTGATGAGAGTGTAATGGAGATTTCTCGGCCTCGTTTGAGGTGTTCTTGTTATTATTTATGGCTTCTGTTGGGTTTTGAAGTGTTTGGAGTGGAATTTTTGTGATTTCCGATTTCACATTTTGAGGTTTCATCTGGAGTTTTATTGATTTTTTTTTTGTTTGTTTCTGTTATTGATTTTGTGGATTTTGAATGGATAGAGCAGAGTTTTTGGGGTTTTTCTTTATGTTCCATTCATTTGTGTGAGTTGATGGTTGTAGTTTAAGTGTGTTTGATGATTTCTGTTTCTCATGTCTGATTTTTTGATCTGTAGATGTGATCTTCCTTTGTTTTTCCCCCTTTTTAGAAATGAGTTAAAAGATTTGATTCAAATTGAAGGCATCCTTTGTATTCTATTTATATGAATTCGTCCCCGGGGGTGCGGCTTGCCTTAAATAGTATGAAATCTTTCTTCCATGAATGAAGATTTTACTTTTAAGCTTTTTAATCTTTGAGTGTTGCTTTTTAATTTCGTGTTTCTTCTTGTTCCCTTCTCAGTAATATCTTTTCATGTGGGACCAAGGTCCGTTTTTATTCGTTTGAGCAATCTCAGTTTATGCAGCCATCGTTTGGCTTATTGTTGTTTTGGAAGGATGTATAGGCTTTCTCTTTGTATGAATCTTACTCATATATAGATATATTTCTTTTCCAAGATGAAATGGTTCTCTTAACATTTCACGAGTGGCAGTTTTTTGCTTGTTTTTATTGACATTTCCTAATTCCTAATTTATCAGTAATTACATCAGTAGTTGATATTAGAATTTTTGCTTGTAATCTTGATGTTGCATGTTTCATGGGTATGTTGAGTGGGAAGGTAGTTGGTTCATTTTCCTGGCAATAAAATTACATATTTACCCGCAAAGTAGATCAGTGGACGTTTCAATATGATTTCTGGTCCAAAATGAGCATGTTTTAGATTGAACAATATGAAAGTAGACATATCTTTCATTAGAGTAAAGTTTTCCTTAATGATTATAAAGGCAGAACTTTGACTTTATGCAGGAAGACTTAAAGACAAATGATCTCAAGCCATTGCAGCTTTCGCTACTGGAATGATGCAGAGACCCAATCACACAATTCTCATTGTTAAAACGCTTCTTAGTTTATCAAAAACGACTATTATACAGATTTCATGGGCTCACTTGGCTTCCTTATACAAAAGAACTTTAAAATCTAGCTATCTACAAGCTCTATCGTCAGCTGTTTGATGTAAGCAATAAAATAGTTGGTAAGCATAGATTTATTTTGACCATCTATATAATAGCCTTACATTTGACAGTTAAAAATATCCCATGTGATTGGGAAATTGGCTTGTTCCCATGTGATTGGAAAATTGACAAAAGAGTCCTAGTCATATAAATGAAGTTTTAATCCCTAAGGAGTCTTTCTATTGGAACTTTTGATTGCATTAGTTGAACTGAAGGAGTTTTTCTGTTCCATGTTATCAACTTATCATACATGGTCATAGTTCTGTTTCTTCTCATTTCTAAGCTTGTGCCAAAAAAACAAAAAACAAAAAAAAGTATATACACGTTCATAACTAGCATTAACTTGATCATTCCAGCCCCTGTTCAGTTTGAAATTCCCAATTTCTGTATTCAAAGTATATCTGAAATGTTGGTTGGCATCAAACCCAGTTGTTAATTGTTGTGTAATTTTCAGACTAGTATTGGGAATAATTCCACAAGTTGTGATTGTAAATTTGGCTGATATTTGAATGGTGGATTGAAGTTGCAATCATGGTTGATTGTGATCCTTGACTGGAAGGCCTTTCAGAAAATACTGTTAATGTGTTGATGTCTCTTTTCTTTTGGGAGTGTGGTTGTCATTATTAAACTGATAGCTATTTAATGTACTTTTTTGCTTTACCTTATTTTCAAGATGATACTGCATTTAAAAAGAATAGTGCCCTCTTTGTTCTTGCTGTTTCGGATATAGTTCTTATAAACATGTAAGCTTATTGGCTTTTGATCCTTGCACAGTAGCTTGGTTTTTTTTTTTTTTTTTTTTTTTTTGTTCTTTGACTGTGGACAGTGGCCTGTTATTGGTAGCAGACTGATGAGTTGATAAACTAGGGAAAAAGTTTTGAGTACTCAGTTAAACTCATTCAATG
Source organism: Camphora micrantha (assembly GCA_003546025.1). NCBI lineage: Eukaryota > Viridiplantae > Streptophyta > Magnoliopsida > Laurales > Lauraceae > Camphora > Camphora micrantha. The sequence goes on along the minus strand of QPKB01000004.1, from coordinate 45,880,131 downwards.
CTTGACTTAGTGACATACCAAGCAAGTCATTTCAGCTGAATCAGGGCAAGTGAGAAGAAGTTTTGTTGGTAAAAGTCAGAACACAAATTCTGGAATGAACACTACTATAGACATGTTTTTAAGTTTTACGTGATCAGATGGGAATTATTAATGAGCCCACTCTGATCGTTTGGTGTAAGACTGTAAGACTGTTAAGACCATTCCCTAAAAACTCATGACTCGATTTTGAAGGTTGTGAAGTTGAGTCACTTGGTGAGTCTGGATGTCACTAAGGTATTAGACATGGTCTTCTCTCTTGGAATGTGACTGTAGTCACTAACATCATCTTATATAAACATTACATTTCATTTGTTTAAAAAACAAAAACAGAGGTTATTGTCCATGGGAACTTATATCTTCCCAATGTCTAAAAATAATGTAGTACTGTTCATTGTTTAAGAATTTTTTTTTTAATACTATCTGTTGATTAGATTTTAAAGGGATAAAAAAAATGAAAATAAAGAAAAAGAGGTGATCTGCCGTCTGCGTCAAATAATCTTTGCCATCAGCAATGGTAATAATAGCTAACTATACGAAGATAAACTCTCTCAGCTAATATAGTGTCATATAAACAGCTGCAGCCATAATTGTGAGCGCTTGTGAGCCTCAAGAAACAAGGTTTAGTTTTGTATCTTTTTCATTCTCACAATTTATGTATGTGATTATAGAATCTAATAAAGCATTTGTTGCAAACATGTGGTCATGTTGTTCATAAACAATTCTAAGATGCCGTCCTGGGATGCAATAGATTGTGGTTTTTTGGGTTGACAAACTCTGAGGGAAAAAAAAACCCTAGTTCTGTTTTGGGCTACCTTTATGTTTTATTATTATTTATTTTCCTTAACATTTTGCCCATTTGTATTAGATCTGCCATTACCTTTATGTTATATTCCTTTTTTTTTTTTTCTTTTTTTCTTCCTCCAATCGTCATGTTCATGTAACTTCATTTCTTCCTCATAAAGAGTGGATTTCTCCCTTCTAATGGAGCTCTTATAGGAAAGAAACCCTGATGCCTAGATATTCCTGGCTTTGGCAATGAAGAAACTGGATAAATTTCAAAGGGATATTTACAGGAAGGGAGAAGAAAAGGCATGTATGTTATTAACTGGCTAGAGAATTGAAGCCAAAGTGGGGAGGAATGGGAATAACAAGAAATGTTATTTTCCTTAGCCAATACACTGGCTAGAGAATTGAAAAAACTATGTGTTGATTCTCTCTAGCATTTCCCTTAACCAGTACAGTGGCCTCTATGAAATGTTCCAGAAGTAAGAATTAAAGCATTTTGTTATTTTTCTAATTTACATTCATTGTCTAGTGGTGTAGATAACTATATATTATATTTACCTGCTATGGTGTTAGTGTCTGTAGAAGGTCAAGCGGTTCTACTCTACTTGTTATCATCTTGTTATTTCATAAGTTTGCTCTGATATAGACTGTAGTCTCTTTTTAATACTGTGGAAAAAAAATTGAGAAATTTCCTACCTTTTCATGATATCATGTTTTTTATTGGGTCCTGCAGAACACATGGTTTTATCCTTATGGTGGAGGATTTGTCCCCAAATATAGGCGTCCTATGGTGAGCTGACAGCAGAAGATATCTTGTTATGAACTGAAATTATTTGGTTTTTGAGCCACTGTTCGTTGTGCACAATTAATTAATTGTATTGTGAACTAGTGGACCATATATTGGATGAGAAGTGGTGCAAATAATGAATCGGTTGGAAGTCATAACTACCCAATCATCCATTTTGGATGTTCATTAGTGCAGGGCAGTGGAGCAGTGAAAAAAGGTCAAACTATTAGAAACCTCAAATTGATGCAGTATTTGCCTATCTATGTATGACCATGAATTTATCGTGTGGGTTTCCAATCTCGAGTTATAAGGTTATACCATCTAGAAATGATATCAACGAACAGTGCCTCCTGTTTCTTTCGTTTGAGTCCCAATTGTTGCACTTAAAATGTGTTGCTACTGTGCATGTATTTTTTTTCCAGAAGTCTTTGACTTCTTCAGGATTTTCTTTCTAATAGTTTTTCATGTGAACATTCTGTTCATGTTACTGCCACTGGCCATACGTCTTAACCACCGGCTATTCTTTCTTGCTTTTCTTCATTTTTCTAAATTCAGCATTGCAATATTTACATGGCATTCAGATGAATTTAACAGCAGACCAACAGAAGCTATGTTAAACTGCATACAACCAAACATTGCTTCTTTCTTTTAATCTGTATGCAACTTAAATGTGTTAAGTTCTTATTTTTTGAAAACTAATAAATGGTCCTTGTTTTTTTTATGTTTCTACCAAGTATCATAATGTACATGCATCTAACATGTTGCTGTTCTAATGGATAAGGTTGGAGATACTGCTCTATACTTAGGACTTTTGGGTCTTTTTGTTAATGAACTAGCAGGTATAGTTTCACTCAATGAATTACCCACCTCCTGTTTTTCACATGGGTTCTTACATTGTAGATGTTTGCTTACAATAACATGCAGACATGCATTTTTGTTTGTTCCTCTTTTGTGGATACGTTGGAGTGGGTCTGCTTAGCCCTGTGATGCACAATCTCCGGATATGAAGGGGCTCTCTCCCTCTCTCTCTCTCTCTCTCTCTCTCTGTCATGCACATTCATGCCTGCTCATTTCTACCTAATTACAAAGTCTGGGAAGTTAATTTTTTTAATAGTTGATCTTTGAAATTTTAAAACCAATACACTTTCATAGGTTTAAAGACCTTCTGATGTCTCATATTTTTTATTGTTTTTGAGATAGGCAGCAAGACTAAATTTTATTAATCAAGTTTACAACACTAGGAGATATGGAAATAGTACAAGTATACTGTATCTTGTTACAAAAACAGAACTATATGCCCCTTGAGGAATCCAACCATACTGCAACATATTAAACAATAACTACTCAATGATAAACTACTCACCAAAGTATCATCCTCTTGGTCTTGGTTAGCTTTAATTTACACGAGTAAAAATTATGTTCATCCTTGTGCCTAGTTCCCAAATCACTTTTAGTTTGAAAGCAAACCTCCATGGTTCTTCTCTTTTTTTCTTGGCTCTTTTAATTGCATTTGTGAAGTCCCTGAAGACCAGATTGCCTGCTAATCTTTATTTCTCCAGGCACCTTTGATGCCTTCTGTTCCCGGCTCTCCCCTAGCTGCTCCATCTACATCAAATGTGAATCAACATGTTTTTAGAGTTTGTCAATTTGATAGTCCTACTTTTTCACTTGCTCCCATGGGTGATGCTTTCTAATTCATCAATATGTTCGAAGGGGTCATATCTTTGATTTCTTTTCTCACCACTGCCTAGTGTGCTACTGAAAGACCTCCAGCTCCCCAGCTCCCCCCCCCCCCCCCCCCCCCCCTCCCTTTATTCTTTCTTCTTTTTGAATGGTGAATTGTGTTAGCAAATGCTCAATACAACAGAAATGTAATGAAAAGCACAGGGCTGGATATAATCCCCCAAAACAAAAGGCACCACACAGAAAGGAAGAGCAGAGAGCCAAAAACCATCAAAATGATGGCCAAAAAGCTCCTTTGCTATAGCTATAGGTACCGATTATTTATTTGAATAAACTGAAACTCTGTGTTGCTTGACATTACCTCATTAGTGACACAGGACACTCTGTTTGGCCAATTACAATTCACAAATGCATGAACTGTATGATCATTTCATTTGGAATCTGTTCAGTTTGTCCAAATTATATTTAAGTGGGCCCTATTTGGTTTTCATGATGTTGGGCATTTGGAACAGTGCAAGAGTCCTAACACAATTCTTGTAGTACATCCATTTGAAATTCCTTATCTTAATAATATAATGTGGGTTTGGGGTGGGGGTGGTTTGCTTTGGGGTTGTGTTGGAATAGATTTGGACATGGGTAAGTATGGGCTTAATATCAAGTTCCGTTGAATGATCCATGTATTGTTTACGTTAATAACAGAAAGAACCCCCCTTCCCCTATATATCTGTGTGTTCTCTCATGCCATTCGATGCATGTGCTCTTCTGCTTGACCTCAGGTGCAGAAATCTAGGTCATCTTTAAGTTTCAGTTTTGATTTGATCTTTGTATCAAACACACTGCATCCTCTGTCACTTTCTCGGGAAATCATGGAACCTTTATGCTGAAATCATAGAAATGGTTTTTCATCATTGAGTTAAGATCAGTAAATGCATGGCTTACACCCTAGCTAAACAGGGGGTTGGATAGGTTGTTCCCTTGGGTGGGTATTATCATGTAATTCCTTGTTGTGGGAGGGGGGATTGTTTTCTAATTGCCTTAGCGAGTTATGGGTATAAATTAATGCTCTTGTACCCTTTCTGCTTCTTGTTGCATTGTTCGTAATTTCCTTTTCTTTTTCTTTTTTTTTTTTTTTTTTTTTTTTTTTTTTTGACAGTCAATTTCCTATGTTTTTCTTTTAATGAAGTTATACATGACTGATAAAAAAGAATGGGAACCTCTATGCTTAACAATAATGTGCTTATAACATATTGTTGCTTATCAGTTATCTGCTTTCATAGTACTCCAGAGAAGGATTGTTGTGGATTGCCGTCACAAGTGATCGTCAACTTGGGAAAATGAAAGAAATTGATCAAACATCAATTCAACTCTTTGTGCCTGGTTACTGTTTTGAGCCCTTACCTTTTTCTAATTTTTTTTTTTCTGTTGCTAGATTACATTGGACTTGTTTTTTAGGGAGAACTTTCAGTTGGAAGCATGTTGAGCGTGATCCATAAGTTAGTGTTACCAACCTGTTTGTTCTAGCTTTATTTGATACAAAAATAAGTGTGAGGACTTAAGCGCTTGTTTGTTCACCAGATCCCATCAGAATTTGAGTGCTTTTATGTTCATGTCATCTGCCAGTTTTGTTATTATTGAGAGCCTATAAATTTTTTCCTTCTCCTTTTCTCTCTGTTTTTTTTTGGCAACCTCCCTTTGAAGTGCTTGGTTGGAGAGAGAGATTAGTTGTACCGTAATAGGTGAATTGATTTGGAGGTTCTTTTAACCAGTTTTCTTTGTCCATTTGTTACTTTTTGTAGGTCTGGGATTACACTGGATTAGGATACACAAGATACAATGCAAGAGATGCGGGTAAAGAAATATTACGGTAAACACATTTGTAGAAGAGATATGACTACTAATTTTTTGTAAGTGGATGGAGATGCTTGTACTATCAACATGCATACGTGCATTCATTTGTGTGAATGCTGAGGTGCATATATTTATAGATATATTTATTTCTCATTGCTATTGCTTTCTTTCAGCCTCAGTATTCCTATGTGGATGGAGATGGGACAGTACCTGCTGAATCTGCCAAGGTTCTTTTTTTAAGCAATTATTTTAATTGTTCAAGTTCCATGAATTGATTCTCACTCAAAATATAGGCAAACTGTGAAGCCTCCTGAGTGGATAAAATAATTGAATGGCAGTGAAATATCTTACTGACATACATTCATTCTTGTTACAAAGGTTTACAACCTACAGAGCTGTACTAAGATTGCAAATTTGTTGCAGATGATTGCTTGATGGACAAAGAGGAAGAAAGAAGCACAAGTGATGGCATCTCAAGCGAAATGCTGACTGAGGTCATGGAGAAATCTATAAGAGCTACAAACTGTTGAGATGGAACTCCTGTTAGAGCTACCAGAAGAATCACCCCCAGTTCCTTGCATTTCTCTAGTGCTGGTTCTGCTTCTGCTACTTCTACTTAATGTAATCTCCTCCCTCAATGGGAAAAAAATAGGAAGGAAATGATGAAGACACGGAAGAAATGAGTGGAAATTGAAAGGAGAGTGGTTTTTTGTGGGGAAGTAAAGTATTTTTATGTGGGTTTGTCTGCTAGGTAGTAATAAGAAGCATTTAGGAAGGTGGGAGTGGTGGTGGTGGTGGTAGGGTCTTGTGTTTTTTAGTTGGGTAATTCTCTCCATTTGTTTATCTCCTGATTTTCTCAGCAATATTTTGGGGTGGTTTGGATCATATGGATGGACCTTGGTTTGTTGATTTGAACCACTGATTAGATGGGCACATCAAGGTAATGAGATGGCCAAATGCAGGTCTTGAAATTAGACATTTGAGCTGAATTTTGTGTTGGTGGAACCATGGTTATTGTGAATCAGCCATTGATTTATACACACACACACACACACACACACACATATATATATATATAGCAACTGTGGAGATCATTTTACATTGAGTTCCTATGTAACAAATTAGCACAGCTGTGTCTAGATCCCACATTCTTCTTTTTGTGTTACAAATATTGGGCAGGGCCAACTTTCTTAAAATCATAAGTGCCTTTTCTTACTCTCCTGCTCATTTAAAACCAATAATAGAACCTATAATAAAGACACCCAATGAATAAGTACTAAAGTGACTTGAAATAAAGACACCCAATGAATAAGTACTAAATTGACTTGAGGCCACAAGCAGCAGTTTGTGATGTCTGCTGCTATAAGTTGCATGGGTTTTCAGCAGCAATTTGTGATATTTGCTGCTATAAGATACAAATAGCAGCAGACAGTTATAAATATAACAGTGAAAACGGTATGAATCAATAGTGGCAGATTATAATAATTACTGGTGGTTTAAAACCGTCGCTATTGATAATTTTTTAGTAGCAGCCCCTATTCCGCTGCAAATACAATCAGCGATGGGATTTTCTACGACAAAAGTGACGGCGGATATTTTTCCACCGCAAAAAGTATAAGCGGCGGTTATCATATATATAGCGGCGGTTTTTATCCGTCGCTAAATGTAATTTTTCTTGTACATGTTTGCCTGATTTCTCAAGTCGTTTTATTTTACGTGGAAAATGAAAGCATAAGACTTTATGTCCTAAGTCTCAGTTTCAAAAGCCCAAGTGTAGTGCAACCATTTCAATGCAAAAATGTGTTTCAGCAGCTTATGTAAGAGCATCATAATAACCTTTTCTGCGTCTTGGGTTCAAATCAGTTTTCAGCAAAAACCATTTGATATAAGGGTATGATGATGATGATAATGCAATGCATTTTTTCTCTATTTCAGAGTAATCAAACAAGCTCAATATCACAAACCCCTCAAGAATTTCTCAACAAGATGAAAAAAAAATTCTCAATTGATCTTCAAAGAGCAATCACAAAAAGCAAATGATAGTACAATATTCTTAAAACGGAAGTCCCAAACCCACTCTCCAAATCTCAAGCCTACTAAAATAAAATCAAAACCAAGTAAAATAAAAATGATACAAAACTTGAACAACACTAACAGAACCCCATTTCCAGAGAGAAATAAAAGTGACCCATTACCCAACTAAGAAAAAGACACAAGACCCCGTTAGGATTTTTTAAAAATCCTCTGAAGTTATCTCTTTCACCTATTGGAATGATATGGGCATCGCAGTAACTAGGTATAGCAATGACCATGTGAGATACGTGGATTTGTTATAAATGGAAAATTCAATGTGCCTAGCAGCTACTCTCTACCTGCCCAACTACAAGATGCACAGGCTTATCTTTCTGGTCCTATAGTAATTAGGCCCATATGCATGTTTTTAAGGGCCCAACAAAGACCAGTCCAGCCTGAAAATAGAAGGGCAGATAGAATAATGAAAAGGGGCTAGCCTAGGCCCAGTTTTTAGACCCATGGGGCATAATCTAGATTAAGTCTGTAGGAAAATAAGCATGTTAGGTTGCCCAAGATTTGACCCCTTTTAGGCTCTTAAATGAAAAATGAAAAAGACTGAGATCAATGAAAAAAGTCTGCATAGATATATCTTCATTTATTTTGCCAAACACTCACAATAATTGTAAATTAGAGCTTAAAAACTAGAGCTCTTGGCTCTTATTAGATTACACTGGAGTTTTCAAAAGACCCTTTAGGCTACACCAACAGAAAGACTAGTTTTTTACCCAAATTAGAAAAAAAGACAGAAACACTAATTCAACTTAACTAGGGGAATATATATGATTTTTAATGAAGTCATGTGTCCACACGTCATGACTTTTAACAGATATTATGAAATGAAAATATCTGAAATGTTAAACTCTTGGCAGTGTATCCTGATACCATGGCAGTATAATATTTAAGTTGTGACTTTGCAAGAATCAATGTGAAGCATGAAAATTCTAAAGATGGATCAAGGTAAGTGATGGTATTTATCATTAGCTTCCTTGCCTTTGATTCTTATTGGCATAGCACAACCTAGTGATTTGAAAATGATAGCTTAATGAAGACCCTATCAATAAAAACTAATTGTAAGTGCAGCATTCAGAAGCCAACGTTTTTAATGGTGGTGTTCTTATCAACCAGTTGTTGAGATGTTCAACTGTCAGGCCCAAGGTAGACGATGGTTCCCAAGTTCTTTGACAACCTTTTTCTCAAAGCTACTTTGTTCTGTCATGTTTTATACTGAACTCTAAAGAGGAATTCTTTGATTAATCTCCTAAAGAAATTTGCATCATGACTAATAAAAACTTAAAAAATATAAACAAAAAGGAGAATGGCATGATGCAATCAGATCCAGAAGTAGTCAACATACACCTGTTCAGTCTATTACCTCGAAAGAACTGTGTACGGGTTCACTTAATCCAAGATTGTTATATGAGTGACACCTCGCAACACCTAGAGAACAAATGCACTCAGAGGCTCTACTTCTTGGATTTGTACAAATTTATCAGGAATCTTCCACCTCTAAGAAACCTGTGTAAGAGGGTAAAAATTGGTATACAGTATTTCAAAGCAGAAGTAACAACAGTAGCACAAAGTGGTGCTTGTAGATATAGAAAAAAAAAATTTTCAGACTTATTCCCAAAATCAAATACATCAATAAAACCAAACTATCTTCTAAAAGTATAAAGAGTAGTGGTAGACCAGTTAATTATTGATTCTGTATGTGAGAGCATCCAGACACCCATCAGAAATCAACAAATCAGGAAAACTAATAGGAGAATCCACACGTGTATGAAAATGGCACCATCATAACAAATTATGAAGTGATTTCTTTCGATGATGCTGTTAGGGTAATAAGGTCCCTAGGATAGCAATCCAAATCCGGTTTGATAACAAACTGATGTATTTAGAAAATAAAACCAATAGCCAACAGATTATGCGTGCAATAATGGAAATAGCCCATTTAAGGAGTAGAGACTTAGCTATGGACTCAACATTATGTGCATTGATCAATCAATTGACAATGCTAAAATAGCATTCTTTGCAAGCTACATTGGCCTTTTTGACATTCCTAATAAGAAGATTCCCCTGTCACATTTGGCATCTAGTGCACAAGAGAAGGAGTTTTTTGGTAAAACAATGCATGACTGCAAAACTATGCAACAGATGCAAAACTAATCTATCAATTCTCTGCTCATAAACCAAATTCCTAAACAAAAGACTTTCTCAATATTTGTGATTCCCTGTCATTTTCATAAATTCCTTAATAAAGAATACAATTACCCACATCTCTAATCATGCGTGTGGCTTTATATCAAGCAGATCCTAATTGTCGATTACCTTGATTGTAGAAATCCATAAGGAGGACTATTAAAAACCTCTAAACAGCTAATCAGAAGAATACACTTTGAAAAAAGCAAATCAGTAGTTTACAGTAGCTGCTTAACAAACACCAAAAATCACATGCCAAGATTCAATTTTTGAAACATAAATTCTAATCACAGATAGACTCATTTTCTCTATCATTAAATGGAACAATTCTGCGTAACGCAGGACATTTGCAGCTTTGTGACTCATGACGCGAATCGTAACCATTTCAATTTAATGCTTTCCCAAATCAATATCAATTTCACCGAACAGATCAAAAGAATGAAAAACATTGAAAATAGGTAAATTTTAAGTAGCGCAGGATACATAAATTCTCAATCGTTGATCTCAATCGTTGAAACACTACATATACCCACTGAGATCAACTGCACAAAATATCAGTCATATACACAATACGCATACATATACTGATATACATAAATTAAAAATTTATAATAAAAAAACATAAGCCAAAGAAGCCTTTCATTCATTGCAACCATTGCAGTCTCAACCTATAAATCACATACATGTTACTCAACAAAAGCTGAAAGGCTACATTGCATTCCTATTTTATTCAAAAAAGAGAAGATGCCAAAAAAATAAAATACTATTCAATCCATGCCATCAAAACCAATACATGAGATCTGCAGCTTCGCAATTACAATCCGAATGCAAGAAATAGAGTTAAATTTGGTCAGGCATAGAAAGAATACCTCCACAGAAATAAAATAAAATCATATTAAAAACTGCAAATTCTCAAACTCCATAAAATCCCATAATACCTTCTATGAAATCGAAACAAGGCGGAAACTCATACCCACACCAAATCTAAAATTCAACCCTTACAAGAAAAAAGAAGCCTAACCACTTTCTATCTCAACATTACAGTGACCAGTGATGGTTCTTTCGTACTCTCAGTACTAAGACGCCCGTCTCCTCTATTTTCTCCTCCCATCTCCATTATCATAATCACCGAGTCATCACCTACACTCTAAATATCATTGGTTGTACAACCCTTGTTTCCCCAAAATCAGCCCTTGTTTTCATTGACCGAACCACACCCAGACAACAAAACTACAAGGCCGAAATCCCCACATCAAAGATCTGAGCTGCCGACTAGTCACTGACCTTCATTCACATCTACTGAGTGTTTCTATCAAAGGAAGCCTAGTGGCTGAACCCTCTTTCCCATCACACACCACAACCGACCCTTATATCATCATCAACTCTCTCCACACATCAGCTGAATGTCAGATAATCCAAGCCCCACCGTCGACGACCTTTATCCACTAAACCATTGTCCGAATAGTTATAAAACCCAATACATATTGGCCGACAGCTCTGTTGGAAATAGGTGGGTCTCGTGGATAGGATTTCAAAACTTTTAACCCACTTGACTCAGGGATCAAGTACCCATAAGGCCATAAACCATATCCAGGATGCATTCCCTCATACTCATCTATCATGTACAGCAATAATAACCTATCTAAAAGATAGAGAACAACCAACACCATGCGACAAAAATAATCCACAGTTAAGAGAGAAGCAGATTGTACCTTTAGAGCCTAGTTGTGCTCTAATGGAGAAGAAGACTTGCTAGTTTAAGAAACTCTTTTTTTGTAAGCAACTTAGGATCTCCAAGACCTCTTAGTCTTCCACGCTATGTCCCGTATCAGATCTCTATTCTCAAGAAGACTGGTGGAAACTTCAAGAGAAAACCCTTCAAGAAACTCAAAGAACTAGAAGAGAACTAGAAGAGATGTGCAACTCTTGCACAATAGGGAGGGCTTGGCGTGAAATCCAAGAGTCAACGTCTCAGCCCCCTTGCTTCTCCTTTTATAGCTTTAAGCAACCTCCTTCCCTCCTCTTGTACTAATTGAAATAGAAGTCTTACTTCCACACAAATTAGTAACCTTACTATTACCACTATTAGAAGTCTCACTTCAAATAGAAATAGTGACTTTCTAATTCCTTCATCAAAGAGTTCTAGTAGGATTAGTATCTTTCCAATAACTTGGGCTAGCGTGGGGACCACTAAGGAATCCATAGAAAGCTGGCTCCAACTGGAACACCGCGACCCCACATCTAATGTGCAATCCGAGCCCACAGTTAATTGCAAATAACACCACTATATAAATGCAATTGCACTCCAGTCTTAGGAATAAATTACAATGAAGACTCTAAACTTCCCGATTACCACAAGTAGGCCCCTCTATCAATGTCCATGGATCAATTGGACTAAAACTGTCCCACCAATTTAAATCCACATCTTATTATCCTTGAACCCGAATTAATCATAGTGATCATCAGTACCATCCAATTAACTCTTAATCGAGATGGGTGCGCACTTACTACTGACAAATCCATTAATTGGCACAAGGGGATAATGTAGATAGATTCCATCTTGACCATTGGATGTTCCCACAGTCCTACTACCACGTACCCAAGACACCCAGGTGTTGACCTACAGTTGGCCTCACTCATTGGTGACTCAAAGCAAATGAATAGATAGAAACTTGAGTTCATCAATGTCTCAGGATTGGGAGCCTATTGCTAGGGAATCATGAGAGCAAACCTTAAACTCGAGACAGTATTTCATAATGTGCTTCTCATGGTCCTTCAATATATCCAATGTACCAGCACCGTGATCCAGAATCTTACATTCTGATGACCGAGACAAATCACACTATCTCATAGTGATCAAAGTACTGCAGCCTTATTAGATGAGATGCCCAGTCTCATCACCGGTTGTGAAGATATTTAAGTATAAGATTTCTGACACATGTCTCCCGTGTGTGGATCTCATCCATACACATATATCACATCTAATATACTAATGGGACCTAGTTCGTCTCATGAGCTATTATGTCATATGTATTGGTCATGTGCATTAAATAGTAAAACACCATTCATCTCATGAAAGGAAAGCATGATATTATTGATAAATAAAGAAATTAATCAATTTATTACATCATCTGATGGATTGAGTCCATACAATCTAACATAAGGATCATTTGTTCTTTCCAGTGTTGAACAACCACTTCTTCCTTATAGTAGGACGGGTCAATGGAAAAAGGTGGGAGTATTATTATAGCATGGCGCATGACGAAGATTCCAAATTTGTTGAAAACTATGTAAGTTGATATTGTGAGACCCCGACCCGAGAGGCCCAGATTAGTGTTTTTGAGCTGTGTTTAGCTCTGAGTGTGTTTCGTGGTTTTTGGTTAAGTTGGGATTTAAATAGCTTTGTTATAACTTTGGGATATTTTGAGTGCCTTTGGTATTAGTGGGGCCCTTTGGGGGTTCCTTGTTTATGGCTTTACGTGTACTTGGGGTTTTATCTTGGTTTTCTCGAATTGTATTTTATCCCGATTTACTTGTTTTGTTAATACCTTCAACTTTCATGTTGATCCCGTTCACGTCCCGAATCCCAAAACTTGACTTTTCTAGCTTCAAGGGCAAAATAGTCTTTTCACACCAAATCTGTACCGGATTATTGTTATTCCCGAAACCTGTGAAACATATACTTTTTGGAAACTAGATATTTCGACGATCATTTCTTCCTTCTTCGTCGATTTCATCGAAGCCCCGAAAACCACTATTTCAGCCTTTCAAAGTTCTTAAGTGGTGGAGCCCATTCCATTGACTATAAGAGAACCCATCTCTTCTTTCCCTCCTCCATTTTCCAGCACAACTGAGCCTAGGGTTTTTCTTGCACCCTTTTCTTCTTCTTCTTGCTCTTCCATCATCAAGAGACAACCAAATCTTGCACCAACATCAAAATGGAGATCACCATTCTCTTCCTCTCCTTGAAGGCTTCCTATTGGTACCATTTTTGAAGAAATCCCATCTCTCCAAGATCTTCTTCTAGCTTGTCTTGTTCATTTGGAGAACCTATTGGTAAGATCTCTCCCTAATCTTCTAGATTCATGTTCTTATGGTCCTTGAGAAGCTCCATTTTCATTATTAGGAGCTCTCTCTTCTTATTGCTTGTTTTGACCCATTTTAGGGTTTGTTTTGGGGGTTTTTGTAGAGTTTGTGATATTGACTTGCAAGTGTGATCAAGAGCTGGTTTTTCATTGATTAAAGACCCAAGGCAAGTGGATGATTTGATACTTTTATCTTTAAATGAATTCTGATAAAATGCATTATGATTTCACCATGTATTTTGTGATATTAATGGCTTGTTTAGACTTGAAATAAATGCACATTGGTGAGCCTTGATAGCATGTTTTATTCATGAATTAGATTGCTAATCAGATTTGAAAGAATGAAGAAAAGGAATGGAGAAAATGGAGACCCATTGAACTGCTGTAACAGAACCTGGGTTCTGTTACGCAGTGCACGCGGTCGACCGGCCAAGGGGCGCGGTCGACCGGGGACACTGGAACAGGCCCCCCAGTTGAAGACCTGCTGCACTGCGGGATTCTCTGTTCCGCAGTGCACGCGGTCGACCGGCCAAGGGCTCGGTCGACCGGTGAGAGCCTGACCAAATCACTGTTCATCCCATTTATTTTACAACTCCCGGTCGACCTGGCCCATGGCCGGTCGACCGAGCCCACTGTGTATGCGGTCGACCAGCCATGGACCAGGTCGACCGGCCCAACTGGAAATCCTGCAGAAAAATGGACTTTTGCCCTATGTTTAGGTGGACTTTAAATGAAACTTAGTGACCCTTTTGTGGACCCGTTTGACGTCCTTTGAGGATGGTTGAACCGACATTTCCTCACGGTTAATCCGGTTGTATCGGTACTTAACTTAATCCAATCTTGAACGGTACGGAACGACGGGATATCCTTTCTTTTATCTAAACGCGAAATTGGTCTGTTTGGGTATCGCGAATCCGTTTTCCTTCGATGACTGAGTAGGTTGTAAGGTACCACTAGATTAACATAGTGCCTAGGATCCCATCCCTATTATGCTTTGTTTAATTAAAACTCGATTAGGGTTTGAATCCCTAAGGTGCATAAAGAGCCCGGAATGTCTCCAAACTCAAGGAGTACCAAGTGATCATTACAATCGACATACGGGGTCCTTATTCACTTGGTTTATATTGAATCCCGATAATAGCCCGAATTTCTCGAATTACGATTTGTCTTGAATCCCGATAATAGCCCGAATTTCTCGAATTATGATTTGTCTTGAATCCCGATAATAGCCCGAATTTCTCGAATTATGATTTAGCATCCCCGAAAGTATTGAAAGTGTATTTTAGCATTTTTACGAGCCCGTTTATACATGCCCGAATAAAATGAAATTAGTGCTTTTGAGCACCCCGTCCCGCCCGTTTATTTAAGTGCATTACATATGATTTGTACATGTCTTGTTTTACATGATTTGACCTATGAGTCGGCACCACTAAGCTTGGCTTTCCTTGCCGGTTTGATCCACCGACTTGGAGACCCTTTCCCGTCCCGCCAGCTACAGTTTGGATCCCGCTACCCGGTTATTACCGTGGTCTTGTCCTGATGCCGCAGATTGCTACTGTGGTTCCCGATGCCCGGTTCGCTACCGTGGTCATGTCCCGTATTATATTATGTATATGTTACTTATGTTGCATCTCCTTACTTCGGTGACTGAGACAACATCCCGATATGCTCATGTCACTTCGGTGATAGAGGACTTAGCTTCTTGTGGTTGCCATCTTGCTTGCTTCCCGTTTCCTTGGATACCGTACATGTTTTATATTGCATACGTATTTGAACAAATGTTTATCTCGTTTTATGAAACTATTGTTTTGACAGGTTTAAATGTTTTCCAAGGTATTTTCCTTATTGTTATGTATTTTCACCCGTTTGCCAAACCGTCGTGTTTGACCCACTATTTTGGTACTCAGGTTCAGTTTCCCCGCCCCGAGCTGAGAGTTGTTGGCTGTGGAGCCATGAGTTGCAGGTTGTCTTGTCGGCTATGTCCTGTAGACATCGTGCTTGACATCGGAGTTACGTCACATTTGGGTAGTGGATATTAGTTTGTATTGTTCGGCTTTTATTAGCCTTTCTTGGGATTGTAATTAATTCACATTGATACTTGTAACTTGAACATATATGGAAATGTAATATCCTGTTACTGTCAGCTCTGTATTTTATTATGTTGGTTTATTCCAGTCTGATATGGTTCATAAAATGATAGCTTTATGCTAGGGGTTGTATGCGACGCGAAATCCGATGATGTCCACGGACTCCGGGTCGCATTGCCACAAAAGCTTCCGCAAAAATATTCAGAGAGTGTTGTGATTTTGGATCCTCACACACGCGGATCTTGGGAGAAATATAATCATCACTCATTCCCAACCATCTCCCGCCCCCGGGGTCGGACCTCTCCTAGGATCCGGGTTTGGGGGCGTGACAGATATCAATTACGAAGCCCGACTGTGTCTATAATTGGTCATCTATAGTATGAACCCCATTTTGCTGAGTATCATGAACGTGTGTTATAGAGCTTACATGGATCAATGATCGCTTCATGCAATACGGGTGGAATGATCCCACTATATGGACAAAACACCTCATGGAAACACGTTAAATTCACTAACTGTCTAAACTCCGAAACTGGTATATGTTTGCCTAAATTTATCTAAAACCCATTTATTGCTCATAGTTTGAACTGAAGTTTATGTTTTTTTAGTGTAGATTGTGGAATCTTTGTTATGGTGTACGCGCTACACATAGCTTTGGGGAAGGCTATGGGGTTCAAAGAGAGTGACATGTACTATTGCGGTGCCAAAATTGTTAGTGACATTTAAAGAGACCAATATGCGCGCTGGCAGGTGAAAAAGCAAATGGAATCGAGAGACAATTCTTCTGCGGAGGAACATCAATGTATTTATTTGGTAATATGTTGCCACTACTCCCAGAAATAATAATTGAATTAATTTCAATGATTTGATCTTTTACTTTGTTCAATAAAGTTGTCTTGCTTGCTTTATGTATGACTAATTTTTCTCCCCTTGTTTAGCCTCCTATTCATTGCTAAATTTTCTTGAAGTATCAATAGTTCACTGACGGTGTATGTATTTAGGCCCAAGCTATGTTTGCATAGTGGTTTGTTAATGGTTGATACATTGTATTCATTTTTTCAACTATATTTGAGTGAATACGTTAACTTGACCACATCTTTGACTGATAAAGCATGTGTGGATGCGGATTCAAAATGGTGTAGAGGGACGGGGCCTGGTATTGTTGTAGATTGTGCCTCAAATTGGAAGGCCTACAAAAATGGGGCACTGTCCGATCAATCAGACTTGCAGTCTGATCGATTGGAGGGTAATTTTCTGACAGCACTTGGTAACTTCAGAGACTTGTAATTTTTAATCCGACCGTTGGATTTGTATGTGTAATATACCGTTGGAAAGCCCTTGAGAACTAAAATCCAATGGTTTGGTTTCATCATGATTGGAGGTCGGGAAGTGATGTAAATAATTGGATTATTGATCCAGCTCATGTTTTATTGGAAATGAGACCAGTAACATAGGTTTGGGCCTTAGATGTCGGAAACCATGAACTTACTCTCACTTGACCACTAATGGGGATTGAAATAGAAGTACTTGGCTTAGTTTGCTTCAATGGGTTGTCTAGGTATTCTTGTATTATGCGTGGTGTAACCGAATGCATATGGAACCGAATCGATCGATGCTTAACATGATTGTACACCAAGAGATTTTCCCTAGAAGCATCGTTGATTCAATTTTTGCACGTACTCCGTTAAAACATGTGGGGTACAGGGATGACACCACTTGCCTAGGATTGGATTGTAATTTCTCCTTGACTTGTGACTTGTATTTGTTACTATTCCTTGTACACTCTCTTGGCATAATATACTCAACAAACTATGAAACATAAATCCCTATAGAATTTGAGACTTGGACCTGACTTAGAATGTACCTTAGGACGCTGTGTCATGTAATTGATAAATATGACTGGCCAGCAACGAAAGGGATTATCATGTGGTTGATTGTCTTGTATTGTCT
The DNA here is from genome assembly GCA_003546025.1 of Camphora micrantha. NCBI lineage: Eukaryota > Viridiplantae > Streptophyta > Magnoliopsida > Laurales > Lauraceae > Camphora > Camphora micrantha. Next base: position 45,862,597 of record QPKB01000004.1, on the reverse strand, counting down.
TAAATGAGATAATCCCTATGATCATGTCTTGTACATTGAGCTAGCTAGACTTGCTTGTCTTGGTTGTCCTTGTGTCAACACCAGTTCATTACTGTTTGCTTATCATGGCCAACTGCAGTTTGAGGTTTTATTGATGGGCCGGCTACTCGGACATTGGGATGGACAGTCGGCATATGACGGCGTCCATGGTGTTGAATAGTTGGGAGCGTGCTAGGACCGTGCTTCTATTCCCAAGATTGGGAGCTAGGATCCCACTGGAGCTGGATTTTTGTATCGGTAGTCTGGATTGGATTGTTACTGGTACCCCGGGAGGTGGCTTGGACATCCTCGGTGTCTCCTTCTCGATTCTTGCATTGATTTGTTTTGATAGTGGTTATTGCTATATGATATTAGGATTGTTGTCTTTGTTGCTGATTATGATTATTCACGCTTTTATGCCTAGCTATGTTTTCCTTGTATTCACTTGATCATATTACTTGTCATTATTCTTATACTTGATGCATGCCATGTTTATTATGCTTTGCTTATCTATTGCTCAACATGTCGTTGACTCTGTTCCTTGGTGTGCAGACACCTCAGGTGAGTACTACTATGAGGAGCAGGCAAGTGAGGAGATCCTCAACCCGCTGAGGAGGAATGAGAGTGGCTTGCTGATGACGTAGAGTAGCGTCATCGATCCCGGCACGAGAGAGATACACTGGAAACTTCATTAGATTTGTTTATTCCTTATTATCTCTCATTGGACCTCTCATATTATTAACATCACTATTGGTTTAAGTGGCCTTGATTATTAGGTTGGCCATTGTAATTGATTAACTCCTTTGTTAGTTTTTTTTATTCCTTTGTGCACCTTTAATTATTAAATGAAGTTATTATCCATTGTTTGATATTCCATATGCTTGGAAGTGTATGGATTCCACACTTATTTCATTCTTGAGGTTTGAAATGCATTATCGTCACAACGAACTTACGATCCTTGGGCCTAAAGGATAAAAATTCTTAATTAGTCATAAATTTCATTCCTCGGATCCGGTTTCTTCTCTAATCGGATTTGGGGGACGTGACAAAAAACAGGATGCCAAAGTAGACGCAAAATTGAAAAACCTGAAAATCTGCATTCCGTTAACAGTATCCCCGGTCAACCGGCCTGCATGTACCCAGTCGACCGAACACAAAATGATCCGTACATAGTGTCGCGACCCCGGACCGCCCCCCCCCCCCGCCCCCCCGATAAAGCGAGCCTAATCCGGGATCGGGACTAATTTGATTGATTTGTGATCGTGGATGATGAATTAATTTAAACCCAAAACGTATACAAGTCTACTAAAGAGTACCACTCGTACACGCGATTTCCCACAGGTGTCCGCGGTGAGGATATCACATCAACATGAATATTTCTTTTATGTGCGGAAGCATGTAGCAAATCTATTTCATACATTCATGTCCAAGATAACAAGATTAACACATATTTAATAGCAGTATCAAAATGAGCAATGATCATTAATGCTATAACCCCAAAAGAAAGTTAAGGTTTACAACAGTATAGTTTAATTACATTGTCCCCAAAAATAGAGGCCAACAAAGGCCAATAAAATAGAGTATCAAGTTCCCAAAATAATTGGTCAGTTTCTATTCCAAAATATTTCGCGGCTCAAGCACCCGAATGTCTAGACGACATCATCGGCGTGCCACTCAACTAAGCGATGCGGTTCTCCGACCGCCTCCTTATGCTCCTCCTTGGGGAGACCGATAACGGGATTTGAGTACCAAAGCAAAGGGTCAAACACGACGGTTTGGCAAACAGGTGAAAAGACATATCCAAAAAGAAATTACCTTGGAAAGCATTTAAACATGTCAAAACAACTGTTTCATAAAAAAAAGAGAATCATTTATGCAAATACATATGCAATATAAAACATGTAAGGTATCCAAGGAAACGGGAAACAAACAAAATGACAACCACACATAGCTAAGTCCTCTATCACCGAAGTGACATGAGCATATCGGGATGTTGTCTCAGTCACCGAAGTGAGGAGATGCAACATAAGTAACATTTACATATACATAATATAATACGGGACATGACCACGGTAGCGAATCGGGTATCGGGACAAGACCATAGTAATAACCGGGTAGCGGGATCCAAACTGCAGCTGGCGGGACGGGAAGGGGTCTCCAAGTCGGTGGATCAGACCGGCAAGGAAAGCCAAGCTTAGTGGTGCCGACTCATAGGTCAAATGACAAATCAAAACATGTATAAAACATATCGAGCGCATGCATATAAACGAGCGGGACGGGATGCTCAAAGGCACAAGTATCATTTTATTCGGGCATCTGGAAACGGGCTAGCAAAATGCTAAAATACACTTTCAATACTTTCGGGAATGATAAATCATAATTCGAGAAATTCGGGACAAGTGTCTAGATTCAAGATAAATCAGGTGATTAAGGACCCCGTATGTCCATTGTAATAATGACTTGGTACTCCTTGAGTTTGGAGACATTCCGGGCTCTTTATACACCTTAGTAATTTTCAAACTTTTAAATGAACTTCAAAACAAACGGAACCTCAAAAGAGATCCTACGTATAATGTTAAATCCTAAAGCATCGTACAACCTATTCAGTCACGAAGGGGATAGGATTCGCGATACCCAAACGTACAAACCTCGTGCATAGTTATAAAGGGGCTATCCCGTTGTCCCGTACCGTTCAAGATTGAATTTGGTTAAGTTCCGATACAGCTGGATTAACCTCAAAGAATGTCGGGTCAAACAATCTCATGATAAGTGTAAGACCCCGACCCGAGTGATCTCGATTAGTGCTTAGTTAGTTGCGTGTTAGTCTTGATTTGTCTTGTGGACTTTGGTTTGGTTTAGTTTAGAATAGCTTTGAAATAGCTTTGGGGATTTTGAGTGCCTTTGGTATTAGTGGGGCCCTTTGGGGGTTCCTTGTTTATGGCTTTATGTGTGCTTGAGGTTTTATCTCGGTTTTCTTGATTTGCATTTTATCCCGATTTACTTGTTTTGTTATTACCTTCAACTTTCATGTTGATCCCGTTCCCGTTCGAAACCCCGAAACTAGACTTTTCTAGCTTCAAGGGCAAAACAGTACTTTTACACCAAATCTGTACCAAATTAGTGTTATTCCCGAAACCCGCGAAACATAAACTTTTTATAAACTAGATATTTCGACGATCATTTCTTCCTTCTTCGTCGATTTCATCCGGAGCCCCGAACATCACTATTTCAGCCCAACAAGCTTACTAGTTGGTGGAGCCCACTTGTGTAGCTTATAAAGGAGAACCCATCTCCTTCATTCTCTCTTTTTCCAGCAACATCCTTGAACCTAGGGTTTGTGTGCACCTTTCTCTTCTTCTTCTTGTTCTTCCATCATCAAGAAGCATCACTAAACTTGCACCAACATCTATTTGGACTCCATCATCTTCTTCACAACTTCAAGAGCTTCCTATTGGTACCATTTGTGGAGGAATCCCATCTCTCCAAGATCTTCTTCTAGCTTGCCTTGTTCATTTGGAACACCATTTGATAAGATTTCTTCCTAATCTTCTAGATTAGCGTTCTTCTAGCCTTAGAGAAGCTACATTTTCAATATAGAAAGCTTTCTCTTCTCCCTCATTGTTTTGACCCATTTTAGGGTTTGTTTTGGGGATTTTTGTAGAGCTTGTTGTCCTTGACTTGCAAGAGTGCTAGGAGCTGTTTTTCATTGATTTAAAGACTTAAGGCAAGTGGATGTTTTGACTCTTTTACCTTTGAATGAGTTTTAATGAAATGCATTTATGTTTTCACCTAATGTTTTGAGGTATTAATGACTTGTTAGATTTGAAATAAATGCATATTTGTGAGTCTTGATAGCTTGTTTCATCCAAGTATTAGATTGCTAAACATGTTTGAAAGAATGTGGAAAGAAATGGGAAAGACCCCTGAACTGCTGTAACAGAACCTGGGTTCTGTTACGCAGTTCACGCGGTCGACCGGCCAAGGGGCGCGGTCGACCGGCGACACAGGAACAGGCCCCCCTGTTGGGCAACCTGCTGAACTGCGGGGACTGCTGTTGCGCAGTTAGCGCGGTCGACCGGCCAAGGGCGCGGTCGACCGGCGACACAGAGGTCAGGCTCTCTGGAGCCTGACCAAAACACTGTTCCTGCATTTAAAGTTACAACTCCCGGTCGACCTGGCCCATGGCCGGTCGACCGAGCCCCTGTGTACGCGGTCGACCGGCCATGGGCCAGGTCGACCGGCCCAACTGGAAACCCTGCAGAAAAATGGACTTTTGCCCTATGTGTAGGTGGACTTTAAATGGAACTTAGTGACCCTTTTGTGGACCCGTTTGACTTCTTTTGAGGATGGTTGAACCGACATTTCCTCACGGTTAATCCGGTTGTATCGGTACTTAACCTAGTTCAATCTTGAACGGTACGGAACGATGGGATATTCTTTCTTTTATCTAAACGTGAAATTGGTTTGTTTGGATATCGCGGATCCGTTTCCCTTCGATGAATGAGTAGGTTGTAAGGTACTACTTGATTAACATTGTGCCTAGGATCCCATCCCTTTTATGCTTTGTCTATTTAAAACTCGATTAGGGTTTGAATCCCTAAGGTGCATAAAGAGCCCGGAATGTCTCTAAACTCAAGGAGTACCAAGTGATCATCACAATTGACATACGGGGTCCTTATTCACTTGATTTATATCGAATCCCGATACTTGTCCCGAATTTCAAGAAATGTGATTTATCATTCCCGAAAACATTGAATTTGAAACTAGAGCTTTTGCTAGCCCCGACATGCACTTCCCGTTTGAAAATGAAATTAGTGCTTTTGAGCACCCCGTCCCTCCCGTTTATTAAAGTGCATTACATATGATTTGTACATGACTTGTTTTACGTGATTTGACCTATGAGTCGGCACCACTAAGCTTGGCTTTCCTTGACGGTTTGATCTACTGACTTGGAGACCCTTTCCCGTCCCGCCAGCTGCAGTCTTGGATCCCGCTACCCGGTTATTACCGTGGTCTTGTCCCGATACCCGGTTCGCTACCGTGGTCCCGTCCCGTATTGTATTATATTATGTATATGTTACTTATGTTGCATCTCCTCACTTCGGTGACTGAGACAACATCCCGTTATGCTCTCGTCACTTTGGTGATAGAGGACTTAGCTATGTGTAGTTGCCATCTTGTCTGTTTCCCGTTTCCTTGGATACCTTACATGTTTTATCTTGCATATGTATTTGAATAAATGTTTATCTCGTTTTATGAAACTATTGCTTTGACAGGTTTAAATGTTTTACAAGGTATTTTCTTTATTGTTATGTCTTTTCACCCGTTTGCCAAACCGTTGTGTTTGACCCTTGTTTTGGTACTCAGGTCCTGTTGTTGGTCTCCCCGAGGAGGAGCTTGAGGAGGCGGTCGGCGAACCGCAACGATTAGTTGAGTGGCACGCTGATGATGTCATTTAGACATTCGGGTGCCGAGTGACGTAACATTTTGGGTTGTGTCTAACCATTCTTTTGGGAAACTTGATGCTTTATTCATTGGCCTTTGTTGGCCACTATTTTTGGGAACAATGTAATTAAACTACTTTGTTGTAAACCTTAACTTTATTTTGGGGTTATAGCTTTAATGATCATTGCTCATTTTGATACTAGTATGAAACATGTGATAAATCTTGTTATCTTGGACATGAATGTATGAAATAGATTTGCTACACGCTTCCGCACATAAAAGAAATATTCATGTCGATGTGATATCCTCACCGCGGACACCTGTGGGAAATCGCGTGTACGAGTGGCATCCTTCTTGATGGACTCGTATACGTTTTGTTGAGTTTTGGGTTTTAATTAATTCAATCATATGCACACCAACCCATCATACATCATACATATAACACTAGTCCCGATCCCGGATTAGGCCCGTTGACCCGGTCCGGGGTCGCGACAGACTGGTATCAGAGCGAGACGTGTTTCAAGCAATTAAAAGAAACTAGAAATCCTAAGGACGTGGCGAGGATTCGTTAGAGTTTTCGTTAGTTAGTATCGTGTGAGCATTGTGTGACCCCTATTATATTATCTTGTGCTAACAAATTGTTTTGCAGCATCATGCCACCTCGCAAAAGGCCAGTAAATGGCAACCCTACAGCTAGTAACAGTGAACAAACGGGGCCAGTCCAAGAGGACATCCCTGAGAACCCCATGCCCAATCAGTTCCAACAGATGATGCAGGCCATGCTAGATCAACAAAGGCAAGCTAATGAGAATCAGGCCAGACTGCAAGAGCAGATGCTTAAGAAAGATCAGGATCATGCTAGAGAATTGCAAGAGATGCAGAGGCAACTTCTTGAGGTGTTACAGAGGAGGCCCGAGCCTGTGCAAGCACAGCCTGCCATTGTGATCAATCAGAGGGAGCATGACCCGAATGCCTTATTTGAGAAGTTCAGGAAGAGGGGCCCGAAAGAGTTCTTTGGGACAGAAGACCCATTAGCTGCAGACGACTGGCTGGAGCACACAGAGAACATCTTTGAGATTTTTCAGTGCACGGGTAGGGAAAGAGTCCAGCTTGCTACATCTCTCTTCACCAGTTCAGCAGATATCTGGTGGAAGACAGTGAGGGAAGAGTATAGGCACATGCCAGATGCAGTGGCATGGACTAGCTTCAAGAGGCAGTTTGGGGACAAGTATGTGCCCACTCACATCAGGAGGCAGAAGGCAGCAGAATTTCAGCAGCTCGTTCAGGGCAACATGTCAGTCCTCGAATTCCTCACCAAATTCGAGAGATTGTCCAGATATGCTCCTGAGTTAGTGGACACGGTGGAAAAGAAGATAGCCAAGTTCCTGGAAGGCCTAAATCCCATCATTGAGAGGGATGCTACCGGGGTTGTACCACCTGCAACCTTCGAGGAGGCAGTCAAGAGGGCCTATAAATTTGAGAACTTCCACCATAAGATCCTCAGACTCCAGGGTAAGGGACCTCAGCAGCAGCAGAGCAGTCAGCAGAGGAATCATCAGCACAAGAGACAGAGGCAAGATCAGAATGTGCAGAATCCTTTGGTGTGTGTGCATTGTGGGAAGAACCACGAGAGTGCCCAGTGTCGTACCATCACTGGAGCATGCTTTAGATGTGGCTCTATGGCTCATCAGATGAGGGACTGCCCAAGGCAGAACAGGCAGCAGCAGCAACAGCAAGGGGCACAGCGTCCAGCACAACCTCAGAATGCAATAGTTGTGCAGAACCAGGCTAGACCTCTTCAGCAGCAAGCCCCACAGCAGCAGTATAGGCCACAGCAGCAGCAGCAAGCCCGTCAGCAAGGACCGAATCAGAATCAGCGTCCTCCGCAACAGAATAGGAATGCAGGCAGGCCACAGCAAGCTAAGAATAGGCCACAGCAGAGAGGACAGATTTATGCTATCAACAGAGCTGATGCAGAGGCAGCAGGAGATGTTGTGGAAGGTACACTCCTTGTTTGTGGATTCCAAGCTAGGGTTTTGTTTGACCCTGGCTCTACCCACTCTTTTATCTCCCCCAGATTTGCAAAGTTGATTGATATGCATGCTAGAGATTTGGATTTCCTATTGACTGTGGCTACTCCCATAGGTAAAGAAGTTATATGTAGGACTTTTTACCCTAGTTGTCCAGTCATGATAGGAGGGTTAGAGTTACCAGCAAATCTCATTTCTTTGGAGATGTTTGACTTTGATGTCATCCTAGGGATGGACTGGTTAGCAGGGTACCATGCTACAATGGATTGTTTCCATAAGACCCTCACCTTCAAGTTAGAAGAGTCACCAGCAGGAGTACTGTTTCGAGGAGACAGGGGCAATCCTAGTACAGGGTTTATTTCAGCGTTGAAGGCTGATAGACTTCTGAAGGGTGGATGTGAGGCCTATTTGGCGTTTATCACGGAGGATAAACGGTCCCAAGGGGTGGAGGATATCCCAATTGTTTGGGAATTCCCAGATGTTTTTCCGGAGGAGATCCCAGGTTTACCACCCATTAGAGAGATTAATTTCACTATCGAGCTACTACCAGGGACTGCTCCTATATCCATTGCACCTTATAGAATGGCTTCGGCGGAATTGGGAGAATTGAAAACACAATTGCAAGAATTGTTGGACAAAGGTTTTATAAGACCTAGTGTTTCGCCGTGGGGAGCTCCAGTGTTGTTCGTCAAGAAGAAGGATGGTTCCATGAGGATGTGCATTGATTACCGGAGATTGAACCAAGTGACCATCAAGAACAAGTATCCTTTGCCTAGGATAGATGAACTGTTTGATCAGTTACAGGGTGCTTCCTTCTTTTCGAAGATTGATTTGAGATCTGGTTACCACCAGCTTAGAGTCAGAGAGTCAGATGTATTGAAGACAGCTTTCCGGACTAGATATGGGCACTATGAGTTCTTGGTCATGCCATTTGGTTTGACAAATGCACCAGCAGTGTTCATGGCATTGATGAACAAGATATTTGCAGAATACCTAGATCAGTTCATAGTGGTGTTCATTGATGACATTTTGGTGTACTCCAAGACCAAAGAAGAGCATGAAGAGCACTTGAGGATAGCCTTGCAGCTTCTGAGAGAGAACCAGTTGTATGCAAAACTCAATAAGTGTGAGTTTTGGCTTGAACAAGTAGCATTTTTGGGGCACATTATCTCCAGAGAAGGCTTGTCAGTAGACCCATCCAAGATAGAGGCAGTGGTACAGTGGGAAAGACCGAAGAATGTGACAGAGATCAGGAGTTTTCTGGGATTGGCTGGCTATTATCGGAGGTTTGTTCAGGGATTTTCGTCGATTGCGTCACCTTTGACGAAGTTGACTAGGAAGAATGAGCCATATGTGTGGTCAGACAAGTGTGAAGTTAGCTTCCAAGAGCTTAAGAAGAGATTAACCACAGCACCAGTCCTTACTTTGCCATCTGGAAGCGGCGGTTTCACTATCTTTACCGATGCTTCGAACATTGGACTTGGTTGTGTGTTGATGCAGGAAGGGAAAGTGATAGCTTATGGATCACGTCAGTTGAAAGATCATGAGAAGAACTATGCAACACATGATCTTGAGTTAGCAGCGGTTGTTTTCGCATTGAAGATGTGGAGACATTATCTGTATGGAGAGAAATTTGAGGTTCACTCAGATCACCGCAGCTTACAGTACCTGTTCTCACAGAAGGAATTGAACATGAGGCAGAGGAGATGGATGGAGTACATTAAGGATTATGATTTTCCGATCAAATACCATCCAGGCAAGGCAAATGTAGTTGCTGATGCTTTGAGCAGGAAATCAGTAGGCATGGCAAACCTCAGTGGCACATGTATCTTTGAGCAATTTGAGGAGTTGAGAATAGACTTGCAGCCGCTTGAGAAGGGTGTTTTGTTAGCTAACATGTCAGTGTCAGAGCCTTCCTTCATCCAGAAGATTAAAGGCAGTCAGTTGCAAGATCCAGAGTTGGCCAAGATTTCAGAGCAGATAGCAGATCGTCCTGACTTTCGGATTGTAGATGGAGTTTTGTACTTCCGTGACCGTCTGTGTGTGCCAAGCATTGAAGATTTGAGGAATGATATCATGACCGAGGCTCACAGTACGAGGTATTCTGTGCATCCAGGCAGTACAAAGATGTATCAGAATTTGAAGGGCAGATTTTGGTGGAACAACATGAAGAGAGAGATAGCAGCGTTTGTTTCTCGGTGTATGGTATGTCAGTTGATCAAGGCAGAGCACCAGAAGCCTCCAGGGTTGTTGCAACCGTTGGAAATTCCGGAATGGAAGTGGGAGCATATAACCATGGATTTCATTTCGGGATTACCGAGGACTAGCAGAGGAAATGATGCTATCTGGGTCATTGTGGACCGTCTCACCAAGTCAGCTCATTTCATTCCGATGAAGACTGGGAAGAAGATGCACATGCTACCATTGGCAGAGTTGTTTGTTAGTGAGATTGTCAGCAGACATGGTCAGCCAGTTTCCATCACATCTGATAGAGACAGCAGATTCGTCTCAAGATTTTGGAAAACACTGCATGAGTCTATGGGTACGAGATTACAGTTCAGTACAGCTTATCACCCTCAGACAGATGGTCAGTCAGAGAGGACAATACAGACTCTTGAGGATATGCTCCGTGCTTGTGTGTTAGACTTCAAAACTCAATGGGACGAGACTCTACCTTTGTGTGAGTTTGCGTACAACAACAGCTACCACTCGAGCATTGGAATGGCGCCTTTCGAGGCATTGTATGGCAGAAGGTGTAGGACACCTGTGTGTTGGGAAGAGGTTGGTACCCGCAGTTTCCATGGACCGACAATGGTAAGTGAGACCAGTGATAAGGTCAGGCAGATTCAGGCACGTCTGGAAGTAGCCCGGAGTAGGCAGAAGAGTTATGCAGATTCTCACAGAAGGGACTTGCAGTTCAAGAAGGGGACAAGGTTTTCTTGAAGGTATCACCTACTAGAGGAACTTTGAGATTTGGGCAGAAAGGCAAGTTGTCTAGGAGATACATTGGACCTTATGACATTGTGAGCAAGATTGGTGAAGTGGCTTATAGGTTAGCCTTACCACCCGAGCTATCTGGTGTACACAACGTCTTCCATGTATCTATGTTGAAGAAGTACGTTCCCGATCCTTCACATGTACTACAGCATGAGCCGTTAGAGATCAGAGAAGATGCTACCTATGTTGAGAAGCCTATTCGGATCATCGACTCCAAGGAACAAGAATTGAGGACACGGACTATTCAGTGGGTTAAGGTACTTTGGGAGAATCATGGACCGGAAGAGGCAACCTGGGAATTGCGAGACCAAGTACAGAAGAAGTACCCACATCTCCTACCCGAGGTAAGTCTTGTGTTTTATTTGGAGGACCAAATATCCTAAGGGGTGGAGGATGTAAGACCCCGACCCGAGTGATCTCGATTAGTGCTTAGTTAGTTGCGTGTTAGTCTTGATTTGTCTTGTGGACTTTGGTTTGGTTTAGTTTAGAATAG
>QPKB01000004.1:45675462-45851440 GCA_003546025.1 Camphora micrantha | reverse complement strand
CCGTTGACCCATTTATTTTGATATTATTATAATTATTGTTTTATTAGATATTTAAGTGGGTTTAGATGGTGAGCGAGTTTCTTTTAACATTAGAATAGTGCCTGCGAAGTTTTGTGCGATTCCGAGTTCATTTGATCCTAGTAGAGGGTAGTTTGCAAATTAGGGAAAAATTGAGTGTTTTCCGAAAAAATTCCTATCGCCATGATTTTGGTTTCGTTGGAAAGGTCTCGTCGCGTTGATCAATTTTGTCTTCTGGCTCGTTGCGATCCGACGACCAAAAAGCCTTCTAATAATTCATTTCTTCTCCGGATCCACTTATGGGCAACTTAGTCTTTTCCTTCTCCCTTCTTCTTAAACAAGAGATTAACCATAATCTCTTTTCTTTCTCTGCAACGAACGAGAACTCCAGCAGCCCTCTTCTTCTTCCTCATTTCCTAAGGCTCCAGAACTCTTTCCCAGAAAGACCATCTCGAATATCCGAGCCGCTCATCTTCTTCCTCGCGATCTCCTATTTCCATGGACATCAGTTTGGTAAGGTTTCCCTCACTTTCATCTTTTCAATCATTTCTCTTTGGTTTAGATTTAGGTTAGATCTCAATCTTTTCCTTTCTTTTCTTCTCCTTTGCATGTTAGGTTGCGTTTGGTTGGGGTAGATCGAGGTTTTCGTAGTAGTAGGGCTTCTTCTTAGATTTTCCCAATTCCAATCTTCTTCGTGGTTGAGGCAAGTAGATTTGCATTTTATAATTAAGTACGTATGTATGTTTATTATTGATTGACTGTGTTATCTTGTTAGATTACCCTAAATCCCAAGCCTATTCTGTTATTAATTTGGGGTTAATATGTTAAAATAGTTTTGGGTAATCTTCTTTTTTTTTACTATTGTTAATTGATGTAAGTGGAAATGATGATGGATGAAATGGATTATTGGGGGAGCACGGTGGCTCAGTTTTGTGCAGGTGAACTTTTGGAAGGGAGGTAATTAAGAAGAATTATACTGATAAACTACTGCTGGGATACGTTTAGAATGCTGAACGTTTGAACGATACAAACGATCACCGTTCTAAATGTCATCTTACTAATGTTCAACGTCCGACGTATATTATATATATAATAATAATAACAATTCTGATTTTGATGCTGCTGGAAACGTCTGTACGACAAATCAGATGTACGTACGATCCGTGCACATTAAATAATGTATATATATATATAAAGGGAATTTCTAAAGGCCATAACTTTTAATCCGTTCATCGAAATTTTACGTATAATATACCGTTGGAAAGATCTTGAGATGTAGAATCCAATGGTTCTAGTTTTATTATGATCAAAGATCGGGAAGTAGGAAAATTACTCAGATTAATGATTCAATCCATGTTTTATTGGAAATGAGACTTGTTAACATAGGTTTGGACCTTAGATATTGGCAAGTATGAACCTAGTCTCACGTGACCATTAATGGGGTTTTGAAATCGTAGCACGTGGCTTGATGTGCTTCGATGGGTTGTTTAGGTATTCGTGTATGGTGTATGGTTTAACTGAATGCGTAGGGAATTGAATCCAATCGATGTTCAACATGATTGTACACCCAGGAATTTCTTTATAAGCATCGTTAATTCGAATTTCGCACGCACTCCGTTAAAACATATATGGTACAGGGATGACAACACTTGCCTAGGATTGGATTGTAATCTCTCCTTGATTTGTTAATCGTATCCGTTGGTTTCGTTTCTTTGTACACTCTCTCGGCATAAAACACCTAATTAATTATGAAACATAAACTCTTGTAGAATTAGGACAAGGACCTGACTTAGAGTGTACCATAGGACCCTGTGTCATGTAATTGATAAACATGACAGGCTAGACTAAAGGGATTATCATGGGTTTGGACTTGTCTTGTATTGGTTTGAATGAGATAATCCCTATGAACATGTCTTGTTTGTTGAACTAGCCAGATTTTCTTGTCTTGGTTTTCCTTGTGTCAACACCACTTTATTATTATTATTATTATTATTATTGTATATCATAGTCAGCTGCAGTTTGGGGTTTTATTGATGGGCCGGTTACTCGGACATCGGGGTGGGCAGTCGGCTTTGGACGACTTCCATGGCATTGAATAATTGGGAGCGGGCTTGGACCGTGCTACTATTCCCAGGACCTGGAGCTTGGACCCCCCTGGAGCCGGACTTTGGTATCAGTAGTCCGGATAGGATTATTACTGGTACCCCGTGAGGTGGCTTGGACATCCATGGAGTCTCCCTCTTGTGCATTGCATTACATTGGTAGTGGTGATTGTTAGTATTGCTAGGATTTCTATTTATTGATTCTGTTGGTTATTTTTTTCATGCTACATGCTTTATGCCTAGTTTTGTATTCCTACGACCGTCTACTTGTCATGTACTCTCTATATTTGATGCATGTTATGTTTTAAATTATATCTTGCTTATCTATTGTTCAACATGTCGTTGACTCTGTTCCTTGGTGTGCAGACTCCTCAGGTGAGTATTATTATGAGGAGCAGGTCGGTGAGGAGATCCCAGAGGGATCTCCAACCAGCAGAGGAGGCACGGGAGTGGAGTGCCGATGACGTAGAGTAGCGTCATCATTACCAGGCACATAAGAGACTCACAGGGGCACTTCATTAGACTTTTCATTTATTCATTTCTTATTCCTCGTTGGAACTTTCATTTCATTGACTTGATGCAATTTTGTTTAATGAAATACAATATCCTCACAGAGGACTTACGATCCTTGGTCTAAAGGGCAAAAATTGAGTCAAATCAAACAATATCATGCTGAGTTAGGCGGGACAGTGACAATTGGTACCAAAGCCAAGGACGGCTATTATTCCGATTGGGGTGAATGTGAGAACTGGTCTGGTGGAATCCCTTAAGGCATGTGTGTCAAGAAAGGGGTAAACCAGGGGAGTATTTGCAAGTCCCAAATCGGATATAGCCGCCTAGATCCCTGGGTTTATAAGTCAAGCCCCGTCTTAATTGGACATGACGTGTTTTAAAGTCATGCGGCCCCCAGATCCCATAAGAACTCCGAAGTTAAGGGCGCTCAGGCAGGAACAGTGCCAGGATGGGTGGCCGCATGTGATGTCCTCACACGTGCACGTGGGCCAAAGCGAAGAATATCACATTAAGTTGGGCAAGGCAGTGATGGTGCATCAAATCACATCCTTTTATTAATTTCTTTCCTCCAAAAAGCAACAAGTGGGCGGCAAAATGGTAAATAGCAGTGATTTCCATGGTAAAATGACTTTCGTTTTTGTCTTTACAAGCATCAAACATGTCCTATCCTATTTGAATCTAGCACCGGATTCAAAAATAGGTTCCGGATCCGAATCCGATTTCTAATTGGAACCTATCATGACCCAAAACTGGGATTTCTGAAGAGGTCCGCCTTTCGAGTCGTAAGTTTAATTTTTCCGCATTGATATGAGATTACGCCGTATTCAAACATTAGCAATCGAAACATTTTCAATATCAAAGAATAGCCTCAGATATTATAACAAAGCACAAGCAAAATTTCCAACTTCATTTAATAATACTTAAGTCAATAAATCAAATTTAAACTAATAAAATCCTGGCCAAACTGGGGCCATCTAGAAAGTCATGAAAATTAAGAAACTAAACTACTAATTGGTAGTGAGATCTCTTGCGCAAGCACGATGTCTCTAGATCACATCGTCTGCGCTCAACTCCCGGTATCCCAGTGATTCCTCATTGACTGTGGTTTTTTCCTGTTATTCAGTAATATGTTCATCACCTACAAGCGCCAATTCTAGAGGGTCAGGTTCCGAATAACCTCAACAAGTAAGCACACCAAATTTTCATATTACATACTTTACCACAATATTATAGCGGCCCCAATTTAATCATAGTGGGAACAGAATTTTGGTACAAAAATACAGTAGTTATGGCCATTAGATCAGATACAAAGATTGGTAGCAAAGTGATAGTTGGTCACTTCCCGAGTAAAAGACTAAGTAGATAGTTTCAGAAATATAACCCTTGCATAGCAGCGTCCCATCTATGCTAGGTTTTAACAACCTAGCGGTGCCAACTTGAGATTCCAATTTAAGGAACATATAACCAATACCAGACAATTATGAAACTACAAAGGACTACTCCATATAAATATCAGATCTACCAGAGTAATCAAATTCCAATTTGAGTAGACCATCCTAGGTTCCAAATATTAAAGACATTCAAGCCATACAATCAAGGGAACTAGATTTAGTTCATTAAAAACAATATAGAATTTGTCGTGGATACTAGTTTCTGCTAAATTTTCAGATGCCATCAGTTTTTCCCTTTCATATCCACTAGACAAGAAAGCAGGGACAAAAGTGTAGTCTCACGGATTTAGGTAGTATTCATTTTCAGCCTTGCGTTGCTTATATCTTTGTTGTCCGATGTCTGAATCCAATGATTTATACTTTGATCTCATGCTACTCAACAAGATGAAGTCGTATGTTCAAAGATCTTCGAATTCCGAAATCATTTGGTCCTAAAAAACAAGGTCAAACGATTGTTGCCTTTTTTTCTTAAAATTACCATTTTACCCGAGTCACAACTGGATATACATTTAATCATTAATAGCACATGGAACTACCAGTCTGCCACCCTATCCTAAACTAGGGTTTGCTGGGTCCTTTTATTACTACCTTCCGTTGGTGTTGACATCTATAAACAACAGCAGAAACAAGCAGAAGTAGCAGCAGAGATCACCAAAAAAAAAAAAAAAAACCCTAGAATGCAGCAAAAAAAAAAAGAGAAACAGCTGCAGAAAAAATAGCAGCAGAGCAGAAAAACAAAAAGAACAAGCAGATTTACAACAGCTAAACAACATTAAAAAAAAACAAAAAAGAAAAAAAAAGGAAGCAGCATGATCTGAACGATGAACAGGAAAAAAAGAAAGAAACATCAGTGGTAGCAAAAAAAAAAAAATTGAGCAGTAGTAGCAACCAGCAACAGAAGAAAACAGCACAGCACAAGAAAATAGTAGAAGTAGAGTCACCAAAAGCAGCAGCAAAAAAAAAAAAAAAAAGAAAAAGAAGAAGTAGAGGTCATCAAAAAGCAAAAGCTGAAACAGCAGCAGCAAGAACACCGTCAAGACTAGCAGCAGAGATCACAAAAAAATAAAAAAGAAAAAAAGAAAAAAAAAAGAAAGAAAGAAAATAGAAAACAGTAGCAGCAAGCCAGCAACAAAAAAAAAAGCAGTGGAAGGAAAAAAAAAAAAAAGAAGAGTAGCAGCAATAGAAAAGAAAAAGAAAGAGGAGAAACAAAAAAAAAAAGCAGTGATCGTGATGTACCTACGCAACGGTGTGAAGAAGCTGAATGCCAGAAGAGCAGCTTCTTCTTCTTCTTCTTCGTCTTCTTCTGCTGTTTCTCTTTTTTTTTAGAGCATGATATATGCTCTTCTATGTTGGGCTGGAGTGCTGGAACAATTTCTGACTTAAGCCCATTGACCTATCGGCTGGACTATTTTCTTTTTCTGAAAATTTTAAGTTATGGGCCGCATTGACCGAAGCCCACTAGGCGCGCGCCTTTATGCGCTCAACCGGCGCCTACTTGAAATCGCCTCGCCCCAAGGGTGTTGAGGCACTGCATGGTCGCCTGGATGCGCCTTGTGCCAGGCGCGCGCCTTTAACAAGCTTGTTAAATTCTTTCATTAGTTTCTAAGTTAGCATAACTAAGCAACATGAATACACGTTGAAAAAATTATCATTACTATTATGTTCTATTCATACAGTGATACAAGACCTCATGCAATGAGGGGACCACTGTGCCCCCTTATCTTAGTTACTTTAGCAAAAAAACCCTTATGTTAGTTACTTTAGCCACACAAAAACAAAAAAAAAAAAAAAAAAGAACACACATTTTATCATTTGCCAATATTCTTTAATTTTTTGGAATTTTATTATATTTTTTTGATGAATTTTTCAAATCACACCGCTACTCTACTACGTAGCTTTTCGGTAGTGGGCCGCTGCGCCTGCTGCTACCACTATTTTCATCCTTGCATTAAACTATGCAATTTTCAAAAACTGAATTTTCCCAAATCTAACTCTGAATTGCTCAATTCAGATAGTACAAAACTTGAAGCCCTTTGATCGTATTAGGTAACTATGGTCCAAATCATTGAAGTTGCTGATTGTGTTAATGGCATGGAGCACATGAAGTTTTCATCTCCTTCATAAGTCCGGCTGCAAGAACATATCGAAGATCCTTCAAAGGTTGTGAAAATCAAGTTGGCAAAGTTCCTTACCAAAGTAGTCATGTAAGGAAGCACATTTGTGATGTCAATTCCAAGTTTATCATGGTTCCTATCTATCAGTCTTTAAGCATTGAGATATAATTGGGAAATATTTGTGATTTTGAGTAATGGGTAATTTTGAGAGTAAGTTCTTCTAAACTAGGATTAGATTAAATTTGTGTTATATTAGGAGAGTGTGCTATTAGCATTTCCTCTTAATGTGGGATTAGGTTTCCTAGGATGGGTGCGATTAGTTTCCTAGTTTGAGTTGGCATCTTTGATCCAAGATGTTATTCATAAATTTCTACTCTCCCAACCTCAGTATTCATGGGAATGAAATGTGTCGCTTCCGGATGACAACAAACTCTCTTGGGGAAAATTCATTAAAAAAAAAAACAGCAAGAAAAAAATAGGATGGATGATAAATGACATAAAAACATATTTTGTGGAATTTACAAAAACTGAATCAACATACCTCAAAATACAAAAGAAAAATAGAAAAAACATATTATATCAAGATTATCACACACAATGGCTTTCCCAAGAGTTATGCCCCATCAAAATGGATAATAGACCCCACATCCTCCTTGTTAATGTAATTGGTTACTTGGGTCTGACTAATTGTGTCAGGTTCTGTTGAGCCTATTCAATTGTATGAGTCATCACTCATCACTGTATATCTTATACACTAGATAAGATGATAAGATCCCTAAACAAAGGGATCTATAGCTGTATTACTATTATCTTGTATAAAAGGAAAGCAAAGGAATATATAAAGTGGGGACGAAAATAATGGTCAGTACACAATTCTTTGGAAGGCAATTACTTTCTTCTCTGTTATATGAGTGTTATGTTATGGTATCAGAGCCTAGTTCGGCCATAAGAAAAGCCGTTATCTGCCTTTTCTTCTTGAACACAGATTTTGATAATGGTATTTCAGTTCAACTGTCTTGGCATAGCAGCAACCAAGGGATTTCTTCAACAAAGATTTAAAATACGCTGCCTTCTTCAATGTCACTACTGCTGCATCTCGTAAAGGACCTGTGCTACTTCGGTCCTTCTCAGATCTCGACTGCTTTCTCTTCAGCGGTTAATCAGGGCCAATTACATGAATACTACTCAGCACACGAGATGGAAATTAATAATCTTTTGCAGGATACTAAGCTGACATTTAAAAGTAGGAGATTGATGCAATACAAACCAGGCCCAAGAAGTCAGCTTGGCCAACCCATTGATACATAGGTCAACCCGGTCCATTGGGTTCAGTCCATAGGCCCAATTTGGCCAACGGCTACTGTGGAGTTCTAATTTTACGGTATTTCTATTTTCTGATTATTAGTTAACTAGGATTATTATTAACTATTTTATTTAAACTTCATGATTAGGAAAGTCTTGGTGTCCAAGCAACACATAGGACCAATCCTACTCTATATATATATATATATATATAGATGGAAAAGTCTCATTGTAATTCATGCTTAGTATATCAATTAATCAAGATTTCTGAGTTTTCTTCAGTTATAATGTTTACTGTTGTTGTGAGTGTGCCCTAGTGGCTGAATCCATCTCTGGATTCGATCAATCCCTTGAGAGATTGGCCTATTTTCCAATTGAGGATCCGGTGTTGCGCCGAAGATAGAGAAGCTTTCTAGATCTACCTTTGAAGCTCAGAAGAGATAAATGAGATTGCTGATGGTCGTGCCAAATAAGGAGTCGGGAGACAGAACTTAGTTGTTGACGTTAAAATGACCTTTCTAGAGCTTTTTTGGTGTTCTTGTATATTTTCTTCTCTTTCGGATGGTTTTTTCTATTTTATGCTTCAATTATGTCTTCTCTTTTTTTGGACGGTCTTTTCTTCTCGGTATGTCTTTTATGTTGTTTGGCTTTTAATAAATTTTCAATTGCCATTCAAACAAAAAGATAGAAGACGGAGAAATTTTAAACTATTGTTTAAAGAGGAGAGAGAACAGATCAAGGTTTCATATATATATAGTTGACCACTACAATGCTCGGCAAGATTGCACAAAATACAACTAGATGTCCAACAACGAATGCCATGAGTCGCCACTAATTCCAAAAATGAGATCATGGATAATGCGGAATAGAGAGGAGATGCAGGGCGGGCAAATTTAGAAGATGAGAGATAAAGAAAAAAAAATTGGACTTTCACCAAACTCCGATCCGGAGGCGTTACGGAATTGGGCTCTCACCAAACTCCAAACCAAGAGGCATTAGAGATGTCAAGGAGAACTACTTGAAGAAAACTGAAGCTTATCATTATCAATAATCTTAGTCTGTCTTTCCCCTAAAGCCAAAAGGCTTTACATCAATATATAGGAAAACAAATACCCTAGAACTAATCTGGACCATCTAATGATGTCAACGGTCAAGATTAAAACATCTTTATGTAAGACATCAACCATAATAAAAATAACTCTAAACAACTCCAAAGTAAATAATCATAAACTAAATGGGATGGGCCCAATGGACTTAGGTGAGATAGATAGGCTTCGACCCACATATGGGTTGACCCATGGGGACCATGCGTCTGCCATGTATTAACTCTCCCTTACCTGAAGAGAACTCAACCTTGAGTTCTGTAGATGTCCTCCATGATCAAAAATCCAACTATCAGCTTAAGTTTTACTGCATGATCTCTGCCTTTTGTGCATAGCTTGGATGCTTCACACGATCTTTTCTTCCAATTCAAATTAGGCTTGATATATTGCTTCTTTTGCCCCTTGACTTGTGCTATGATGCATGTTCAAACCTTTCGAAACTGCAACTGTAGAATTTGTCCGAGCTGGGTGCAATCTTTAAGTTTACATTGTTGATCCCCAAATATAAAGTCAATGTGAGGGACTTCAATGGATAGATCTTCCTGTGAACTTATTTCAACAATTGGCTTATCTTCTGATGATTTGATTAGCTTTTATGGAGGTTGTACTACAATCAGATCCATCGGATGTCTAGTTGGCTTACTAACAATTTCCAATTCATCAATGCTTGTGTTTGCTTCTTTTGCTGCTGTCACTTGTTGATCAACACCGTCCATAAACCATAATAAAAATAACTCTAAACAACTCTTAATAAAGTAAATAATCATGAACTGAATGGAATGGGCCGAATTGTCTGAGGCAAGATAGATGGGCTTGGGCCCACATGTGGGTTGACCCATGGGGAGTGGGGACGATCCCCATGGGGCTGTCCTGCATGAATGGAACCAAACAACATCCATTGAGATTGTTTTACTTTGACTCAGTCAATCACATTACACAATTTTATATTTCAGATTAAATGAGCTTATATCTTCTATTTAATTGTTTTTTAAAATCGGAAACATTTTTTTATGGAATTTATCTTAGATCACAAGTGAGAATTAAAACAAAATTCTGTTGAGAGATACGTCAGTCAAAATGAGAACATCACGGAAATACCAGAAATGATGTAAACTTTGTTGGCTGTCTCCCTTGAAAGCCGTTCTAGCGACTGCTGCATAAAACCTGTCCAGAAATTGTAAGATTTAAAACACATTGGACGGGATTAAATGAAAGTTGAAATTGCTACAAGATAATTTCAACTTACATTCCTAGTGTCATTACAGTCAGCACACCAGAAACATCTGCTCCATCTTGACCCTAGCAGCCAAAAAAAAAAGAGTTGGTCCTAAATGATGTAGCAGTGGGGATTAGAAGTGACACATAGCTGTACTATCTTTGAATCAAACTAGTAGGACGCTGCAACTTCTCTTTTTATTTGGCCGCAGATCAGGTAATGAGAGAGAATATCATGCATTCCTAGGAAACTACACAACAAAAATGTAATTTCTGAAGAGCACGCCAAACAACAGTGAAACCATTCAGCACAACAACTGAAAAGCTCAAGTCAGGAAAAAAAAAAAAAAAAAAACTGCACCATTAGAGTTGACTTTAGTATACAGCTACATAGAATTGAAGTGCATTAGAAAAAAAATGCAGTCGAGAAGTAGAAATTAGCCAAGTATTAGGGAGGAAAAAGTTCCCAGAAACCTATATAGCAATTTTTCTTTTTTTATTTGTGATAGGTAACATATATAGCAATATGCACATGACTCACAATAAAAGGGAGCAGGAGAACAATTAGAACAAAAATGTCCAGGGACTGATGTAAATAAGATCTTCTACATGTGGCCGTCTTTTTTTTTCTTTTCCGTTTCGCATAACTCGAAAGATATATCATCATCATCAAAGTCGTGTCCCAACTATGTCGGGGTCAGCTATATGAATTTTATTTCTCTATTAGGCCAAATCATCGGATAGGTTGCACTTCTTCATAACCATCCGTACTACTTTCATCTATGCTCTCTTCGGTGTACTCCTTTTTCTTAGGGGACCATCAACCTACAGGGCAAAAATTCCCACAGGTGCCCATGTTGGAAATGTCCAAACCATCTCAAGCAAGACTCTCCTAATTTATCACCTTTTGATGCTACCCTCAAATGCACCTAAATGTGCTCATTTCTGATTTCTCTCTCCTAGTGTCACCACACATCCATCTCAATTTTGTACTCTCTAGTACACTTTTTGGGGCATGCATTGTTTCCTGATTGGCCAAAATTCTGCTCCATAGGTCAAAGATGGTCTAATCACTGTCTTAAAAAAATTTCCCTTCAACCTTGTTTGTATACATCAATGACAAAGCATTTCCTACAGCATGTCTCCGGTTCAACCTTCTAGCTCTTATTCTATGTTTGACATCCTCCTCAATCTCCCCATCCTTACTAATTATAGAGCCAAGGTATAGGAAGACCTCTCTTTGTGGTATCTCTTAAGCTTCAATTCTCACAAAGAGTTGTATCCTATGATATCTAGATACTTGTGCAAGCCCAACATATCCGTAACGGACCAATACAAGACTTGTATTGGTATTTGATACTACACCAATACTTCTAGGGTACAAGTTTAGCATATTCTACTAACCAAGTCCATTATTTCATATAGTTCTTTCAATTTTCTTACCTCTCAGCATAAAAAAATGTTAGAAGGAACATAAACAATGACAATTTCATTAATTCAAAAGTAATTTAAGAAAAAATTAGGACACTATATCCATATCCATGTCCATGTCCTAGATTTTCGAAAGTGGAGAGTCGTATCCCCGATCCCCGTATGTGTCCATACCCTTATCCGTATCTGGGCATCATAGGTTTTATCTCTTTGCACATCTCCTATCACAACCCAAAATCTGAATAAGTCATGAACTCAATCAATGTAATAAGTGTAAGGTCCCGGAACTCCAAGGTTGTAATTAACCTAGTTAATTGTACTTTTAGCTAATTAAGCTCATTTAGAAGCCAAACAGGTCCGATTAATCATTTGGATCGCGTGTGCGAAGTTGGGTTGAGATCTAAGCCCGTTTGTAGGGGTGTGTGTTGCCATTTCTAGAAAGTTTCGAAGGCTTTTTAGTATTTTCTGCTTTTCGAAATTTTGGCACCATTGGGTAGATTACCTAATTTCCTGGACTTTGTCCTGCTACCTCATCCCGATCCAGACCCTCGAACCTAACCCAAAACCTGACCTGAACCAAACCTGAACCAAACCCATTCAAGCTTATTTTATTAATTTCCCAAAAGTCAAACCCAACCTCCCCATCCCATTTCCCTTTTCCCCATTTACCCAAAACAACCCACACCCACCCCCCCCCCCCCCCCCCCCACCAGGTGAGAGTCTGGGGGGGCTAGTTCACCAGCCATGAGAAACCTAGCATCCGTATACTCATGAGCCAAATGAGATGATGATGCTTGGGCGTCGTGGCTGGAAATGGTTCCCCCCCGACCTTCATTCGTTCCAGCCCCCTCCCTCATCTCTCTCTCATTCTCCCTCACTCTCCTTACTGCACCAGACGCCACCACCTCTCCGGCCATCTCCCCTCTCTTCTCCACTCTCTCATCTCATCTCCCTCATCCATCTTTCCCTCTTCCCAGCCACCTTGCTGCCCCACCGTCACAGAGAACCATGCTGCCAGAGACCACCCGCACCATCATCTCCGGCGGACCCCCAGCCCACCCCATCTCTCTCTATTTTCCCCATTTTCCCCCTCAGTTTCTCCTTTCCCTTCTCTATTTTCTCCCCTTTGTTCCTCTCTCTCTCTCTCTCTCTCTCTCCTCTCTCTCTCTCTCTCTCTACCTTACTTCCTCTTCTCACTCCTCTGTCACGAGAATCCGCCCCTCCCCCACCCATTTCACTCTCTCTATTCTCTCCTTCTTTCTATTGTTTTCTTCCTTCCTCATTTCCTTTCTCCCCCATTCATTCACTGCACGTGAATCAAGCCCCACCCATTTCTCTCCCTCTGTCTCTCTTTGTTTCTTTCTCTCTATTCTTTCTTTCTTCTTTTTCTCTTTCCCCTCTCTGCACGTGCTGACCACCAAGACCCTCCATCACCACTATTCCAGTCGGCCACCAATCAAGTGGGCCCCACGATCTCATCCACCACAATTTCAGTTTCTCCCTCTCTTTCACCTTGCTGGAAATGGACCACAAAGGCAGCCCACCTCGAATCTTGGCCATCATCATCGTCGTGTGGACCCCCGCAAGTCTCCCAGCCTCAATTTCAAGACTTTCCTCCATCTCCTTCACAATTGGTAGCTCCTCTTTTCCCCTTAGGTTTGGGTTTATGTGCTTTTGGGTGTAGTAGTGTGATAAGATAGCTTAGAGCTTTCCATTTTTTTTGGTTTTATGTTTTAATTTAGTTTTATTTTGCTAATTCTCCTTAGGTTGATTTGTTGGGCATGGACCTAGGATTTTGTGGATTTGGGCATTTCAACCAAAGGCAAGTAGATATGTATACATATGCTTTGATATGTCTGTCTTTCCTTGATTTGATGATTGATGATAATTTAGATGACCATATGCTCAATTGATGTCTTTGATTTTAGAAAAACATGATAATTAGGTCTATATGTTTAATGAAATGAATTCTTAATTGGATGGTAGATTGGTTGGATTGGATGGGATTGAATGGACTTGGACTTGGGAGGATGTCTATTGTCATTGGAGGGGGCTAGGCCCTATTCTTGTGTTTATCTACAAGTATGGATGAAAAGGGAGTTTCTCCCCAATTCAGTTCAGTTACAGAAGCTTGATTCTGTTTTCTGAAGCCACGCGGTCGACCGAGCCTGGTCAACTGGCAACACTGGTAGTCAAGCTTCCTGAAGCCTAACGATTGAGCCAATTCCCATTTATGTTTCAACTCTGACTTTGTACCTGGTCGACCGAATGTCGACCGGCTATGAAGGGAGGTTGACCGGATAAACTGGGGTTCTTTGTAAAGGCCCTCTTTGACTTAGAACTAGATGGACTTAGGTGTGACCTTGGCTACCCTTTTGATGACTCATTTGACTATGCGTGAGAATGTTTTGAGCCGATGTTTTCTCACGGTCACTCCAGTTGTTTCGGGATTCAACCTACCTCAATCGTGGACAGTGCAGGGCAACGGGATACCCTCCTGTGTTAGGCACCACTCAGTTATTAATGTCCAACACGGCTGGGGCACCACCATGTGTGAGGGCTTTGAATCTTGAGCGAATGCAAATCGTGATTTTTGTGATGGATGTACAACCTCGGATACCCCTTGAATATAAGCTCTTGATGCTTGATTGTTACTGGTATCCTCTTGCTTGCTTGCTTGCCGGGTTTTATCCCGTGCCTAGTTTTATCTCTGTCACAACTCAATGAGAGTAGGGACACCACCCAAGACACAAAACCTCCCCCACCTGTGTAACTATCATGGACAGAAACCTCCTTGTGGATGGTCTTCAATACACTCATCAACAAAGCTGAAGCAAACTCTTACAAATAGCCCAACCAAAATATCAAGTATCAATGAAGTACTAGCACCATTATCAGTATCCCATCCAGCTAATAACAGTACGCTAGACGTGTAAGTATCATGATATAATGGTAATCTATTAGATACAAAACTAAGCAATACAAAATAAAGTGCATACTGTAAAAACATTGAAATGGGCCGTTACAGCTGATGTCGAATCTTACAGTGAAGTAAGCAAGGTAGCTCACAGCAAGTGTCAGTGCAATCTCTATAACTGTGTCATTGAAGATGAATCCCAGCCATAAAACAGATGTTAACCCGAAAGCAAGGCCAACAGCTACACTGAACCAAGGAAAAAAATCGTATAAGCATCTTAATACTTTTTACCACCAGCAGCTCATCCAAAATGGCAGTGATACATACGCTCCAAGTGAAACTTGTGTTAGAAATTTAAGTATAGCTCCTGCAGTAAAGCTACTGCCAAGCACCATCTTATAGAACAGCTGAAATACCACAATAGCTGTCCTGGAAACAGAAGGAGAACTCTAAGAAAAGTGATCAAATATCATAAATTGCAGACTTATTTAACCAAAATATTAAAGGCACCAACTAAACCCAAATTCCCAGCCTAAAAATAACATGTCATGGAAATGATCTGTAGAGAAGAAATAACAGACATATAGAAACAAGTGCATACCCATCATTCATCAGTGATTCTCCTTCTATTATTGTACTCAATTTTTTGCTTGCACCGAGCTCCTTCAATAGAGCCACTACAGCTACAGGGTCAGTAGCACTAAGAAGTCCTCCAAGCAACAATGATGTCTTCCAGTCCCAGTTATAAGGAAAAGCAAACTGCGGTATATTTACACCAAGAGTTTTTAGTAAAAGCATGGTAACTTCTCCCCAAAAAAGAGGATTAATATGTACCTTTACTGCAGTTCCAAGGCAAAACGTTGATATTAGAACACCAGGGCCTGCAAGTAGCAGCATTTGTACCATGCACCTCTGAACAAATAAACAAATCAGTTCCCCTTGGGATGAGAAATACAATTTAGAAAAAATACAAGGTATGCAACATTTTCTTTCCTCAATAACATGTCTAAGGTCATAAAGCAATAACACAATTATAATTCTATGACCCAGACACCATTTTGCATTGTCATTTATTTCCTCAGTTTTGGATTCCATTAAGAACATGATAACTTGACCTCAAATTCTGTTTTTGGACTGTAATGGCCATGAGGACAAGTTCGTCACACTTGTAACTAAGGAAAGTAGCAGGGGTGTTTTCATTTCTAGGCATAATACCCTAATTAAAAAAATAAACAATGCTAGTTGTGCAATCTACCCTATGTGACCACACAAATTCTTCCCAAAATCTCATTCGTTCTCCTCCTACATCTATTCTCTTCTCCCCTCTATTTTCTTTCATTAGATTGGCTCTATTTATTTTTTTCATTAGATTGGAGATCCAAATCAGAAAATCTAAGTAAAGAACGTAGCCTCTTATAATCTCTCATGTTATAAAAAAAGTACAGATGTTGTGGTACAGATATGACATGAGTCAGTGGTTGGGTTTTCCCCTATGATGCCATGATATCAAAAAGGATACAGGCACGGATATGGGTATCGAGAATACGACTCCGTACGTTTGGAAATACAGATAAAGATATGCCGTCCTAATATTTTCTTTAGAACATTTCTGAATTAATGAATTTATCATTGTTTATAATCGTTTCAAACTTCTTTTAGGTTGGAAAGTAAGAAAACTAAAATAACTATAGAATGGACTTGGTATGTAGAATATGCTAAACTTGTACCCTAGAAGTATCAGCGCATTATCAGATACTGATCCAAGTGTCGTATCGGTCCTAATGGATGCACTGGGCATGGACAAGTATCCAGGTATATAGGTTTTCCCTTGTTTAACAAGGACTTTTGTTATTTTTTGACGCTTTTCTGGTGAGATTTGAGGTATGCTATGACGACTCTCAAGAAAAAAAAGTTCCCAGATAGATGGGTGAAGAAAAACAGTACATTACAGATAGATCTTATTTTTAAGTTACTCTTGCTATATATATAATCCATAGAGCTTTTTTTTATAACAGTAAAATTTTATTGCTCCCAAGAAAAAGAAAACAAAAAACAGGACAAATACAAAAGATAAAACAAAAACAATGACTAAACATAAAATATCGTAGAAGTGAAAAAAACCCCATCCTTCACCGAAGTATCTAAAATCCGTCGGTAGCCAAGGAAAAGAAGTCTTTCATGACACCCATTGAATCGCCAAGAAAAATCACCTTCAATAATAGCATTAATTTGTTCAGACGACACAACTCACGACAACCAATCAGAAGAGCAAAGACTTCAGCTTCACTAGCATTCGAGCATTCCACCGGCACCTGAAAAGCTCCTAATAATACTAATAATGTTATCAAACCAATCTCGGATAACACCTCCATTTCCTCCTCTATTTATAGATTTAATAAAGCTACCATCAAAATTGAGATTAAGGATTCCCATAGGAGGGGCACATCCATTAAACTCACTTCGAACGCTTAACCATCCAAACCCCCATTAAAACAGCTGCTCAAGACCTACTAAGATCAAATAAATCAACACCATCAAATTCCTTTTTCTTGCACACCCACTCAGACACCGGCCATACAATAGACTTAACAATCTCTGCCACTGAGTGGCTTTTATTCTGAAATACTCAATTATTCCTCTCCAACCATATCCTCCAAAACGTAGCATAAAACATCAACTTCCAAAGAATCTTACCACGAACAGACTTACAACCCAACCTCCAATGAAAGAATAGATCCTCAACATATCTTGGCAGATGCTGGGTTCTAATTGGACAGTTCTACACGCAGAAGCATTCCAAGCAGCCAAGAGAAAGTCATAATACAGTGTTATTTGGATCTGATACCGCACCTGATCACTTAATTTCCTCTCTTGAGATGATGTAAGCACATTAAGAAGAGAGCTGGAAGAACAGAATACTTCTTCCTAGGAGTAATCAAGATCAGTTCAGTTTACGCTTAGCCCAATTAGGTACCTCTGCATATATTCACATAATGCATCTTTTCGTCACCTGAATTATTGATTTTGGTGCTACTGAGCACCTGGCCGGCATGCATCACACCTTTGGTTCAAGTAATAATGCTAACCATATTAACTCCAGCTCAGAAAGGTCAGGGACTCATCCATGCAACTCTGTTTACTAAAAGAGTAAAAACTTTTGTGAAGTTTGGGATGCCTATATGGCTAACAAATACATTACGTGGAGCCCCACCATAAGATACTAGACACTAGGGCGACTGAGGGGTTTAGATCCAATTTCTAAAAATTAGATTCATTGTTCGGGAGATATCAAAAGAAAAAAAAAGTTTTGTCTATTCTGTCCAAAAAAGGCAGGGAATGCACATTCGCTTGAAACATTTCCTAAGTAACTATTTTACGTTTTTGAGCGCGCATGGATCCTTTTACTATATCCCGACGAAAATCTGATTGTTGCGAGTAACGTACCAAAGCCAACTCTTCAAGGGCTTGGCTATTTTTTGGCCATTTGAGTGAACCAGAAAATACCCACTTGCTTTTTGTTTTGGAGGATCTTTCTACAATTTGCAGAAAAGCCCCTTGTTTTACTATTTTGAAAAAATAACCCCAACACTGTGTTTTTCATTGGAATTTTGAGGTTGTTTGGGGCCCTTTCTTCACTTAGACAATGCTCGATCCATGACACCATTCAAAAAAAATGCTCGATCCATGACTATAATTTCTTGATCCATGGGATTGATCCACATCAGATCTTGAGGGATTTGGATTTTAATCATAGTTTAATAGATCAGTGGATAATACTAGGATCATTGTCAAGTGCGAGGGCTTTGGATTTATTGTAGTTGGACCGAACTATATGGAATAGAAATAGATTTGACTCTTCAAAGAGCGAACACAACTTTTCTTTATTCTTTGTTGTATCATTAATACCTAGATACAAATGAGCTTGACAAGCAAACTTTAATGGGCCCCACAGCATCATAGATCAAGCAACCCCAATCCAGCTGACACCAGGTTGCCAATCACACTATCAAAGTTTAAAACCCTTTCAGAAATGCTTCCATCTGGGTATAATAACCAAGCTCCGCAACCACCTATCAAGAAACAGTACAGCTACAACAACCCAAGCTCCTTTAACAGAAAATTCCCAAGAGGTCACATTAAACCTCATCAGAGAAATCAGCTCCGCCAAACTAGTTCCCTATCTCTTCGAAGGCAACAGTTCAAACTGAGAATATAATAGTCACAAAAGTAAGAGCCATAGCACAAAACCATATCAACAGGAGTGAATACAATTTTCAATTTAGCATAAAGATCACTTAAAACCGTACATATCAACAAACAATTTTTCCTTCCAAAACAGAGAGAAGCACATACGAACTCAGAAATCAGTATAAACCAAAAGTACCAACTCTATTTCAAATATGGTCTAATAGGCACAGAAAATGGTGATAACCAAATAAAAATTTGATAGATTTCTTTTTCTCATACTTGATTAGAAATCAAACCTCACAACTAGGGTGTTCAAGTTTCAAAAATTGGCAGCAAATTAGAGAAGACAAACCTTTATTTTGGTGCACTTCCATGGCAAATGAGCTCTCAAAAAAGAAGAGCAGGAAGAAAAACAGCTAATAGAAGATCGGGATTAATATTTGCCCCTGCATATTAACACCATCAGCTGTTACAATAAAAATAATCATGAAGATTTCAAGAACTTTTCATTTTCAAAAAAATATACTAGTAGAAGCATCATTCATCATCCAATGAACTGAACTTACAAATACGGATTCCATCTCCTACTCGACCCAATCCATGATTTGTGCCGTATTCTGCAGAGCAAGATACCAAACAACCAAGTTTTTCAGTGAGATTTCCAAGAACATTAATTTTATGTGAGCATTCATTTTGGTCACATGATGCTTTAAGCAATATCACTATATATTTTAAGAACTTGGTGGAACTAAATTGCAGGAACTTAGTAAGATGGACGAACAAAGAAACACAGAAACATGAAAACATTAGTGTACCCATAGCAATACCTAATGCTAGAGAAATTGCAACAAAGTCAAAACTACGGGGGCAATCTGTGATTGAAGCTCAGGGGAAATGAATTCAAGTATAAGAAAACACAAACAAAACAAAACAAGGAAATTTTTTAATGATGATAACTAATTTAATGGTACAAAAGGTACAACAAGTAGAACAAGAGTAAGATCCACAGCACCATGTGGACCAAACTCTAGAAAGCTGAAAATCCAATGAAGCAACAGGGAATCCATAGAATCTATTGGCGTTGACAAATACCATTTTCTATGTGCTTAGTTTGAAATTTAAAATATATAGTAACTCCATATTCACTACAATTATGTTGCATTTTTTTATTTTTTTTTCATCAAGAACCCTTTTGTCTTAAAATAAATTTAAAAAAGAAAACCTCATAGAAAACAAAATATCATGCAGAACCAATATCCTGGTCCATGCATAAAGGATTCTAACTTGGTTGGCTCCAGCGTCCAAAACAGTGTTTCAAAACCCTGGTCAATATCTACAAAAGACAAGTTTCTTCGACAATGAATTTCTCAGAAAAGATAACAGCAAAATAAATAAATAAATAAAAATTTGAATCCAATCATCCATCAAACTTGCACGTTTTGTAATTAATCCCTCTAAAAGAAGTGATCACTAGCAGCAACTGTTTTCCAATGAAGAACATCAATACTGAACACTAACCCAAACTCCAATTTTTTTCGTTTTCCCCTTCTTTCTTTGCAAAATACAATCAACCAAAGATCCAAGCAAACATGAAGCTGCCCAAGGATCACCTTTAGGAACAGCCATGCTGTCCCCTAACCATAAAACTGCCTAACCTGCAAGGCCCAACTGGGGGCATAACAATCATGCCTAAATATGGCTTTGGACTTTAAAATCTCTCCCCAAGACCTACCTATGTGCAAAAACTGGAAACCATATCTGATCACAAGAGCTACACATTTGAAGGCCTCAAAGCTGTCCAACTCAGATAAACTGCCAGTTTTGCACCATCAATCCAAAGCCTCCAAACTTGGATGACCATTAATTCGTGGGGGTAGTGACTCGTGAGTGTCAGATGTTTAGATTGATCATTGGTTAGGCAAGGTGGCCACATGGGACACGACCATCTCATGCTTACGCACGCTGGCCTGTGGGCCCACTTGGAAGCATGACAGCCATGCCTAAATTCGGTCTCCAAAAGGTCTCCCTATGACCTACCTCTCGGTGAAAAATGTTAATCTCTCTCATCACGGAAGGTACACTCCTCAGGGCATCCAAATCAGATAGTAGGATAGTTGCCTGTCCGTGATCAACCCAACGGCCTACAAATGCCTTGATTGATCAACACCATGATCATAGGTTGGGAAAGGTGGGACCCACAGGGTGGTCCTATGAAAATTCACCATTTTTTCTTGGATTCTATTTGGACAAAAGGAAAGGTTATTTGATGCTCAAATTTTTTTTTTTAATTTCACTTTATTCACCATGTTTAACCACCACTTATGGCATAAATCCTATGAATTAAATTCCTACATATACGTATTCTAATGCAAAGAAACAGGCCCTTGGTTAGAAAATGGATAAATAAACATGATGATCCTTCATCCAATCCAATCTCCTCTAAGTAAATCTTCAAAAATAACCTTATTGTATCTATCTCGCGACTTACCAATGGATCCAAGCGCCACACCCAGCACGAGAAGAGCGACCGTGTAGGGCACGCGAGTGCCACGGAGAAGATGCCTCGAGGCGATGCCGATAACCAGAGAGATTCCGAAGAAGATCACGGCGTCGACCGGATCCGAAGAGTTCTCTTCCTGAGAGACGTGGTCGAAAGGGATCGGACCTTCCGAGACGGCCGACATCAGCTTCTTGGTGCAAAAACCTAACCCTAGAAAAATCTCTGCTGCAGCAGCAGTTCATTAGGATGCAGAGAATATTGGGATATAGAGATGAAGAGATAAGGAGAAGAAGGAAGGGAAACTAACAGAGATGGAGAGGGCTGAGAAGATCAGAAGTAGCTTTTGCGTTTTGTGGTCGTTCTTCTTCTTCTTCGGTCAGTCAGCAAAGACAGTGCGTTGAGAGAGGATGATCACGAGAATGCAGTCGCAAAGTTTCCCGCTGGGGAGATTCTATAGGGAAATTTTCAAATAAGGCCTTAAGTTTTTGTCTTATTTTAAAAAAGGACACAAGTTTTAAAACTTTTCAAATTGGTCCCTAAGTTTTCAAGAAAGTTTTCAATTAAGGACATTCGTCCATTCAAATCTATTTTTTGGCAACTTTTTCTCTCAATTTTTTAAAAATGCTCAAATTACCCTTCATTGAAATAACACCCTCCATTTTTTCTATATTCTCCTCGTTATTTTCACCGACGTCCTCAATGTGATCAAGGACGAACTAGCGTCCCTAAGTGATCGGTTGCATGTAGTGGCTGCCGGAACCATGTCATGGCTATAAATAAAGGGTAATTTGGATATTTTAAAAAAAATTGAGAAAAAAGTCTTCAGAAAATACATTTAAATGGCTGAATGTCTTTAATTGAAAATTTAATGAAAAACTTAGGGACTAATTTGAAAACTTTTGAAACTTGTGTCCTTTTTTGAAATAAGGCAAAAACTTAAGGCCTTATTTGAAATTTTCCAGATTCTATATGCACCCGCACCCGCAGGATGTGTGGAGCACACCCACTTGCTCAGCTCACCGTGCCTCATAGATTCTTAAAAATGTTTTGCTGAGCCCACCCACCATAATATCCAAACTGCCCACGCGAGAAGCCTGCATTGTTCGTTTCATCTCCTTCTCCATTCCCTCGTCGACAGGTTTCAAAATTTTGAATTGCGACAGCATCGAACTCTTCCCCGTCGACCTCTTCTCCACTGCACAGCTCTTCTTCTTCTTCTTCTTGTTCATAGGACGCTCAAACAAGGTCAGCTCTTTTTCTTTTCCTTGTTCTTCTTCTTGTTGATAGGTTTATCATTTTCACATTCTTTTTATGTCGTAATTTATGCGTTAGAGATTACAGACGTTTGCAATATCATTGCTGGATATATTTTCACGTTCGAACTGCATAATCCCTGTCCATTGTTCAAAAACCCGTGGCACAGTTCATTCATTTTTAGTGATTTGCTTGGCATTGCAGAACCGGGCAGGGAATTTCTACACGGCACATGATTACCGTGCAGAGAATTTATGCACGGCACATGTAATCCGTGCATAACGAATATGCACGGCACATAAGAGCTGTGCACATCAAATATACACGGAATTATTGTGCCGTGTATAAATATTTTGCACTATCCATTTGAACCGAACAGTACAAGAAAACAAGATATCTTTTGTTATGATGTTTCCTCTTATTGATTTTCATTTTTAACAGATTGGAAGAAATGCCGAGAAGACCAGCTCGCCGTATTGGTAGCAGCTCACAGCCGACAGGTGGACGGGTTAGTTCTTCTAGCGAGCCATCGAGAGTGCGGACCAAGATTGGCATTGCTAGACCGCGTCACCGAGATGTGCATGTGAGTTCTTCGACCGCCGGCTGTGAACGGCCAATTGCGTCTGAACGAAGACGAAAACTACAGCAAGATCCACTCCCTAAGCCGGTTGACGAGCATGTTGACAGTTTTTCAGAGGATGATTCATCAAATGAGGAGGCACAGCCGTCTAGTCCTACTATAGCGGCAACAGGGGAGGATGATTCCTCAAACGAGGAGGCACAGCCTTCTAGTCCTCCTGCAGTGGCAACAGGAGAGGGTCATATTCCTGGCGGTCCTGCCGACCTACCTATCATTACGAGTGTTAGGACGCACGTAGCCATATCCATATGGGACGGGGAGGTACACGTTCATTCTTTTAATGTTTTAAGTAATCGTTTTTCAAATAAGATGTTTCATAGTCTATAATAATAGATATTAATGAAGATTTATACTTGTAATGTGCAGGAACGTTGCCCGCTCAAATGTATCAGTCATTGGCATCAACTGAAGGATTGATACATACTTCTGCCCAGAGATGGGGTTGATCTTCATGTTCATCGGTTTCACGCTATTATAGAAGAGTCTGGATTGGCAGAGTTGAAGCGTTTCTCATACCGATATATCTCATGCCCTTTGGTATCGAGCTTTGTAGAGAGATGGCAGCATGAGACAAATACGTTCCACATGCCATTTGGTGAGATGACGATCACCTTAGATGATGTGGGTACTCTCATCGACATCCCAGAAACAGGACTTCCTGTCCACACATCGACTAGTATGGAATTTACTGAGTAAGTAGATTTACTTGAGCGTGGACTGGATGT
Source organism: Camphora micrantha (assembly GCA_003546025.1). Taxonomy (NCBI): domain Eukaryota; kingdom Viridiplantae; phylum Streptophyta; class Magnoliopsida; order Laurales; family Lauraceae; genus Camphora; species Camphora micrantha. Next base: position 45,827,967 of record QPKB01000004.1, on the reverse strand, counting down.
GGATAGGGCATCTGCATCAGTTGAGTTAAGACTAGCGCGTGGTGGGGTAGTGAGGATGGGGTGGATCAAACGGGTGTGCGGCGATGTGACTCCTACGTTGTCTGTTGAGGAGGTAGAGTGTGTAGCTAGAGGCTATTTTCTTTATTTGTTAGGCTACACACTCTTCACCGATAAGTCCGCGACTCGAGTCCTCATCTACTACCTATATTTAATGATGGACTTGCCGCATGTCCGTCATTATGCATGGGGGGCTGCCGCACTAGCCTATCTATATCGCTAGTTGGGGACCGCCACGAGGCAAATGCGCAACAGATTGCTGGATATCTAACACTGCTCATGGTAAATATGTACACTTTATATATACATATACATGTTCCTGCAAGATTGATCATTTAGATTGTATAATTAATAATTGGTATCATTTGCAGTCTTGGGTGTACGAGCACGTCCCATTTGCCTATCCTCCTACACAGTGGGGATATCCTGCTAGAATGCCTCTAGCAAATCGCTGGAATCCTGGTCAGAATTCCGGAAATGATAAAAAGAACATACAGCTGCTGCGGGAGAGGTTGAATGCCCTACATCCGAGCGAGGTGAGCACCCAATAGTGTCCTTGATATATATTTTACGTTTTTGCGATGGAATACATTTTCACATATAATAATGAGTTGTTTCATTTACTTGCCACAGGTGGCCTGAGATCTGTATACTGGTGCCAGGGCTCAGCATCCATTACAGCAGATATTTTTCTTCTGTGGTTGCTTGAGATCGCTAGATGTCATTGAACCCTGCCACCCACAGGGTTCTCCGACAGTTTGGATATGTACAGACCATCCCACCCGCACTACTTGCCCCCATTTGTGCATCTCGGAGATCTACTGCTGGAAAATACAAGGTCTCTTACAGATTTCTAGACCAGTACTGGGTTACTTAGGAGGATCATGCATTATCTCTAGCACACCGCGGCCATCGATCGCAACATGCATGGGAGTGGTCACCTGACTACCTCGAGTGGTTTAGTAGGATTTCACACTCTCAAGTACAAAACCCCGACCGCCATTCCCACTATGACCCTAATGAGGGTAGAGATGACCCGACTCCAAGAACAGTGAGCGCATTTCCCACTTTTTTCAAACATTACGCATCCATTCTTTCAACATATCTTAAGTATATTGACACATTTTATTGTTTCTTATAGATCCTTCAAGTGAAGGACCATCTTCATGCCACACTTGCACGAACGGAGTAGCATGCTAATTTCTATTATCGAGCATTGCAGAATACCCTCGAGATCCTGGATGGCTTGCCGGTGACGTACTGCCGACGTGCGCAGCCATGATTAAAGGAGGGCTGTTGGATGGGTCTTTTTGTTAGGATGTATATGAACTTGTATGAAGGAATGTCTTTTTGTATAATTTATGTATACTATGGAGTTGTATGGGTCAATTGATGAATATTGGTGCATTGTATGAACTTGTATGATTTTTATCTTTTAATATGAACGGGTTGATATGTGTACTTTTTTGATGAACTTGTATGATTTTGATCAAAATGGAAACTTGTATGTGATAATAACACTGCACGGTAAAAAGTTTCCGCATATATCCACTCTGCACGGCCAACAAGTTCTAAGCAGATACATTCTACATGGCCAACAGGTGCAGAGCAGATCCATTATGCTCGGAAACTGTTGGCAGTGCAGAATGATTTTGCAAGGTAAATTTGTGCCGTGCAAAATGTTTTTGCACAGTGCCTGTTTGTCGTGCAATATGCAACCGAACAGGCTTCTTAAAGAATAAACACATAACATAATAACATAAAAGATTGCTTCCATTTCATCAGTTATCCATCTGAACAAGAAGTATTAAGTTTGTTTACATCAAATTGATAGTGCAAGTATTTAATCGCTGTCAAGATTAACCGACTCCTGTGTTGCGACACTGTCTCCAATTATATCTTTGAATCGCTCGATGCTCTTAGCATATGGGAGTTGCCATCCGTCTGCATTAGGGTGGTGGTGTCTATGCCAATTTATAGCAATGGGAGGCATGGAAGCCCCTGGTGTCATGATGACCTGAACAAAATGGTTTCCATTAACGAAACCAATCGCGAGAACTTGGTGGAATCGGAGATGATCTCAAAGGCAGGAAAGTAAGGCACTGCTGCACAGAAAGGTGGACCAATACAACTTTATAATATAAAAGAGATTATGTGACCAATGTCTGGCATTGTCATCCAACGATCAAATAAAGGATTGCTTTCATAGTACGCCAATGCGTAATACAGCTCCCAACCCTATCCTCTCCTCCATATACCAATGAATAATAACTTTGATACCTCTGCAATTCATTGCTCAAATCCAGTCTAACTGCATCCAACTATCCTCGCCAATGCCCAGAAGACCAGCTGTGACTCTGAATCCACAGTTACCATCAGCTGTAACATCCTTAACAGTTTGGATATAGGGTCCTAGAGACTGAGGAGGACATGACTGAGTGCGACGGACACTCAGTTTCTCCTTCTTTCTTCGTTACATCTAGACTGGTTAATCTAGCTGGAACGCTATCTTTACTCAAGAGTGCATACTCGAAAGCAGATGGCTCCCGATGCGTAGACCGATCCAACGTTTTCTTTTTCAAGGATGACCGACTGCGAGTATTCAATTTAACACCCAGCTCAAGAAGAGAAGTAGATGAAGGACTCCCCAATTCTCTAAGTCTTTTCTATATTTGCATTCTACCCATTTGATCACTACTCTTAAATTCTGTAGCGATCAACTCGAACTCGAAAGTTGTGGTAAATTCATGGGCTTCATTCACCGTAGTAGAGTCTAAATTGAGCTTCTGCCAGTAGTAGTGGACACAGCTCAGTGGTATTTGAGAGCATTTCCTTATGTACTCAACAATTTTGTGTGCACATGGTAACCCATGGGTTCGTAGAATTACACACTCACATGCCGCTGAATCTAGACCAATATCACCGGCTTTTATCGATCATTCAACACTATATCCATAGCATTCCTTGATAGAAATCCTCTCAACTCACGAAACAGTGCCGGTTTGAACTTATGTTGTACGGTGTTCAAACTCTTTTCAAAAGAAGCATTTATCTTCGTAAAGAGCAACTCAAGCAAGGCATGGATAACTTATCAAGACGCATCAAAGCTACAGTTCGATGTGCCTATGTGTCTCTTCAATTTTGCATGTGCACTCTCAGCCTTGTTCGTAGTCACATTTCCAAAGTGCATATGCCAATCCATCCAAACAGCCACAAATTGTTCTTTGTGCTTATTCAACCACGAGTTCTTCACATAATCAACATCGTGTGGATACCTGCAGTAATTCCGGTCCAATGCACTTAGAAGTTGCATGTAGTCATTATCAGTGGGAGAGACTACCAACATTTTCCAACAAGAGATAAATGCATCCCATCTGTCGTTGGTTTCAAAATGCTTCTTACAATTTGCCAACATGTTCATAGAAATATGTCACCTGCATATTAAGTTTGTTGCTTTCGGAAAACAACATTATTGCATTCATCAGTGCTAACTCTCTGTATGTGACAATCACACAGGGCATAATGCATCCATCCATTAATTCCTTAAGCCTCTCCAAAACCCATTTATAATTGGCCTCCCTTTTTAATTCAAGGTACACAAAAGCAACGGAGAACATCAGTTGAGTAGATGTGACACCAACAATCTCAAGCAAGTGAAGTCGATATCTATTAGTCTTGTACGTAGAATCCATTATCAAAACTTCTGGAAATGCACGTATCAACTGAATAGATGATGGATGTGCCCAAAGTAGGTTCATCATAGCATTTGTAGCATCGTTGCTAGTGTGATACTCAATGTAGTTGTTCTCCTCCAAATGCATCATGAGTTGCTGCATCTGTGATCGACCGGCCATCTCAGTCACCCTCCACTTCTAATAAGCATTGTAGATACTCTTCATCGTAGTGGTGTTGTGCACGTCCCTTTCTTGCAATGTTCAAAGGATGTTCCTCGGTTTCACCAAACTCTTAGACATATCAATCAAAACATTGATTGCTTCCCTCAGAAGGCCTCCCAACAAACGAGTGCCCCTCGAGATGTTTTGCGTTTGGATTATTGTGCACCCCACAAACCACTGTTAACATCCAATCATCGTCAGTTGCCAACTTTCGGCCTTTCAAAGCAAAATGGCAACTACACTTCTTTGTTCCTGTTGCCTTATAAGGATTTTTCTTTTCGAAGACCTTCGATGGTCCCCTGTAACTACCACTTATCTCATAGAATAAAACTATTCTCTGCTTCCTACCATCTCCACCAGCATCTGAAGTTTTGATTACAATTACCAAGCCATGCTTCTTTCCAACATCCCTTGTCCATTGGATTAGGCTCTCTCGGCTTCTGAATATCGTGTCAGTGGTGAAGACATTAGTAAAATCCAAAGTGCACTCACACTGGCACCGGTTGAATCAATATCCTGAAAATATGATTATTAATTCTTAGTTCATCAATGCACTAGCCTTTACAACTGTGCAATATTATACTGCACGGTTTATATAGGCTGTTCTTCAAACTGCACGGTTAATATAGGTCGTTCTTCAATCATATGCTCGATTTACTGTTGCCGTGTAATAACCCTTTGTATGGCATCATTATGCCATGCAATAAATATTTGTTCGGTAGTATTGTGCCGTGCAATATAGATGTGCACGGTTCCAGAATACCGAGTAGGACGCGAGAAATATAAATAACTAGCTGGAAACAAAGTCAAAACGTATACCTCCTCTTGGTAGATCGTCAGTTGCTTGTCCATACTGAAAATGCCTAATTTCAATAGATAATGTGTAAGTTTGCGTACAACAACAGCTACCACTTGAGCATTGGAATGATGCCTTTTGAGGCATTGTATGACAGAAGGTGTAGGACACCTGTTTGTTGGGAAGAAGTTGGTACCCGCAGTTTTCATGGGCCAGCCATGGTGAGTGAATCCAGTGACAAGGTCAGGCGGATTCAAGAACGTCTGAAAGTAGCCCGGAGTAGACAGAAGAGTTACGCAGATTCTCACAGAAGAGATTTACAGTTCAAAGAAGGAGATAAGGTTTTCTTGAAGGTATCACCTACTAGGGGAACATTGAGATTCGGGCAGAAAGGCAAGTTATCGAGAAGATACATTGGACCATACGACATTGTAAGCAAGATCGGTGACGTGGCTTATAGATTAGCCTTACCACCTGAGCTATCTGGCGTACACAATGTTTTTCATGTGTCTATGTTGAAGAAGTATGTTCCCGATCCTTCGCATGTGCTTCGGCATGAACCGTTGGAAATCAGAGAGGATGCTACCTATGTCGAGAAGCCTGTTCAAATCATTGATACGAAGGAGCAAGAATTGAGGACACGGACTATTCAGTGGGTGAAAGTGCTTTGGGAGAATCATAGGCTACAAGAGGCGACATGGGAATTGCGAGACCAAGTGCAGAAGAAGTATCCACATCTTCTCCCCGATGTGAGTTATGTATTTTATTTGGTGGACCAAATATCCCAATGGGTGGAGGATGTAAGACCCCGACCCGAGTGACCTCGATTAGTGTCGATTAAGTCGTGTGTTATTGGTAAGTGTGTTAGTGTATTTTGGTTTAAATCGGGTTTAGAATAGTTTTGTCATAGCTTTGAGAATTTTGAATGCCTTTGTGATTAGTGGGGCCCTTTGGGGGTTCCTTTTTATGACTTGCGTGTACTTGAGGGATTAATTGAGATTCCTTAGATTTGTGTTTTTATTCCGTTTTATTAATCTCATCGATCTCTACAACTTTCATGTTGATCCCGTTCTCGTCCCAAATCCCGAAACCCGACTTTCATTGCATTGAGGGCAAAATAGTCTTTTTACACTAAATTTGGACCAAAAACTTGATATTCCCGAAACCCGTGAAACATATACTTTTTGGAAACTAGAAATTTCGATGATCATTTCTTCCTTCTTCGTCGATCTCATCCGAGGCCTCGAAAACTACTATTTCAGCCTTTCAAGTTTCCTAAGGGGTGGAGCCCACTCTTCTTTTTATATAAGGAACCCACCTCTTCTTCTTTCTCTTTTTCCAGCAATTTTCTTCTCCTAGGGTTTTCTCCTTGTTCTTGTTCTTCTTCTTGCCTTTCCATCATCACAACACCATCCACCTTGCATCTCTTGAGAAATGGACTCCATCATCTTCCTCACCATCTTGAGGGCTTTCCATTGACACCATTTGTGAAGAAAACCACCATTTCCAAGACTTGTGTTGAGTTAAGACTTGCCATTAGAGGACCTTCCAAGTAAGCTCTCTCCCTAATATCCTAGATGTGTATTCTTCTAGTCCTAGAGAAGCTCCATCCTCATTATTGTGAGCTCTCTCTTCCTATTTCTTTGTTTGACCCATTTTAGGGTTTGTTTTGGGGATTTTGTAGAGATTGTGGATCTTGAGCTTGGAGAAGTGATCAGGAGCTTGATTTGTGTTTAGAGACCTTGAGGCAAGTGGTTGTATGATTATTTTGAGCTTTTAATGATTTTGGGTGACATACATTGATGATTTTACTTTATTATGGATTGCATTGATTTGTATTAAATGTGCATTAATGATTCTTATTAGTTCATTAAATGGTTTTGGAAATGTGGTTGGTGGTTTGCATTTATTATTTAATGATAGTTTAAATGAACTCTCATGATATGGTCTTCTCTTGTTTCTTATGGTTGATTGTGATGGAGAAGAAGAAGGGTTTGAATGGGGATGATGGAAGTATTGATGTGAAGCTTGGGGAATGTTGGAAAGGAGTATTAGGGCCTCTCATGTGGAATGGAATTGTGATTAAGGGAATTGTATGAAGTGGAAATGAAATGGGAGTAGAACTGTCCCGGAACTCATTTCTGGGCAGTTCGCTCGAGCGAACCTGGTGGTCGCTCGAGCGAAGTGCCCAGAACAGGCTCCGAACTATTCCAGTAAACAGTTCGCTCGAGCGAACCCCTTATTCGCTCGAGCGAACCCTCCCAGAACTGTATCAGGCTCGTCACAGAATCTCATTAGTTCGAGCGAACTAATTGTTCACTTGAGCCAACAGGTTTGCTCGAGCGAACCTAATAATCGCTCGAGCGAACTCCCCCAGAAGGTTTATCAGAGCGTCACAGAACCTTGTTAGTTCGAGCGAACCATTTATTCGCTCGAGCCAACATGTTCGCTCAAGTGAACCCGTCATCTGCTCGAGCGAACCTCCCAGAAAGTCATTCCAGAGTGCTCATCGCTCGAGCGAACTCCCTGTCCGCTCGAGCGATCAGCACTGTTCACCTGGGACTAATCTGTGAGAAAAAATGAAGTATTTATTCGATTAAGGGGTGTTTGTAAGGAGCCCAATGATGATGGGAAATCTAGTAACCATTTATAATACCCATTTGAAAAGAGAAATCAAATCACAAGTTTTCATTTAAGTTTTGAAAATCCTAAAGTGTATAAAGAGCCCGAGATATCTCCAAACTCAAGGAGTACCAATTTTATTGTATATGACATACGGGACCTTTATTCACTTTGACTGAATTTCTAATCCCGATATTTGTCCCGAACCTCTTGAGTTATGAATTACTATTCCCGAAATTATTGAATTTGCAATTGTAGCATTTTTTGCTAATCTCGATATGCACTTCCCATTTTGAATGATATTATGCCTTTGAGCATCCCGTCTCGCCCGTTTATATAAGTGCATCACATGAATTTTGTACATGTCTTGATTTATGATATTTGACCTATGAGTCGGCACCACTAAGCTTGGATAACCTTGCCGGTCTGATCCACCGACTTGAAAATCCCCCTCCCGTCCTGCGAGTTACAGTTTGGATCCCGCTACCCGGTTATTACCGTGGTATTGTCCGGATGCCGCAGATTGCTAATGTGGTTCCCGATGCCCGGTTCGCTACCGTGGTCATGTCCCGTATTTATTATATATATATGTATATGTTATTTATCTTGCATCTCCTCACTTCGGTGACTGAGATCAACATCCCGATATGCTCATGTCACTTCGGTGATAGAAGACTTAGCTTCGTGTGGTTGCCATCTTGTTGTTCCTGTATTCCTTGGATACCTTACATGTTTTCTATTGCATTTATGTTTCAAATAAATGATCATTCTGTTTTATGAGAATTATCGTTTTAACAGGTTTAAATGTTTTCTAAGGTAAATTCTATAGTTGTTTTATATTTCCACCCATTTACCAAACCGTCGTGTTTGACCCTTGTTTTGGTACTCAGGTCCGTCGTTGGCTTTCCCGATGAGGAGCTTGAGGAGGCGGTCGGAGAACCGCAACGCTTAGTTGAGTTGCACGCCGATGATGTCGTTTAGACATTCGGCTGCTTGAGCTGCGAAATATTTTGGGATAGAAACTAACCAATCATTTTGGGAACTTGATACTTTATTTTATTGGCCTTTGTTGGCATCTAATTTTGGGGAAATGTAACTAAATGATTTTGTTATAAATCTTAACTTACTTTTGGGAATTAGCCATTGATCATTGCCCATTTTGATACTGGTATTAAATTTGTGTTAATTTGGTTATTTTGGACATAAATGTATGAATTAGATTTGCTACACGCTTCCGCACATTAAAAGAAATATTCATGCCGATGTATTATCCTCACCGCGGACACCTGTGGGAAATCGTGTGTACGAGTGGCATCTTAGGTGGACTCGTATACGTTTTGATTTAAATTAATTCATAATGTTGATATGGATTGTATCATCACATCATTCATAGTATCCACCATTATCCTCCATTTGCGTCCCGATCCCGGACCAGGCTTGTGCGCTTACGTGGGGACTCGGTCCGGGGTCGCGACAATCACCGGAGTGACAAGAGCATATCGGGACGTTGACCTCAGTCACCGAAATGAGGAGGTACAACAAAATTTACATATACATATATATATAATAATACTGGACATGACCACGGTAGCGTGCCGGGCATCGGGAACCATGCTAGCAAGCCGTGGTATCGGAATAAGACCACGGTAATAACCCTGTAGCGAGATTCAAACTGCAGCTGGAGGGACAAGAGGGGGATCTCCAAGTCGGTGGATCATACCAACAAGGTTATCCAATCTTAGTGGTGCCGACTCATAGGTCAAATAACATAAATCAATACATGTATAAAATACATCAAGTGCAAGTACATAAACGGGCGGGACGGGGGTGCTCGAAGGCACAATATCATCTTAATGTCAAGTAATGCACGTCGGGACTAGCAAAGTTCCATAAATGTCATTTTCAGTATTTTCGGGAGTGCATAACAAAATTCGGGAACAATGGAATACAATTGAACATTTCGAAATTGTGGGACAAGTATCGGGATTCAAGATTCTTTCAAGGTGAATAGGGGTCTCGTATGTCGATTTCAATATAGACTTGGTACTCTTTGAGTTCGGAGACATTCCGGGCTCCTTACACACCTTAGTGATTTCAACACTTCCATGAATCTTTGTAATGTGGTTTCTTTCTCTTCATTCTCCAAAATTCTGGGGAAAGGTAGGTTACCTGGCGGTTAGCTGCTGATGGGTTCAGTGGTTAGCCACTAGCTAACCGCGGGTTGCCAGACAAGATGTAACATACTGGAATTATAACCGCCATAATTCGGTTGGCTAGGGGTCACTAGGCGGCTAACCGACTGGTAACCGCTAGCTGACTACCCCCTTCAGAATTGAAAACAGCTTTCTGGAATTGTGACCGAACCTGGTTTGATTAGCCTCCAGTCACCAGGCGGCTAGCCGATAGGTGACCGCCAGCTGATCGGCCAGCTATGGGAAATTCCCATTGAGTTCATGTCTTATAACCGCCATAATTCGGTTGGCTGGGGGTCACTAGGCGGCTAACCGACTGGTAACCGCTACCTGACTTCCCCCTTCAGAACTGAAAACAGCTTTCTGGAATTGTGATTGAACCTGGTTCGATTAGCCTCCAGTCACCAGGCGGCTATCTGATAGGTGACCGCCAGCTGATCGGCCAGCTATGGGAAATTCCCATTGAGTTCATGTCGCGACCCCGGACCGGGTCCCACGGGCCTAATCCGGGATCGGGACTAATGATTATTGGTTGATGAATGAATGATAGACAATCCTACCAAAACTATGAGTTAATTTAAATCGTAACGTATACGAGTCCATCGAAGATGCCACTCGTACACGCATTTCCCACAGGTGTCCGCGGTGAGGATATCACATCAACATGAATATTTCTTTTAAATGCGGAAGCGTGTAGCAAATCTAATTCATACCTTCATATCCAAGATAACAAGATTAAATCTATTTAACACTAGTATCAAAATGAGCAATGATCATTAGCTATTTCCCAAAAGAAAGTTAAAGTTTACAATAAGATCATTTAATTACAATTTCCAAAAATAGAGGCCAACAAAGGCCAATATAGACAAAGTATCAAGTACCAAAAAAGAATGGTTAATTCCTAATCCAAAATGTTACATGACTCAAACACCCGAATGTCTAGATGACATCATCGGCATGCCACTCAACTAGACGTTGCGGTTCTCTGACCGCCTCTTCGTGCTCCTCCTCGGGATAACCGATGACAGGACCTGAGTACCAAAATAAGGGTTAAACAAGATGGTAACTACACGAAACTAAGTCTTCTATCACCGAAGTAACGTGAGCATATCGGGATGTTGACCTCAGTCACCGAAGTGAGGAGATGCAACATAAGTAACATATAAATATATATAATAAACGTGGGACATGACCACGGTAGCGAACCGGGCATCAGGTACCACAGTGGCAATCTGCGGCATCGGGATAAAACCACGGTAATAACTGAGTAGCGGGATCCAAACTGCAGCTGGCGAGACGGGAGAGGGATCTCCAAGTCGGTGGATCAGACCGGCAAGGTTATCCAAGCTTAGTGGTGTCGACTCATAGGTCAAATATCGTAAATCAAGACATGTACAAATACATATGATGCACTTATATAAACGGGTGGGACGGGGTGCTCGAAGGCACAAATGTCATTTAAAACGGGAAGTGCATATCGGGACTAGCAAAATGTTACAATTGCAAATTCAGTATTTTCGGGAATGATAACTCATAAATTATGAAGTTCGAGACAAGTATCGGGTTTCGAAATTCGATCAAAGTGAATAAAGGTCCCGTATATCATATACGATAAAAATTGGCATTCTTTGAGTTTGGAGACATTCCGGGCTCTTTATATACCTTAGGATTTTCAAAACTTAAATGAAAGCTTGTGATTTGGTTTCTCTTTTCAAAGGGGTACTAAACAATGGTTATAAGTTTTCCCATCACAACAGGGTTCTCAACAATCCTATCTCAATCACCCAAACGTTCCCTTTTTGCTCACAGAACAGCCCCAGGTGAGCAGTAATCATCGCTCGAGCGGAGAAGGAGTTCGCTCGAGTGACAAGCTCTCTGTAATGGTTGTCTAGGGAGGTTCGCTCGAGCAAATGATGTGTTCGCTCGAGCGAACATGTTGGCTCAAGCAAACAAATGGTTTGCTCGAACTAATAAGGTTCTATGATGCTCTGATAAAATTTCTGGGAGAGTTCGCTTGAGCGAAGAAGAGTTCGTTCGAGTGAACCTGTTGGCTTAAGCGAACAAATGGTTCGCTCGAACTAACAAGGTTCTGTGAGAGCTTTGATGTGATCCTGAGAATGTTCGCTCGAGCGAAGAAGAGTTCGTTGAGCGAACTGTCTACTGAAATGGTTTGGAGGCTGTTCTGGACACTTCGCTAGAGCAACCACCAGGTTCGCTCGAGCGAACTGCCCAGAAATGGGTTCCGGGACAGTTCTGCTCCCTTTCATTTCCACTTCTTACAACTCCTTTAGCCACATGTCTACTCCATAAAAAGTGGCTTCAAAGCCTCTTATATTCATCATCCAAAAATCCACATCAATGCCTCCATAATCATCAAATCAAACATCCTCTTCTTAATCATATTCAACCACAAAGATGAGAGAAAACCCAATTCAGAAGACTTCATCTACACTAAAATCAAGCAATAAATGAAAACTACCAACCACATTTCCAAAATCATTAAATGAATTAATAAGAGTCATTAATGCACATTTATTTCAAGTCAATGCAATCAATAAATATGGGCAAGAAAGACAAACCAACATATTTTTCATAAAACATTAAAGTGATTAAATTCATTATTTCATCTACTTGCCTCAAGTCCAAGCTAAGCAAAAAGATCTTCTAATCACCCTCTCAAGCTCAAAATCAACAATCTCTACAAAAACCCAAACAAACCCTAAAATGGGTCAAAAAAAGAAATAGGAAGAGAGACCTTCCAATAATGGAAATGGAGCTCCTCTAAGATCACAAGAACACAAATCCAGAAGATGGAGATGATTGCTTATCTATAGGTTCTCCAAATGGGCAAGACAAGCTCAATGAAGATCTTGAAAATGGAGGTTTTCTTGAAAAATGGTATCAAGATGAAGCCTTCAAGGAGAGGAAGAGAATGATGATTCCCATTTTGATGTTGGTGCAAGTTTGGTGGGACATTGAGATGAAGAGAGCAAGAAGAATAAGAGAAAGCAAGAAAAAGACCCTAGGTTGGTTCTTGTTGTGCTGGAAAAGGAGAAAGGGAAAGCGATGGGTTCTCTTATAAAGGCAATGCAAGTGGGCTCCACTACTAGGAAACATTGTGGGGTCAAAATCATGGCTTTTGGGACTTCGGATGAAATCGACGAAGAAGGAAGAAATGATCGTTGAAATTTCTAGTTTCTAAAAAGTATATGTTTCGCGGGTTTCGGAAATATCAAATATTGGGTCCAGATTTAGTGTAAAAAGACGGTTTTGCCCTCAATGCAATGGAAGTCGGGTTTCGGGATTCGGAACAGGAACGGGATTAACATGAAAGTTGAAGAGATCGACAAGATTAGTAAAATGAGATAAGAACACAAATTCAAAGAATCTCGAGTAATCCCCCAAGTACACACAAAGTTATAAAAGGAACCCTCAAAGGGCCCCACTAGTCACAAAGGCACTCAAAATTCCCCAAAGCTATAACAAAGCTATTCTAAACCCAAACTAAACCAAACACACTAAACACACTTAGAACTAACACACAACTTAATCAACACTAAGCGAGGTCACTTGGGTCGGGGTCTTATAGTTCAGATTTGAGGCCCGCCACCCCCCCCCCCCCCCGTTTTTTCTCCAATCAATCATCTTTATTTCCCATTCATTCCCTTGCAATGAAATGAGCTAAAAAGCTCCTCCAATACATCATTCAACATTTCCCTCATCAAAACTTCTGTAAACATAAATCCAATCACCTCCTTCTTCACCCAATCAACCATAAGAGAAAGAGAATGAATCACCAATCATAAAGACTCATTTATGATATGTACAAGAGTTAAACAAAAGGTTATAAACCAACATTTCAAAACATTAAATGAGTTAGTAAACTCTTTCATGTGCATTTATTTCACAATCAATGCAAGTTAAAATAAACATGAATGGAAATAACAAAATCAATCACATTTCTCATAAAACCATTGAATGCTCATAATATCTATTCATCCACTTGCCTTAGGGTCTATAATCAATAAATCAAGCAGCAAATCAAGCTCTCTCAAGATAACCTACAAGCACAAACAAAACTCCCAAATACAAACCCTAAAATAGGTTAAAACAAGGCATAAGAAAAGGAAAGCTTCAATAATGTAAATGGAGCTTCTCTAAGGCGAGAAGAATACATATCTAAGAGATTAGGGAGGAAGCTTACTTGTGAAGTTTCCAAATAGGCAAGAATAGCTCAATGTGGATCTTGAAATGAGAAGTTTCCTTCAAGAATAGTGTCAATGGAAAGCTCTAGTAGTGAGGAAGGAGAAGATAGCTTCCATTTTTACCATTGGTGCAAGTTTGGTGGAGATTTGGGGATGGAAAAGCAAAGAGAAGAAGAGAATGGAGAAACCCTAGATGAGTGTTGCTTTTGAGCTGGAAAAGAAAAAAGAGAGGAGGATTCTCCTTATATACAAGTGGGGAGTGGGCTCCACCCCTAAGAAATCTTGTGGGGTTGAAATAGTGATTTTTGGGACCTCAGATGAATTCGACGAAGAAGGGAAAGTTGTTTGTCGAAATTTCTAGTTTTTAAAAAGTATATGTTTCATGGGTTTCGGAAATATCAAATTTTAGGTACAGATTTTGTGTGAAAAGACTATTTATCCCTCAATGCTAGGAAAGTCGGGTTTTTGGGTTTCGAACGGGTACGGGATCAACATGAAAGTTGAAGAGATTAACGAGGTGATTTAAATGAGATTAAAACACTAATTACTGGAATCTCGGATAATCCCTCAAGTACACACAAAGTCACGAAAAGGAACTCCCAAGGTCCCACTAATTACAAAGGCACTCAAAATTTTCCAAAACTATAATAAAAGTTATTCTAATCCCAACTTAACCACAATACACTAATTACGCTTAAGACTAAGACGCGACTTACATCCTCCACCCCTTAAGTCATTTGGTCTTTCAAATGAAACATGAAACTCACCTCAGGTAATAGATGTATATATTTTTTCTGGACTTGATTTCGTAATTCCCACGTTGCCTCTTCCGGTCCATGATTTTCCCAAAGTACTTTCACCTAGTGAATAGTCCGTTTCCTTAATTCTTGTTTTTTCGCATCGATGATCTGAACGGGCTTCTCAACATATGTAGCATCTTTTCGGATTTCCAAAGGTTCATGCCGGAGTACATGTGAAGGATCAGGGACGTACTTCTTCAACATGGACACATGGAAGACATTATGTACGCCAGAAAGTTCGGGGGGTAAGGCTAATGTATATGCTACGTCACCAATCTTGCTCACAATGTCATACGGTCCAATGTGTCTCCGTGATAGCTTGCCTTTCTGCCCAAATCTCAATGTTCCCCTAGTCGGTGACACTTTCAAGAAAACCTTATCTCCTTCTTTGAACTGTAAGTCCCTTTTGTGCGAGTCTGCATAGCTCTTCTGTCTACTCCGGGCTACTTTCAAACGTTCTTGGATCAACTTGACTTTGTCACTAGTCTCACTCACTATGGTTGACTCATGGAAACTGCGGGTGCCAACTTCTTCCCAATAAACAGGTGTTCTACACCTTCTGCCATACAATGCCTCGAAAGGTGTCATTCCAATGCTTGAATGGTAATTGTTGTTGTAAGCGAACACACACAATGATAAAGTTTCATCCCATTGAGTATTGAAGTCTAACAAACAAGCACGAAGCATATCCTCAAGGGTCTGAATTGTCCTTTATGATTGACCATCTGTTTGTGGGTGATAAGCGGTGCTAAATTGTAGCTTCGTACCTATAGATTCATGTAATGTCTTCTAAAATCTCGAGACAAATCTGCTATCTCTATCAGATTTGATGGAAACTGGCTGTTCATGTCTACTGACAATCTCATTGACAAACAACTCTGCCAAAGGTAGCATGTGCATCTTCTTTCCTGTCCTCATAGGAATGAAATGAGCTGACTTGGTGAGTTGGTCCACAATGACCCATATCGCATCGCTGCCTCTGTTGGTTCTCGGTAATTCCGAAATAAAGTCCATGGTAATGTGCTCCCATTTCCATTCCGGAATCTCTAATGGTTGCAATAACCCTAGAGGCTTCTGATGTTCTGCCTTTATCAGCTGACAAGTTATACAATGGGAGACAAATGCTGCAATCTCTCTTTTCATATTATTCCACCAAAATCTGCCCTTCAAGTTCTAGTACATCTTCATACTGCTTGGATGTGTGGAATACCTTGTACTGTGAGCTTTGGTCATAATGTCATTTCTCAGGTCCTCTATGTTAGGTACGCGTAGACGGTCATGATAGTACAAAATTCCATCAATAATACAAAAATCAGGACGTTCTACTACATGCTCTGAAATCTTGGCCAACGCTGGATCTTGCAATTGACTGTCTTTGATCTTCTGAATGAAGGAAGGCTCCGACACTGACGTATTGGCTTGTAATACACCCTTCCTCAGTGGCTGTAGGTCTATGCTCAACTCTTCAAATTGTTCAAAAATACAAGAGCCACTGAGATTTACCAAACCTACTGACTTTCTGCTCAAGGCATCAGCAACTACATTAGCTTTCCCCGGGTGATATTTGATTGAAAAATCATAATCTTTAATGTATTTCATCCATCTTCTCTGCCTCATGTTCAGTTCCTTATGAGAAAATAAATACTGTAAGCTGCGGTGGTTAGAGTGGACTTCGAATTTCTCTCCATAGAGGTAATGTCTCCACATTTTCAACGCAAACACGACCGCTGCTAACTCAAGATCATGGGTGGCATAATTCTTCTCGTGATCTTTCAACAGCCGGGATCCATAAGCTATCACTTTTCCATCTTGCATCAATACGCAACCAAGTCCAACATTCGAAGAGTCGGTAAAAATGGTGAAACCGCCGCTTCCGGATGGCAAAGTGAGGACTGGTGCTGTAGTTAATCTCCTCTTTAGCTCTTGGAAACTAGCTTCACACAGGTCTGTCCACACATATGGCACATTCTTCCTTGTCAACTTCGTCAATGGTGACGCAATCGATGAAGATCCTTGCACAAACCTCCGATAATATCCTGCCAATCCCAGAAAACTTCTGATTTCGGTCACATTCTTTAGTCTTTCCCATTTCACTACTGCCTCGATCTTGGACAGATCTACTGACAATCCTTCTTTGGAGATGATGTGTTCCAAAAATGCTACTTGCTTTAGCCAGAATTCACACTTATTGAGTTTCGCATATTGCTGGTTCTCTCTCAGATGTTGTAATGCTACTCTCAAGTGTTCTTCATGCTCTTCTTTGGTCTTGGAGTACACCAAAATATCGTCAATGAATACTACCACAAACTGATCTAGATACTGAGCAAATATCTTGTTCATCAATGCCATGAACACTGCTGGTGCATTAGTTAGTCCAAATGGCATAACAAAGAACTCATAGTGACCATATCTTGTTCGGAAGGCTGTTGTCACGACCCGATCCCGAGATTAATATTAAATCCGAGATACTACCGAGTCGTGACGCATACTTACTCCCGTGAATTCCAATAACCATAAAATTCACAAGGGATATCAATTACATATTATGCGGAATATAAACAACTATACATTGCTTATGTTTAAACAAAAGTTCATTTACATCATTTACAATATGAATCACTTGCATATTTAAATACAATGCAAGGATCAAAAGTATGAAACGTTCCAAATTCATTAACTCAAGTTTTCATTTCATTTCCACTCTACTAATCCTCCTAGAGGAACCTGAGTGGTCTTCTCCGATGACGTTGAGGCCTTAGAAGAGTCGGCATGGGCAGCCTTGCCTGTAATGCCATCAATAACACTATGAATTTGACAATTCAGCAATGTATAACAATTACATGATTTAACATGCTAACACATCATTTCATTTGTCTAAGTCAAGTTAGACTAATACAATTTACCATTTAATTCAAATTAATATGATAGGAGTCTTTCATAGTTGGCAATCCTACAATAGTATTTCAATTCATATCACATCTTCCTAAAAAGGAAGGAATCACATCTTCCATACGGAAGGAATCATATATTGTGGGATTTACCAGTGACTGGGCCAGGGACAACTGATATCACCACGGAGCTCCGGAACACTCCCAAATAATCTGCTGCAGCAGTAACAGCTCCAAAGAGCTTATAGAAATCACTATGTAGTGCCAGACTCAATAAATAATTCAATTATACAACAAAAGAATTATTAACATATTATCTAAACCAAACAAATGAGTGAAACGTTTGTTATTAATGCACGTGTTACTATGAATGACATTACTTAATTGAATATGTGCATTTAAATAACCATAGCTAACACTTATGTAGGTTTAGATATCACACATTTAAACCTCTGTTTGAAAAGGAATTTTCAACTGGCTCTGTAAAAGATATGAGCTCGGAAAATGACGAGTTCGGTCATGAGCTCGGTAACATGAGCTCGGTCATGAGCTCGGTTCAGCTTGAGCTCGGTTCGGCAAAGCGCAGAGCTCAAAGAAGACTCAAGCGCTGACGAAACGTTGAGCTCAATCAGCTCGGTCGGACACCTGAGTTCGGCCAGCTCGGTGACACGAGCTCGGTCAAAGACACATGAGCTCGTCCAGCTCGGTTCAGCAGATGAGCTTGGCCAGCTCGGCCAGCTCAGTTCGGCAGATGAGCTCGGCCAGCTCGGCCAGCTCAGTTCGGTGACATAAGGTCGGTCATCTCAGTGACATGAGCTCGGTCATCTCGGTGACATGAGCTCGGTCATCAGCGAGACTTGCAGAAACAGAACAGGTTCTGTACCTGTATTGAAACCCACTTCCTTTCTTCCATTCAAACCATTCACAACCTGCAAAACACATGGAACCTCCTGTTCCCTCCTTTAATCATCATTTATAAACCATAAAACACGTCTATACCTCATATAATCCATTCTATTATCATTGAATCAGTCCATAATCCAAAATAATGAACCCAAACTTCTACACAACCTAATTGAGCTCACAACTACAATAACTGATGAAACGTATATAAATTAGCATTACAATCACAAATAATTATTATACTTGCCTTTGATTTGAGAAAAACAAGAACTCCTTTGATGATCTGAGTTTTGAAATCAAACCTCCTTCAATCAAACTTTCACTCCAATGAAAGCTCAAGGAAAATGATGAGGGAGATGAATCTTAATACTTTCTCTCAAAATTCCTTGTAAACCTCAAGCTCCATCACACATAAAGAAGAACGAAGAAGGGAGAAGAAGACTCCTTACTGCCGCTTAACCCAAAACCCACCGAATGAAAATGGGTTCTTACAGAACACTGTGGAACCTTATACAAGGTGACGTTTTACACATACACCCATTAGTTTCCTATATTCTCAAATCAAGTCAAATGAAGACCTATTTACTTCACTTAAGGCCAAATGACTACGAGTATATTATGAAAGTTATTGTACTCATTAAGATACACACGATGGTATCAACTTTCGTCCTTGTTGATGAAATACACTCAAATTCGTATTTACGAAAAAGCACTTAACTTCATTCATTTGAGTCTAAACTCAACTCTATTGCGTTGATCTCCTTCAACCTCTTTCCATTACACTTAATTCATTTGTTTGAAACTAATTTGACCCATCTTAGTCATTAATCACCATTAAATTGATTAATTACGTTTAATCCACATTAATCTAGATTAATTAGAGTTAATCTTGATTAACTTGGGTCGGAGTGTAACAGCTGTCTTCAATACATCTAATTCTCTGATTCTTAGCTGATGATAACCGGATCTCAAGTCGATCTTCCAAAAATATGAAGCGCCTTGTGACTGATCAAACAGTTCATCTATCATTGGCAATGGATACTTGTTCTTGATGGCCACCTGGTTCAATCTTCGGTAATCTATGCACATCCTTATCGAACCATCATTCTTCTTGACGAACAAAATTGGAGCTCCCCATGGTGAAATGCTTGGTCTTACGAAACCTTTGTCCAACAATTCTTGCAATTGTGTCTTCAATTCTCCCAAGTCCGCCAGAGCCATTTTATATGGTGCAATGGAGATCAGAGCGGTCCCTGGTAATAGCTCAATAGTGAAGTCTATTTCTCTGATGGGTGGTAGTCCTGGAATTTCTTCTGGAAAAATATTTGGAAATTTCCAAACAATAGGGATCTCCTCCACCCCTCGGGACCGTTTATCCTCCATGATAAAAACCAAATAGGCTTCACATCCACTTTTCAATAGTCTATCATCCTTCAACGCTGAGACCAACCCTGTACGAGAATTTCTCCTCTCCCTGGAACAACACTCTTGCTGGTGTCTCATCTAATTTGAAGGTGGGGGTTTTATGGAAACAATTCATTGGGGCATGGTACCCTGCTAACCAATCCATTCCTAGGATGACACTGAAATCATACATCTCCAATAAAATGTGATCTGCGGTTAAAACCACTTCTCCTATCTGAACTGTACAACTAGGGTGATAAGTGGTACACACAACTTGTTTACCTACTGGGTGGACACATTCAAAATATACTCAAGTTCTCTAGCATGCACATGAACCAACATAGAAAATTCATGGGATAAAAATGAGTGTGTAGAGTCAGGGTCAAATAAAACTCTAGCTTTAATCCCACAATAAGGAGTGTACCTTCCATTACATTATTCGCCG
This sequence comes from Camphora micrantha, assembly GCA_003546025.1. Lineage (NCBI taxonomy): Eukaryota > Viridiplantae > Streptophyta > Magnoliopsida > Laurales > Lauraceae > Camphora > Camphora micrantha. The sequence continues at coordinate 45,807,759 of QPKB01000004.1, read as the reverse complement.
CCTCTACATCAGCTCTATTGACTACATAGACTTGACCTCATTGCTGTGGCCTGTTTTAAGCCTGCTGTGGCCTGCCTTGCTGTGCATTTCTATTTTGTTGCGGAGGACGATGATTTTGATTATGCCCTTGCTGACGGGCCATTGTTGTTGCTGCTGAGGTCTGTACTTTTGCCGTGGTGCTTGTTGCTATAGTGGCCTTGCTTGGTTCTGGACAACCAGTGTATTTTGAGATGGTGCTGGACGCTGTGCTCCCTGCTGCTGCTGATTCTGTCTGTTCTGTCATGGATAGTTCCTCATATGATGGTTCATAGAACCACACCTGAAGCACGCTCCTGTAATTGTATGACTGTAAGACCCCAACCCGAGAGACCTCGATTAGTGTTATTTAAGTTGTGTGTTAGTCTTAAGCGTGATTAGTGTATTTTGGTTTAGTTGGGATTAGAATAGTTTTGTTATAGATTTGGAGAATTTTGAGTGCCTTTGTGATTAGTGGGGCCCTTTGGGGGTTCCTTTTATGACTTTGCATTTACTTGGGGGGTTATCTGAGATTCCTGTGATTTGTATTTTATGCCGATTTACTCATCTCGTTAATCTCTACAACTTTCATGTTGATCCCGTTCCCGTTCGAGATCCCGAAACCCGACCTTCCTAGCTTTAAGGGCAAAATAGTCTTTTTACATTAAATATGTACCCAATATTTGATATTCCCAAAACCCGTAAAACATATACTTTTTGGAAACTATAAATTTCGACGATCATTTCTTCCTTCTTCGTCGAATTCATTTGAAGCCCCGAAAGCTACGATTTTGACCCAACAAGATTCTTAGGGGTGGAGCCCACTCCCCACTTGCTATATAGGGAAGACCTTTCTTCCTTTCTCCTTTTTCCAGCTCAAGCAACTCTTATTTAGGGTTTTCCTCCTTTCTCTTCTCCTTCTTGCTTTTCCATCCCCAAATCCCCACCAAACTTGCATTAATGGCAAAAATGGAAGCTATCTTCTCCTTCCTCACCACTAGAGCTTTCCAATGACACTATTCTTGAAGGAAACCTCCCATTCAAAAATCCACATTGAGCTAGTCTTACCCATTTGAAGACTTTATAAGTAAGCAATCCCTCCCTTTCTCTTGATGTGTGTTTTTCCTAGCCTATGAGAGTCTCTATTTTCATTGTTGGAAGCTTTCTCTTTCCATTCCTTGTTTTGACTCTTTTAGGGTTTTATTTGGGGGTTTTGTGTAGCTTTTGTTCATGGCTTGGAAGAGGTGATTAGAGGCTTGTTTTTTTATTAGAGACCCAAGGTAAGTGGATGATTGGGTATTTTAAGCATTGAATGTTTTTTTTTTTATGAGTAATATTGATGATTTCTCTATCTCCTTTATGCTTTTATTGACTTACATTGATTTGAAATAAATGCACACTAATGAATCTTGTTAGTTCATTTAATGTTTTGGAAAAGTTCGTTTATAGTTCTCATTTATTTCTTGATTATAGTACAAATGAATCCTTGTGAATGGTGGTTTCTTCTCTCTTTCTCTTTTGGTAGAATGAGGTGAAGAAGAAGGAGATTGGGTTAAATGTTTATAGAAGTATTGATGGGAATTTGAAGGATGTTTGAATGAAGTTTTGAGTCTCTCATTTTGGTGAACGAATGAGGCTCAAAGATGTTGTAAGAAGTGGAAAAAAGAAGAGGAGCAGAACTGCCCTGAAATCAGTTCCTGAATTGTCCCGAAATCAGTTCTTGGACAGTTCGCTCAAGCGAACTTGACAGGTCGCTCGAGCGACCTGTCCAAAAAGGGATTCCTTCCATTCTAGTAGATAGTTCGCTCGAGTGAACTAAATTTTGCTCGAGCGAACTTTCCCAGAACCCTCCCAGAACTCTCACAGAACCTTGTTAGTTCGAGCGAACGTGTTTTTCGCTCGAGCCAACATGTTCGCAAACCCCTCATCCGCTCGAGTGGACCATCCCAAAAAACCATTCCAGAGAGCTCACCACTCGAGCGAACTTCTTGTCCGTTCGAGCGATGGACACTGTTCATCTGGGACTATTAAGGGGACAAAAATAAATTGTGTAAATGATTGAGGAAGATTTGTAGGGAACCCTATTGTGATGGAAAGACTTGTTAGAATCACACGATCACTGAGAGGGGGGGGGGTGAATCAGTGATGTCTCAATACTTTTTAATTGAATATAAATGAGTTCAAATAATCAAAGCAGTAAAACAATAAGCAAGCAACCACAGGAACACATGGTTTTAACGTGGTTCACCCAAAGGCTACGTCCACGGTGCAACGACTACCCGGACACCAATCTGAGGCTAGTCTTACTGATTAGTTCTGAAGCTTTAACTTCAAGGAGCACCCACCCCTGATTCAGATAGCACCCACTATCTAGGAAGCAACAACTCCCTTTACAATTCGTCTGCACCAACAGACGGGATCACCAAACCCCAACACCAAGCACCCACTTGATGTTTTACAATGATTAGAGAAGAACCCTTTACAGAAATTCCTTTCTACAATCTCTCACTCTCAATCCCATACAAATCAGATCTTTAATAAATATGAATTGAGAAATACTTATCTAAAGGAACTACTGATGAAGAACCATCTTCTTGATGCAGAGTTTCCTCTTGACTTGCTGTAAAAGAATTCACAGTAGTTTCTCCTTGCAAGCTCACACACCCTCACAAATTTCTCTTTTTTTGTGTGTATCTTCAAAGATCCCTAGCATGCCTTTTTATAGGATTTGCCAACCCTACTTCACCTCCATTATTGGAAGCTCTCTCTTTCTATTTCTTTGTTTGACCATTTTAGGGTGTGTTTTGGGGGTTTTTTTTTGTAGAGATTGTGGTCTTGAGCTTGGATAGGTGATTAAAAGCTTGATTTGTTGATTAGAGACCTTGAGGCAAGTGGATGAAATAAGTTTAAACATTTAATGTTTTATGAAGAATATGATTGGTTTTGTCATTTGTACTCACATTTATTGATTTCCATTAATTTTAAAATAAATGCATCTATGAGTCTTGTTAGCTTGCGTAACTCTTGAACATTGCATTTATGATTCTGGTTTGAATGACTCCTTGTGGTTGTGTATTTTCTCTCTTCTTTTGTGGTTGAATGTGGTTGAGAAGAAGAAGATGTTCTGATTGATGTTTATGGAGGTATTGATGGAGAATTAATGATGTATTAAATGTTGTGAGAAGGAGGATTTGATCCTTTCAATTTTGATGAGAAATGAGACTCAAAGGAGTTGTAAGAAGGAGAGGAAAAAAAAGGAGCAGAACTGTCCTAGAACCCATTTCTTGACAGTTCGCTCGAGCGAACCTGGTGGTCACTCAAGCGAAGTGTCTAGAACATGCTCCGAACCATTCCAGTAGACAGTTCACTCGAGCGAACCCATTATTCGCTCGAGCGAATATTCCTAGGATCACATCAGAGCTCTCACAGAACCTTGTTAGTTCGAGCGAACTATTTGTTCGCTTGAGCCAACAGGTTTGCTCGTGCGAACCCCTTATTCTCTCAAGCGAACTTTCCCAGGATCCTCACAGAACCTCGTTAGTTTGAGCGAACTTGTGGTTCGCTTGAGCCAACATGTTCGCTTGAGCGAACCCATTATCCGCTCGAGCGAACCTCTCAGAAAAACCATTCCAGAGAGCTCGTCGCTGGAGCGAACGTCTTGTCCGCTCAAGTGATGATCACTGTTCACCTGGACTACTCTGTGAGCAAAAATGAAATGTTTGAATGATTGAGAGGTGTTTGTTGGGAACCCTATTGCGATGGGAAGACTTATAACCATTGTTTAGCAACCATTGGAGAAAGAAACCTAATCACAAGCTTCATTTGAAGTTTTAAAAATCCTAAGTAGTATAAAGAGCCCGAAATGTCTCCAACTCGAGGAGTACCAATTTTTATTGAATTTGACATACGGGACCCTTATTCACCTTGATCAATTTTGAATCCCGATACGTGTCTCGAAAATTCTTGATTTATGATTTATCATTCCCGAAAATACAGAAACTACTATTGTAGTATTTTGCCAGTCCCGATATGCACTTCTTATTTGAAATGATTTCGTGCCTTTGAGCACCCCGTCCCGCCCGTTTATGTAAGTGCATCATATGTGTTTTGTATGTGACTTGATTTTCGTTATTGACCTATGAGTCGGCACCACTAAGCTTGGATAACCTTGTTGGTCTGATCCACCTACTTGGAGATCCCCCTCCCATCCCGCCAGCTGCAGTTTGGATCCCACTACCCGGTTATTACCGTGGTCTTGTCCCGATGCCCGGTTCGCTACTGTGGTCATGTCCCGTATTATTAATGTATATGTATATGTTACTTATGTTGCTTATATGTTACTTATGTTGCATCTCCTCACTTCGGTGACTGAGGTCAACATCCCGATATGCTCACTTCACTTCGGTAATAGAGGACTTAGCTTCGTGTGGTTACCATATTGTTTGTTTCCCAAATTCCTTGGATGCCTTATTTGTTTTAAATTGCATATATGTTTTGCGTAGGTGATCCTTTTGTTTTATGAAATTTATTGTTTTAACAAGTTCAAATGTTTTCCAAAGTAATTTCTTTTATTGATATGTCTTTTCACTTACCTGCCAAACCATCGTGTTTGACCCTTTGCTTTGGTACTTAGGTCCTGTTGTCGGTTACCCCAAGGAGGAGCACGAGGTGGCGGTTGGAGAACCGCAACGTCTAGTTGAGTGGCACGCCGATGATGTTGTTTAGACATTTGGGTGTCCGAGTTACGTAACATTTTTGGGTTAGGATTAACCATTCTTTTGGGAACTTGATATTTTGTTTATATTGGCCTTTGTTGGCCTCTAGTTTTGGAGAAATATAATTAAATGATCTTGATGTAAACTTTAACTTTCTTTTGAGAAATAGCTATTGATCATTGCTCATTTTGATATTGGTTATAAATGTGTTATCTATCGTGCTAACTTGGACATGAATGAATGAATTAGATTTGCTACACGCTTCCGCATTTGAAAGGAATATTCATGTTGTTGTGATATCCTCACCGCGGACACCTGTGGGAAATCGCATATACGAGTGGCATCTTCTTTGACTCGTATACGTTTTGGTTGAAATTAATTCATAGTATCGGATGGTGACTTTCATCATTCCCATTCTTCAATTATTCAGTCCCGATCCCGGATTAGGCCTGACCGCTTGGGGACTCGGTTCGGGGTCGGACAGAAAGCACTAATGATCATTGTTCATTCTGATATTCTGTTATATAAATGCATTATCAGACTTGCTATTTTGGATATGAATATATGAATTAGATTTGCTACACGCTTCCGCACTTAAAAAGAAATATTCATGTTATTGTGATATCCTCACCGCGAACAGTTGTGGGAAATCGCGTATATGAGTGGCAACTTTTTATTGGCTCGTATACGTATTTGTTAAAAATAAATTCATAGCATGGACTACCGTTCATCTTCCATTACATCATCATTACTGAGTCCCGATCCCGGATTAGGCCCGTGGACCCGATCCGGGGTCGCGACAACGACATTAGGTACTCTCATGATTCTTCCCATAGTGGATACAAGTTACTTGATTCTGGACATTTTGTTCTGGCCTATGCTTCTTGTGTTGTTGTTCTGCTACTGGGGTTGTCCTTTTCCTTGAGTCCTGAGGATTTTGTGCTGGAAATTCTCAAACTTATAAGTTCTTTTGACTGCTTCTCCGAAGGTTATAAGTGGTACAAACCTTGTAGCATCTCTTTCAATGATGGGATTCAGTCCTTCGAGATATTTCGCTATCTTCTTCTCAACCGTGTCCACTAACTCCGGAGCATATCTAGACAATCTCTTGAACTTTGTGAGGTATTCAAGAACTGTCATATTTCCTTGTACAAGCTGTTGGAATTCGACTGCCTTCTGCCTCTTAACGTGGGTGGGTACATATTTGTCTCCAAACTATTTCTTGAAATTTACCAAAGCAACTACATCTGCCATGGTCCTGTATTCTTCCCTGGCTGTCTTCCACAAGATGTTTGCTGAACCAGTAAAGAGACATGTTGCAAGTTTCACTCGTTCTCCTCCGGTGCATTGGAAGACCTCGAAAATGTTCTCTGTAAGCTCTAACCAATCGTCTGCAGCTAATGGATCTTTTGTTCCAAGAAACTCCTTTGGACTTCTCTTCCCAAACCGTTCAAACAATGCATTCGGATCATGCTCCCTTTGATTGATGACAATTTCGGGTTGAGCTTGATACAGTTCTGGCCTTCTTTGCAATACCTCTAGTAGTTGCCTCTGCATCTCTGCCAATTCTCTAGCATAGTCTTCATCCTTCTTAAGCATCTATTCTTGTAGTCTAACTTGGTTTTCATTAGCCTGATGCTGTTGGTCAAGCATTGCCTGCATCATCTGTTGGAACTGATTTGGCATGGTGTTATCAACCATATCTTCTTCAACTGGCCCTGTATGATCACTGTTACTTAAGGTGGGATTGCCGTTTAATGGTCGTTTACTAGGTGGCATAATGCTGCAAAATAAGTTGTTAGCACATAATAATCAAACAAAGTGTCACGCATTGCTCACACGATGTTAGCTAACGGAAAGTCTAACAAATCCTCGCCACGTCCTTAGGATTTCTAGTTTTTTTTAATTACTTGAAACATGTCTCGCTCTGATACCAGTCTGTCGCGATCGCAGACTGGGTCAACGGGCCTAATCCTGGATCGGGACTAATGGTGAATGAGGATATACAAATGAATGATTTACTGTTAGTGCCATAAAATCTACAATGCGTACACGGGTCAATAAATGATAAGATATTATCCGTGCACGTGATTTCCCACAGGTGTTCGCGGTGGGGATATCACAACAACAAAAATATTTCTTTTAAATGCGGAAGCGTGTCACAAATCTAATGCACACATTCATATCCATAGTAACATGACTGATAACACGATTATAACAAGTATCAGAATGAGCAATGATCATTAGCGTCTCCTAAAATATAAAGTTAGAGTTTATACAAAAGATTAGTTGATTAATATTTCCCAAAAATAATGACCAACAAAGGTCAGTACAGCCAAAATAGTTCCCAAAAGAATGAGTTATCCACAACCCCAAAATGTATCGTAACTTCGAGTCAACCGAATGTCTAGACGACATCATCGGCATACCACTCAACTAAACGTTGAGGTTCACCAACCGCCTCCTCAGGCTCCTCCTCAAGATAACCAGCAACTGGACAAAGTAGTGGGTCAAGCACAACGGTTTGGCAGGTGGGTGAAAAGATATTGATGATGCCTAAAACTGGTTTCGGACACCACCCGTCAAGTAATAAATGCTTAGTGCAGTAAATAAAGGAGAGAGAGAATTTATAGTGGTTCGGTCAATATGACCTACGTCCACTTCAGAAGGGCAAAGGTCGCAGGTAGTTTTACTTCTCCAATGTGCAGAGATTACAAACTAGGAGAATACAGAAAGTGCGTAGAAACGGAAAATGTTACTTCTCCCTTTGGTGCTGGTGGGGCTCTTCTATTTATAGTCTTCCCTAATAGATGGGGGCGACTTTACCTCCACGCTTCGTCCACTTCGACGGAGCCTTCGAACTGCCCTCGATAGACGAGGCAGGTGAGATATTCTCCGCAGGACTCGGTAAAAGCGGGTTAGAGACCGACGACTCCTTCTGAAGCGATGCGGTTGCTTTGACGTGGCAGTCTTCGTGAATTTGGGCCCGGATCTCAACGGACCGAATTTTCACAAATTTAGGCCCTGGCTCATTACGAACTGGGTCACTTGGGCCTGACTCATCATTTGCCCCTCAATGTCCCGCGCTCAAAGAAGCGTTGAAAGGGGGACATTTCAAATACCCAGATTACTTCTCCCTTCCAAGAAGTTCTCATGGTTTTGGACTTGTCTTGCTTTGCAAAACCCTAGGCTATTAGGCTATAAAACCCCCTCCAAAGAGGAATAAAGCAAGGCAATGGAGCCTCCAAGTGAAGAAAAGTCATCCCAAGGGGAGAAGAAGAGTTCTACGGACGTCGGGCGGACGGTGGCCTTGGGCGAGGAAGAGCTTGCTGGCGACGTGGCGGGCACCCAGGCGGCGCCGGTGCGCCTAGCAGCGGGCGAGGGAGGCCCGGTGTGCCTGGTAGTAGGCGCGGGCACCAGTAGTGCCACCCCCCAGGGAGCCCGTCCAGCAGGCAAGGGAGGTGCGGGCGCGGCCGCCGGCAGCACCGCCAGCTAGGGCGCCCGTCCGGTAGGCGAGGGAGGCCTGGGCGAGGCTGCAGCGGGCGCGGGCGCCGGCAGCACCGCCCACCAGGGCGCCCATCCGGTAGTGGGCGAGGGAGGCCTGGGTGGTGCAAGCGGCGCACCCGCGGGCGTGGGCGTGGCGGTAGCTGGCGCCGGCAGCGCCGCCCGCCAAGCGAGGACAGCAGGGCGCGCCTCCTTGGCGGCGACAGCGGGCAGAGGCGCCAGTCCGGCAGCGGGCGAAGGCGTCCGGCAGACAGCGGCGGGCTCCATGGGCTCGGGTGTCGTTGTCCTGGCGGGCGCGGATGCGACACGCGGGAAGACGTTGCGTTCTTGTCGCAAAAGATATCGAGGAAAAGTCGTTGTTGACGATGACGGATCCAAGGTGAGCACTCTTTTTAGTGTGTTTAACACTGATGGTGATATTTCGAAGATTGTCGTTTCTTATCATATTCCTCCCACTGTGTTGTGTCGCCGGGCCGAAATAGACGAGCCTGCTTGCTACGACTCCTCCGGTGACATTGTCTTCTATGAGGAGATGCTTGAAGCAGGGCTGAGGTTCCCCATGTCCTCCTCCGTTTGCCGCATCCTCCATTATTTCTCATTGACTTCGGAACGGTTAGCACCCAATGGCTGGAGAGTTTTGTTCGGCTTTCTTGCGTTGTGGAGGAAGGTACATCATGAGGACGCTTCTCCTGTGGAGTTTTGATGCTGCCTATAATTTGATTGAGTCCCCAGCCCCTAACAGGGGATGGTACTATCTTACCCCCGGGGGTGGTAAGCTGCTCACGGGATTGCGTTCTAATTGCCACAGTCGGAAATCCCGTTTCTTCTTCATTGGTGGAGAGTGGGCCTTTGAGATAGATCGGGCCTTAGTGCCCATACGATGGGCTGACGCCAAAAGACTTGGTACGTCATTGATTGCTCTGCTCTTTTATTTTTATGCGTATATGTGCTCATTGTTCTTTTGCAGATCCCCCAGTGCTCTCTACAGATCAGGAGCAGAAACTGCAGGCTGTGAGAGTTCATCCTGACAAAGACTTGGGGGTTCTCCTCCCCAAAGAGAGTGGTAGGACTAGCAGGCCCCCTTTTGACCCTTCTTCCTTTGTTAGGACTGGTGGACCCTCTCTGGGGACTTCTTCCAAACGAAAAGGTACGGCAATAATTTTTTCATTTAGCTGATATTCCGTATCTAAGTAGTACTTTTGCTTCTGCAGCAGTAGACAGAGAGGTGATTGGGGCTTGCCTTTCGAGTAGGAGTGCCCCTCCTTCGAAGGCGGCAAGGGTAGACAACACTTCAAGAGGGAACTCTCCACCAGTGACTCTCAAGGTGAGCTCTCTCGTATCCACCCCTTTAACGGGGCCACGGGCGTGTCCCCATTGGGTGGCCTCTGCCATAGTTTCTTCCCAGCCAGCGACCTCCTCGACCACGATTGCTACTCCGGAGTCTTCTTCTCTGGCTATACCTTCTGCCCCTCGTTCGTGTCCTGCATGCTCGGGAGCTTCTGCAGGGGCAGGGGCAGGGGCACCGACTTGGGCTAGTCCCATGCTGGGCAATCCGCTGGTGATCCGGGAAAAGCTCGGGAGATTTGTGTTTCTCTTGTGGTTACGCAGATTAATGCTTTGGGCACCGAGGTGGTTATAGACTCATTTCTAGAAGGTCTGGCTCAGGTAAAGGCTTACTGTTCCCCTTTTCTCCAGACTTTCATTTTTTTATATATATGTGTACTCTCATTTTCTTTGTCCCTTATTGTTTCAGGCTTCTACTGCATCCGTCTGCTTGTTGTCAAGGGCCCGACATAACAGTCAGCTGAAACAGGACAATGAGAGTATGCAAAAAGAGCTCTCCGTTGCTCAAATAAAGATTGCTGCTCTTGAAGCTGCTGGAAGAGCTTCCGAGGCTAATCTTACAGCGGCCCGCGAGAGGGCGACCGGGCTTGAGACTGAGCTCTCAGCAGCCCACAAGAGGGCGACCAATGCAGAGGCTGAGCTTGTGAAGGCCCGCGAGAGGGCTTCGCTCAGTGAGGCTGAGCTTGCAGAGACCCGCGAGAGGGTGATGCTCAGGGAGACTGTCGTGGAGACAGAGATGAAGGTGGCTCATGAGAGAGCTTCTCAGGCTAAAGGAGAGGGTTGTCCTGGCTGAAAAGGAGTTAGCGAATGGTCTCGCTGATGCCTTTATTGATGGCTATGAAGAGCTTCAAGGGAAGATCTCTGCTGCCTTCCCAGATATTGATTTCTCAGGCTTCATGCCTACTGAGGCGCCTGATGATAGCAGTGGTAGCTCGGATGATGATGAGGATGATGCCGAGGATGATGGGGACAACCATGAGAGTGATTATGGGGTAGGGGCTTTTGCTGTACTCTTTTTTTTTAAAAGGTAATTTACAGCCTAACTTTTTGAAAATTGAATGGAAATGCAAGGATCTTTTCTCACAAAATATGCAGAATATTTTATTCATCCATTGCTTATTGCTTAAACAGTATCAATTGAAAATAGAAAAAATCAAAAAAGAAATCAAATCAGGCCCTACACCCTCACTACTTTGACTTCCTTAGAATATTACTGATAGTACCTCTTCAAATGTTCCGCTTTCCATGGATGAAGTAAGACCTTTCATTCGGAATTTTGGATTCTGTGCGTGCCTGGCCTTACTACTTCTGTTATGAGGTACGGCCCTTCCCAGCTTGATCCCACCTTTCCTTCGCGAGAATCCTTTGTGGCGAGGATCACCTTTTTGAGGACTAGGTCTCCCGGTTGAAAGGAACGAGGCTTCACCCTTGAGTTGTAGTACCTTGCCATGTGCCGTTTGTACTCCGCGTTATGGACCATAGCCATCTCCCTTACCTCCTCCACCAAATCGAGGTTGATGCGGAGTCCTTCTTCATTGGTGACGGGGTCATGAAGATGGACCCTTAAGGAATGTACGCCTATCTCGACAGGGATGACTGCCTCAGTCCCAAAAGCGAGAGAGAAAGAGGTTTCTCCAGTAGGGGTTCTTGGTGTGGTTCGATAGGCCTACAACAGTCCTGGGAGCTTGTCGACCCAAAGACCCTTCGCTCTTTCGAGCCTTGTCTTTAGGTTGCGTAGGACCGTTCTTACCATGACCTCTGCCTGCCCATTCGCTTGTGGGTGTGCCGGGCTGGAATGAGGCTGCTTTATCTGGATGTCGGAGCAGAAGGTGTTGAAGATTTTATTATCAAACTGCTTGGCATTGTCACTAACAATGGCATTAGGTATCCCAAAGCGACAGACTAGGTTTTTCCAGATGAAGTCTTTTACTTTGGAGTCTGTTATTTTTGCTAGGGATTCTGCCTCCGCCCATTTTGTGAAGTAGTCAATAGCGATGACTACAAACTTGCACTGTCCTCTACTCAAAGGAAAGGGGCCCAAGATATCAATACCCCATTTGGAGAAGGGCCATGGGCTCAAAATTGATGTCAGCTCCTCCGGTGGCTGCCTTGTCACAGTGGCGAAGCGTTGACACTTGTCGCATTTTTTGGCAAATTCTTTGGCGTCCTTTACCATGGTAGGCCAAAAGTATCCTTGCCTAAGCGCTTTGTGGGCGAGATAGGGTCCTCCAGAGTGATTCCCGCAAATTCCTTCATGGATTTCTCGAAGGTCGTAGTCAGCTTCCTCAGGCGAAAGGCAGCGCAGCAATGGCAAGCAGTAACCCTTCTTGTAGAGTGTGTCTTGTAGGAGAGTAAACTTGGAAGCTCTCATCCTGAGTTTTTTCGCTTCAAGGGGATCATTTGGCTCTGTACCTTCTTGGAGGTACGCCCTTATGGGGGTCATCCAGTTCGCTTCATCCGTTGCATAGTTGATGTTTGCAATATCCATATCTAACTTGCTTGGCTCGAACTGGTGCCCGATGAGTGTTGGTTCTGCAGATGAGGCCTCCATTGATGAGGCGAGCTTGGCAAGTGCATCTGCAGCCACGTTATCTCCTCTAGGGATGTGATAGATCTGGAAATATTGGAACCGCCGAATCAATCTTTTCACCATGCCAAGATAATCCTGCATTCTTGCCTCCTTTGCTTCGAACTCGCCGTTCACTTGCTTGGCTACCAATTGGGAATAACTATAAGCAACGACATACTGGGCAATCATTTCGATCACCAATCTCAGACCTGAAAGGAGGGCCTCATACTCTGCTTCATTGTTAGAGGCAATGAAGTGGAGCTTCACTGCATACTTAATGTGTGTACCATCAGGGCTGATCAGAATGAAGCCAGCTCCACTTCCTTCACTGGTTGCAGAGCCATCAACATACAGCTTCCAAAGTGTCAGTGGTGAAGTCTCGACGTCTGGAAGAGGCTGGGTGCCTGGAAGAGGCCCCTGGGCGCCCAGGGAAAGGCCTGGGCGCCCATGGGAGAGGCCTAGGCCCTTGGAAGAGGCCCCTGGGCGCCCGGGGAAGAGGCTTGGGCGCCCAGGGAAGAGTCTGGGCGCCCATGGGAGAGGCCTGGGCCCAGGGGAGAAGTATGGGCGCCTGGGGTTGAAGTCTGGGCGCCCATTTGGATGTCTTCGGTGGGCGGGTGTGGCTCCCCTTCAGCGTGTGTAAATTCAGCCACAAAGTCGGCTAGAGCTTGTGCTTTGATGGCCGCCCTTGGCTGGTACTGGATATCGAACTCGCCCAATTCCAGTGCCCACTTAACTAATCTCCCGGATATATCTGGCTTTCCCAGTATTCTCTAGGGAGGCTGATCAGTAACAACAACGACCGTATGCCTCTGAAAATAATGTCGTAGGCGTCTTGCAGTCGAGATGAGGGCGAGTGCCAGTTTTTCCAAGTCTGAGTACTTGAATTCTGCCCCTCGGTACGCTCTGCTCACATAATAGATGGACTTTTGCACTCCATCGTGATTTCTGATGAGAACAGAGCTAACTGTCGAGGGTGAAGCAGAAAGGTACAAATATAACACCTCCCCGGCTGCAGCATGTGAAAGAAGAGGGGGAGTGGCCAAGTAGGCTTTGAGCTTCTAGAAGGCCTCCTCAGCCTCGGGTCCCCATTCGAAGGCTTTTCAGAGGATTTTAAAGAAGGGCAGGCACTTGTCTACAGACTTGGAAACGAATCTGTTAAGTGCTGCTATTCTTCCATTAAGGCACTGCAGTTCTTTGGTGGAATAGGGCGGCCTCATGTCAAGTACTGCCTTGATTTTATCGGGGTTCGCCTCAATTCCCCTTTGGTTGACCATGAAGCCCAAGAATTTTCCCGATCCTACGCCAAAGGCACATTTCTCAGGATTCAACTTCATACGATAGGATCTGAGAACATTGAAAGTTTCTTGGAGATGGTCGATGTGATCTGCAGCGGCGAGGCTTTTCACCAGCATGTCGTCTACATAAACCTCCATGGTTCGCCCAATCTGGGAGTGAAACATTTTGTTCACTAGGTGTGGTAGGTTGCACCTGCATTTTTCAGCCCGAAGGGTATGACTCTATAGCAATAAGTCCCCTTCGGGGTGATGAAGGACGTCTTTTCTTGGTCTGGGGGATGCATGCTGATTTGGTTGTATCCAGAATAAGCATCCAGGAAGGAGAGCAGCTGATGTCCTGCTGTGGCATCAATGAGAAGATCAATCCGTGGCAGCGGATAGCAATCCTTCGGACATGCCTTGTTATGCTCGGTGAAGTCGACGCATAGGCGCCACTTCCAATTAGCTTTCGTCACCATCACTACATTTGAGAACCATTCAGGATATGCTACTTCCCTGACCCCGGACCGAGGCCGCGGCAGTTAAATATAAGATTATGATTATTTGAATAAGATGATTGAACCTCCCACAGGTTCCCGCGGTGAGGGTTCCAAACAAACACACAAGGAACAACCAACTCACTCGGTCAAGTATGCGGAAGCGCGTGGCAAATCACATCTTAACAAGTCATGACGGAATATAACATAATTGTCATCAAGACTAAAATATCAGAATGAAGACATAACAAGGCATCCCCATAAATTCAAGTTGCAAAGTTAACAATGTATATTAAGTTATTACACTTCCCAAAATAAGAGGCCAACAAAGGCCAATACAATTCCCAAAAAAGTATATCAAAACCCAAAGAGATGATCCATCGAAGCTCATGACCCATCCAAACGTCTACATGACGTCGTCGGGTTGCCACTCACGGGCTAGGGTAGGCCCAACAGCCTCCTCCGGGCACTCTTCCTCAAAGGGAGGGTCTCCTTCACCTGGTCACCAAAATACAAGCATCAAACACGACGGTTTGCCAAGAAATCATTTTAAAAGAAGCATGCAAAACAATGTTTAATCGAGAACATAAGGAAATACTTTACTGAACGTAAAACAATACTGACGAAACACTTTTCTAAATCAAAGACAAACTAACATGAATGCATAACATATATATATCATGAATCGTAAATCCACAAAGAGCCCATCCTTTCTCTACCATTTATAATGGAAAGAGTAAGCACGCACGACAAGCACGAATATACATAATGTAGCACGACACGATTCCCACAAATACAGGATTTCCAGCCGCGGAACCGGACACGCACGATGTGTAATAAATACATGACTAATCTGCAGTTAGTTCACATGTTTAAGGACCCCCAGACAGTGGATCAGACTGAAAGGGCAGTCCAAGCTCTGTGGTGTTCACTTGAGTTCATGAATGCACAAAACACACTAAACACGATTCGAACATATCGAAAATAAAAGGGGAAATCACTTATCACGACAAGACAAGGCACGACTAGCACAATGCATAATATATATATGCTCACAACTTATAAAAGTGATCCCCATTAAATACTTGAAACACAACTTGGAAATACTTGAATTCAAGGCGAGTACACGATATTACTTGTCGTATCAAAACAAAGTTCAAAACGCGATAATTTCATCAAGTACAAGCTTAGGCTATTCCTTGACCCTTGTGTGATTGGGACTCTGTTGTTAAAATATAATAATTGGTGTCCCCGAAGTTGTTTCGTACCTTGGAGTTCCAATCAGCAATGTCAGGTTAAAGTCCATAACATAGCCTAGTTTTTCCTTTCAAATCCTTAAAAGTGCATAAATGAGATAAAATTTCTAAACAAGTTCCGTCTCAACACAATTCAGGCAGCAGGCAGTTCGCTCGAGCGAACCCAAGGGTCGCTCGAGCGGACAGCCTTCTGTCTGCGCTCGGACCAGGCTAGCCTGGTCGCTCGAGCGAACCCAGAGGTCGCTCAAGCGAACAGGCTTCTGCCTGCGCTCGTGCCAGGCAGTGGCCTGGTCGCTCGAGCAGACCCATGGGTCGCTCGAGCGAACAGGCTTCTGCCTGTGCTCGCTGAGTGCAGAAACTGCACTCCTCCTGCATGGTTCACAAGCCCATTCTTTCCCCCATCTTACACTTAATCCACCTGAAATCCCTTGAGCCACCATGCTCCCCAAAGGGGTCAAATCCACATTACAAAATCATTAAGCCCATAATTTTAAACATCCAAACCCTATTTCTCATCAAAATAAGTTCACATTCTCTCAAGAAGCAAAGTTTAAAAATCAACTAGACATCTGAAGGTTTAGAAGTTACTTAACATTGGTACATAAACTTGAATAGAAATCATAAAATGAGAGTCTAAGAAAATACATAACCATATAACTTAACACAAGTAAGTGCAAACCTCAAGAAACATAATGAAAATCCATATCACATAATCAAAATAACCTATAGAGATTACTTGCCTTGGCCAAAAGCTATCAAACTCTTCTTCAAGCACTCCTACTCAAGAGTCAAGCCAAGAGCTACAAATCCCATGGAAACCATTCAAAAACTCACCCAAAAATGCAACCAAGCAACCCATTTAGAAATAGGTGCTATAAGTTAGAAAAACAAGATTTTTGGAAGTAGAAGAAACTCCATTAAAGAAATGGGTTGAAGCTCTTACCTAGAGGTGCCCAAACAAGAAATGAGGAAGAAAATGGAGATCTCTCCCACAAGGAAACTTCAAGAAAATGGTACCAATGGAAAGCTTGTCTTGAGAGGAAGAAGAAGGAGGTTTTAGAATTTCATTTGGAGGTTCCTAGCTCAAGCATTCAAGAGAAGAAGATGGAGAGAAAAAGAGGGTTTCCTCAGCCCTAGACAAGAAATTGCAGAGATTTGTGGGAAATGAAGAGAAAGAGAGAAGAAGGGACTTAAGTGCTAGACAAGTGGGTCCCCTTAGGTGCAAATCTTGCATGAGTCAAAACATGGTCTTGTGGGCCTCAAATTAAGTCGACGAAGAAGGATAAAACGATCCTTGAAATATCTAGTTTCCAAAAAGTATAATTTTGACATAGTTTTGGGATCTCGAAAATCGTGTCCAGATTTGAGTGTGAAAAGGCTATTTTACCATTTTGGCCAAAACTTGAGTTTCTGGGCTTCAAACACAAATGAGTTAAACACGAAAGTTGCACATAATCATAAAACCAATCAAATGAGATGAAAATCACGATTAACACACAACCAAACACGATCTTCCCACGCTTGCACGTACACCCAGGCCTTCTTGAGTGTGCCTAATAAACACTAAACGTTCTCGAACTCCCCAAAGCTATAACCATGACTAAAACTAATCACATTCTAACCCACGATAACTAAACTCAATCAAGACTAAGCACACACTAAGCAAACACTATTGGGTTAATCCTGGGTTGGGGTTTGACAGCCCCATTCTCTATTAGCTTCGCGACCTCCTTGTCCATTGCTTGGGCCCTTTTAGTAGAGGCGCCCCTTAGCCTTTGTCGGACAGGTTTGTGGCGAGTGTCGACATTGAGGCGGTGAGTGGCGACCTCGTGGTCAATTCCTTCGAGATCTGCATGTGACCATGCGAAAATGCCCATATTATTTCTCAGAAAATTTGTCAGCTGGAGGGTTAGATCCTCTAAAAGAGAAGAGCCAATGTGTACTCTTCTGTTAGGATGTTCTTCATTTAAGACCAGAGGGGTAAGTTCTTCAACTGGTTCTCCTCTCTCTGTAGTGGTGTCATCCCTCGGGTCCAAGATTTCAAATTGCAACGCTTCCTACGTCTTCTTGGCCTTCATTGAGGAGACGCAGCATTCTCTTGCTGCTACCTGGTCCCCTCTTATTTCCCCGATTCCATTCGGGGTTGGAAAGCGGAGGATGAGATGATAGGTGGAGAGGACGGCTCCTAAGGCATTAAGAGCTGGTCGCTCTAAAATGATGTTATAGGCTGATGAGCAGTCTATCACCAGGAAGTGAACCATTGTAGTGGAACTTCGGGGTGCTGCCTCGGCAGTGACTGGCAGTGTGATTGCCCCTAGGGGATACACCTTCTCCCCTAAAAACCCGATGAGGGGGGATTTGACAGGCTGCAGCCTCTCCCGGCCCAGTTTCAGCTTGTCATAAGCTTCTACAAATAGGATATCTACAGACCTTCCATTATCCACCAAGATTCTTCGCACCTTGAAATTGGCGACGGTCATGGTGAGTACTAGAGGGTCATCATGGGGGTGCTGGGTCCCTTTCAGATCTTTATTCGAGAAGGATATGATTTCGTTAGCTTCATGCCTGGGCGCCTTGGACGGGCGTGCTTTATCAGGATGTCTTGCCTTTCTGGCATGGGCCTTCATGGTGGAGAGTGACTCTATTAGTCCTCTTGAGATAGTTCGGATTTCCCCAATCGGCTGCGGGTCCTCCATATTGCGAGGTAGTGGTGGTGGTGGGCTTGCCCCCTACCAGCAACATACTGGCGCAGGTGACCACGCTGAATGAGATCCTCAATCTGCGTCATAACAATCATCAGTGTCGTGGCCATGGTCGCGATGGAAGCGATAGTATTTGGTCGGGTTCCTGCGATTTGGAGGGGACTTCATCTTCCCAGGCCATTTTACGGCAGGGTCATCTTGTATTTGGAACAAGATGTGAGCAATAGTGGCGTTGAAGGGAGTGAATACTTGTCTCTCTCTGCGGAGCAGGACCGAGTCGGTCTCTGACAGGTACCCTCTCTGTCCTACCTCGCTTGTTGCTTATGTCCTTTTCATCTCTATCTCGCTCCTCCTTTCTCTTGTCCCCTATTCTGGAGGACTCTCCCCGCCTGGCTCTGGTGATATCTTCAGCGTTCATGTACTTCTGGGCCTTTGCTAGTAGTTCTGGCATGCTCTTTAGTGGGCGCTTCATCACTGAGAAGAGGAAGCTCGATGAGCGGAGGCCTCCCAGAAAGGCTGTCATGGATACCTTGTCGTCAGGCTCTTCGACCTGAAGTACCTCCTCATTAAAACGAGTGAGGTAGCTCTTGAGGCTCTCATTTTTGTCATGCTTTATGCTGAGCAGGTGTGTGGCAGGCTTTTGGTGGCGGCGCCCTCTGATAAAGTGTGAAACGAATGACTTGCTCAACTCCCCAAAAGTGGCGATGGAGGCTGGGGCGAGATTGGCAAACCACTGTCGAGAGGAGCCCTTCAGTGTGGTTGGGAATGCCCTGCACATAATCTCGTCAGGGATATTATGCAGCTGCATTTTAGTTTTGTAAGTCTCCAGATGGTCAAATGGATCATTCGTTCCATCAAAGGTTTCCACGAATGGCATTTTGAACTTCCGAGGGAGTGGGTAGTTCACCACATCGGGCTTGAATGGTGTGTCCATTTGCCCGACTAGGTAATCCACTGTCTCCGGTGCTTGCGCCTTTATGGCATTGAAGACATCACCTAGTTGATTTTGCATTTTTCTGATCTTTTCGTCCCAGTGATTGGGGGCTTCTCTAGACTGATCATGGAAAGGACTCCCATCCTCCATGCTCTGGTTTTCACTCCCCCCCCTCTTGGAAATGAGGCTCCTCCCCATTAGAAATAGAGGGAGGAGATGGAAGTCTTCCATGATTCGATCCACCTGGAGGTGGGGTCCTCCAAGCTGGGCTCCACCAGGGGGTGGAGGAACTCCGTGATGGGCGCGACCTTTAGGGTCGACCAAGAGTACTCCAAGAGGGGCACCATGGGGAACTCCCTGGGTGCCCTGTGGAATTCCCGCGGGAGCGCCATGGGGATGGGCACCCAGGCCCTAGGTGCCATGAGGATGGGCGCTCGGGCGAGGCACCCCCCTCTCATGGATGTCCTGGGCATGGTGCTCCTTGCGGTACTCCTCTAAGTTGCACTCCTCCTTGCCCCATGAGTATGAGTTGTAGGATCTGCTGGTTTTGGGTCACCAACTGCTGCATTGTCTCCAACATTTGTTGAGGAGTGGGAGCATGAGCACTTGGGGCAGGATTATTTGGTGGAGGATCACCCTCGCCCTCTCGCCTGGGATTATCCTTTGGTCATCTCGTTGATCTAGTGGTGATCACCATAGTTTTGAAAGAGGAAGTGTTATGAAGTGAGAATTTAGTCCTTTCACACAGACGGCGCCAAACTGATGATGCCTAAAACTGGTTTCGGACACCACCCATCAAGTAATAAATGCTTAGTGCAGTAAATTAAGGAGAGAGAGAATTTATAGTGGTTCGGTCAATATGACCTACGTCCACTTCAGAAGGGCAAAGGTCGCCGGTAGTTTTACTTCTCCAATGTGCAGAGATTACAAACTAGGAGAATACAGAAAGTGCGTAGAAACGGAAAATGTTACTTCTCCCTTTAGTGCTGGTGGGGCTCTTCTATTTATAGTCTTCCCCTAATAGATGGGGGCGACTTTACCTCCACGCTTCGTCCACTTCGACGGAGCCTTCGAACTGCCCTCGATAGACGAGGCAGGTGAGATATTCTCTGCAGGACTCGGTAAAAGCGGGTTAGAGACCGACGACTACTTCCGAAGCGATGCGGTTGCTTTGACGTGGCAGTCTTAGTGAATTTGGGCCCAGATCTCAACGGACCGGATCTTCACAAATTTAGGCCTTGGCTCATTACGAACTGGGTCACTTGGGCCTGACTCATCATTTGTCGCTCAATGTCCTGCACTCAAAGAAGCGTTGAAAGGGGGACATTTCAAATACCCAGATTACTTCTCCCTTCCAAGAATTTTTTTTTTTAGATATGTATCCGGAGGAGTCCTCATGGTTTTGGACTTGTCTTGCTTTGCAAAATCCTAGGCTATTAGGCAATAAAACCCCCTCCAAAGAGGAATAAAACAAGACAATGGAGCCTCCAAGTGAAGAAAAGTCATCCCAAGGGGAGAAGAAGATTCTACGGACGTCGGGCGGATGGTGGCCTTGGGCGAGGAAGAGCTTGCTGGCGACGTGGCCGGCACCCAAGCGGCGCCGGTGCGCCTGGCAGCAGGCGAGGGAGGCCCGGGCGGCGTACCCGCGGTCGTGGGCTCAGCGACAGCAAGCGCGGGCACCAGCAGCGCCACCCGCCAGGGCGCCTGTCCGGCAGGCAAGGGAGAAGCGGGCGCGGCTGCAGGCAGCGCCACCCGCTTGGGAGCCCGTCCGGCAGGCGAGGGAGGCCTGGGCGCGGCTGCAGCGGGCGCGGGCGTCGGCAGCGCCGCCCGCCAGGGCGCCCGTCCCGCAATGGGCGAGGGAGGCCTGGGCGGTGCAGGCGCCGGCAGTGCCTCCCGCCAGGCGAGGACAGCAGGGGGCGCCTCCCCGGCGGCGATAGCGGGCGGAGGCGCCCGTCAGGCAGCGGGTGAGGGCGTCCGGCAGACAGCGGCGGGCTCCACGGGCTCGGGCGTCGTTGTCCGAGTGGGCGCGGATGCGACACGCGGGAAGACGTTGCGTTCTTGTCGCAAAAGATATCGAGGAAAAGTCGTTGTTAACGATGACGGATCCAAGGTGAGCACTCTTTTTAGCGTCTTCAACAATGATGGTGCTATTTCGAAGGTTACCGTTTCTTATCATATTCCTCCCACTGTGCTGTGTCGTCGGGCCGAAATAGACGAGCCTGCTTGCGACGACTCCTCTGGTGACATTGTCATCTATGAGGAGATGCTTAAAGCTGGGCTGAGGTTCCCCATGTCCTCCTCCGTTTGCCGCATCCTCCATTATTTCTCATTGACTCCGGGACAGGATCCAAACTGCAGCTGGCGGGACAAGATGGGGATCTCTAAGTCGGTGGATCAGACCAACAAGATTATCCAAGCTTAGTGGTGCCGACTCATAGGTTAAATAACAGAAATCAAGACACGTTTAAAATACATCAAGTGCAAGTATATAAACGGGTGGGACGGGGGGTGCTAGAAGGCACAATATCATCTTAATGTCAAGTAATGCACGTCGGGACTAGCAAAGTTCCATAAATGTCATTTCAGTATTTTCGGGAGTGCATATCAAAATTCGGGAACAATGGAATACAATTGAACATTTCAAAATTGTGGGACAAGTATCCGGATTTAAGATTCTTTCAAGTTGAATAGGGTTGTCGTATGTCAATTTCAATGTAGACTTGGTACTCTTGGAGTTTGGAGACATTCCGGACTCCTTACACACCTTGGTGATTTCAACACTTCTATGAATCTTTGTAATGTGGTTTCTTTCTCTTCATTTCCAAAATTCTAGAGAAAGGTCGGTTACCTGGCAGTAGTTAGCTGGTGGTTAGCCGCTGATGGGTTCGGTGGTTAGCCCTAGCTGACCGCGTGGCTGATCGCGGGTTGCCAGACAAGATGTAACATACTGGAATTGTAACTGCCATAATTCGGTTGGCTAGCGGTCACTAGGCGGCTAGCCGACTGGCAACCACTAGCTGACTGCCCCCTTTAGAATTGAAAACACTCTCTGGAATTGTGACCAAACCTGGTTCGGTTAGCTGCCATTCACCAGGCGGTTAGCCGACAGCTGACCGCCAGCTGACCACCCAGCTGCGGGAAATTCCCATTGAGTTCAAATTTGAGCCCCTTTTTTTATTTTCTCCAATCAATCATCTTTATTTCCTATTCATTCCCTTGCAATGAAATGAGCTAAAAAGCTCCTCCAATACATCATTCAACATTTCCCTCATCAAAACTTCTATAAACATAAATCCAATCACCTCCTTCTTCACCAAATCAACCATAAGAGAAAGAGAAGGAATCACCAATCACAAAGACTCATTTATGATATGTACAAGAGTTAAACAAAAGGTTATAAACCAACATTTCAAAACATTAAATGAGTTAGTAAAACTCTTTCATGTGCATTTATTTCACAATCAATGCAAGTTAAAATAAACATGAATGGAAATAACAAAATCAATCACATTTCTCATAAAACTATTGAATGCTCATAATATCTATTCATCCACTTGCCTTAGGGTCTCTAATCATGAAATCAAGCAACAAATCAACCTCTCTCAAGATAACCTACAAGCACAAACAAATCCCCCAAATACAAACCCTAAAATAGGTTAAAACAAGGCACAAGAAGAGGAAAGCTTCAATAATGTAAATGGAGCTTCTCTAAGGCCAGGATAATACATATCTAAGAGATTAGGGAGGAAGCATACTTGTGAAGTTTCCAAATAGGCAAGAATAGCTCAATGTGGATCTTGGAATGAGAGGTTTCCTTCAAGAATAGTGTCAATGAAAAGCTCTAGTAGTGGGGAAGGAGAAGATAGCTTCCATTTTTTCCATTGGTGCACGTTTGGTGGAGATTTGGTGATGGAAGATCAAAGAGAAGAAGAGAATGGAGAAAACCTAGATGAGTGTTGCTTTTGAGCTGGAAAAGAAAAAAAAGAGGAGGGTTCTCCTTATATACAAGTGGGGAGTGGGCTCCACCCCTAAGAAATCTTGTGGGGCTGAAATAGTGGTTTTCGGGACCTCAGATGAATTCGACAAAGAAGGGAAAGTTGTTTGTCGAAACTTCTAATTTTCAAAAAGTATATGTTTCAAGGTTTTGGGAATGTGAAATTTTGGGTACAGATTTTGTGTGAAAAGACTGTTTTGCCCTCAATGTAGAAAAGTCGGGTTTTTGGGTTTCAAACGGGTACCAGATCAACATGAAAGTTGAAGAGATTAACGAGATGATTCAAACGGGGTTAAAACACCAATTACTAGAATTTCGGATAATCCCCCAAATACAGGCAAAGTCACGAAAAGGAACCCCAAAGGGCCCCACTAATTTCAAAGGCAGTCAAAATTCCCCAAAGCTATAATAAAAGCTATTCTAATCCTAACTTAACCACAATACACTAATCACGCTTAAGACTAACACGTGACTTAATTAATACTAATCGTGGTCACTTGGGTTAGGGTCTTACAAGGACTTACACTTCCAACGCTGTCAACGTTGAACACTTTCCGCAACACCCTCCATCCTCAGAGATGTTGTCATGCATCTCTAGGATTTGTATGGGATCCACAAGGAATCACACATTCCGACCTCTAGTTATAGTTCGATATTCATGATTGATCACACGATATCCTTTTGGATGATTCAATTTTCCAACGAAAGATTGATTTTCTTCGTTTCCATTTGTAGCTGGTATTATAATTGTGGCCTGCAATAGTTTGTGTACAACACATCCCCTTAATGTCATAGGTCAGTTTTTAGGTTTGGCTCCAGTCCATTACTCATAAATGGGTCTTTGGGCTAGATTTTAGGAGTCGTTCGACTCAATATATATTGTGCACTGAATAATATCGCCACCTTACAGCACACAGCGGAAGATACATGTTGTTAACATAGATCTAATATATCCAAACATGAAATGATTTAAAAAAAATTCCAACCACACCATTTTTAGCTGTGGGGTGTACATAATCAAATATAAATGTATGATCTTCTCCATGCACAATATACTTGAATCGTTCATAGGTGCACTCCCCCACTTAACGAATCTCATCCATTAACTTTTCAGCTTTATTGGTCCATGACTCAGCAGCATACCACTCAAAGCAATTTTTATAGCACCTCAAGCTTATATTAGATCAGATAAATTTAAATGTATTTGCTAGAGTCACCAATCAGAGTAATAAGTCACTCTCACCCATTTAAATTTGGATAAATAAAACGGTTAGCATATTTTAGAGTGTATGGTATCATTTAACCACACTTCTAGTTATTCTGAAAAAAGTACATACGGTCATTTTCCACCCAGACATGGTTCCAATATACCAAGGTCAGGTAAATGTATAATCCCAACCAGTCCATGTATTTTGTCTTTGTTGATGTGTCATATTTTCAACGCCATAAGTGTGCCAAACCATACATCCAACACATACAGAATGATTAAAACTAAAAGATTTATACATTACAAGCTATATCAAGCAAGTAAATATGATCTTCAGAAAAAAAAATGCAACATTCTCTCATGCATGCAAATTACAACTATATTGCCTCGGAACAGATTTCCTTAATCTATTCTATCATCAGTTAAGTAGTAATTACTAAAGTATCCCCAAAATATGACAAATTGATTTTTCAGAGTCAAATGTAATTTAGACTCATGTCGTTTTCGAAACACATAACAAAATTTGTTCCATATTTATAGATGCTTACAATCTCCGGATTTTATTTTCATGAATTCAAAAAAAAAAAAAAATTCAATTTCTATCCTTGAGATCATATGGAAAACCACAAATTGATCCACTAGTTTCGTTCTTACACCGACATCAGATCTACTGTTATATGACTATATCCTTTGTATCCGATCCACTAGGTTGTCTATCCTGTCATATTCTCATGTCCCCTTGACTTAAATAAATTATTATTATTTCGTGCCTCAAATTTCATTGAAATTCAAAATTTAAGAGGCTTGGGATTTAAGAGATATACCCCCACTGAAGTGGAAGACCATGAAAACAGACATAAAATTGGAACACAATGATCAACTAGTTTTCCCACCGTGGTCAACACTTTTAGAATCAATCCGATCAACCTAGTTGTCAATCCTGGACCCATCATGCAATTAAATAGTGCATGCATGCATCATAAATTATTTTTATCCGATATCTAGTGATTTTTATCAATATTTTGCTACTAACCAGAGATCACATGTCTTTTGTGTCGTTGAATTGTGCTCACATTCTTTTGATTAGATCATTGACTCATTGATCCACACATCATATATTTAGCTGATCAATTATTATACCCCCACTGCACAAGGTAATGCCCAAATTACCATTAAATAATATTGCAACGGTCGTCAAGAGTTCATCAAAAGAAAATATGAGTTGGCTCTTGTCACAACAAATAAACGCACAATTCCTATATAGGGCACCCATCTGATATCTCCACATAAGTGGGTTCTTCTCGTCGAAGATATCGCTATTGGGGAGGTAATACAGTGCTGATTTTATATAAAGTATATCCAACACATAAATAAAAGAAAAGTTAAGATATCACTGACTGTGTTCGCTGACCAAGAACTTTTCAAACTGTTGGATCGTCAATCTCCCACTACCAATTGTTGGATCGTCAATCTCCCACTAGCTCTGTATAGATCTCATTTCCAGGAGTCCGTAGGCGCAAACAGATCGTCCATCGGAGCTCAAATGACCCAAATATCACGCGAGAAATTTCAAGCATCAAAGATCACTGCATCCAGTCCAAAAAATATCTAAACATTCAATCCCAAATTTGTTAAATCTACTGGGTAATGCTTGTTACCACGATTTCGCAGAACCAAACTGCTCATCGATCGGAGTCCAGATGAACATGATATGGTTGGTCAAAATCTCTGTTGACAATGGATCGAGGCCCGCCTTGCGTCAACACCACTGCGTCAGCCTGCAGCGCATTTGGCGTCAGTGTCCGTGCTCTGTGCCCCTCATGTGCCGACTTTCTGCGCTAAGCTTTAGAACGAGCAGGTCGAACTTGGGTTGGGTTGCACTTGGGTCTGGCCGCCACATCACCTGCTCCAGTCATGTTGTGGCGCACGTCCCGAGGAGCCTCAATAGCGGCATGTGCTGCGTCAACGCCACAATATAAGTGAATATGTCATACTTGCTACAGTTGTAGTTGTAGAATTATAGAATACTTAAAGTGTTCAGGTTTGCCTAACTTTTTTAATTAAGAGGCAATTTGTATGATAAGAGTGGGCACAAAATACAGAGAGAAGACGAAAAGAAATAAGTGAATAAATAGAAAATGGCCAAAGGAAGAAGAGCAAAATAGGGCTAAAAGAATTAATACTTAATTTAGATGGAGTAAGCCCTCTCTCTCTGCATGTAATAATGTCTAGTTCTTTGTTTGAAAACCCAAAAGTCAATATCGGGGTGATAATTACAACTACAGTTGCTACAATACTATATGCCCAGGTTACGTGCATCTGAACTGAGACATACCACTTGGAATTGCTTTTCCTCAAATGTCCATCTTCAATGGACCCTAGTCGAGTGTAACACTACAAATATATCAGGTATTACTACTATCATTCATGTGCCTCCATTGTCCTTTAGATTGCCCTCGACAAATACCTGTTAATCATCCTATCATACTCTTACCATAACAACATGTGTTTTACCTAACTACGATGTTCTCTTTTAGACTTTGAATCGGGATCATATGAGGATTTCTCCCACTGTGACCGCGAGTGGACAAATCATGGTTTGCTACATCATCGTGGGCAGCCCCTGCCTGGATGCATGGCGAGCTGCCCGTGGTGGCGTGAAAGACCTTGATTGGTCCACTCACGATCACCGTGGGGAAATCCTCAAAGGATTCAGACTCTTGGACTTTGTGGCCCACCCGCGCCTTAGCAATAGGCAATAAAACCAAATGTGTAAACAGTAAACCAAAACTAGAATCTCCAAGTCCGAGGCAAGAAGTGGGGCATATACAAATATATACTCATTTATTTGGCCCTAAGTGACCGAACGGGGGAGTGAGAAAGGGAGGGAGAGGGACGATAATCAGGGAGAAGGAGAGGGAGAGGGCAAGGGTGGAGGTGGGCGCCGGGCGGAGGTGAGGGAAGAAAGGGAGTGGTAGTCTAGAGATTTTTAAGAGAGGTCCATCAGGGGTCCAACGGATGGACACAACTTTCAAAAATTTAATTCAAGAACAGCTCCTGATCCGAGTAAAGAGCATTAATTCTTACTCGACTGTCCGGGGTTCAATCCCCAGGTACATCACCTCTTCTTGCTTGTGTGGGATCCTTTCCCACTTGAGTGGGCTGCTTTCCTGTGTGTATGCGGACTCTCTCTTGGGTGTCAGCCCTCTTGGCTAGGGTACCATAAAAAAACTTTCAAAGATTTTCAAATGAGTCCCTAAGTTTCTAGTAAGTTCTCAATTAAGGACATCCAGCCATTTAAAGGTATTTTCTGGGGACTTCTTCCCTTCTATTTTTTTAAATACTGAAATTACCCTTCATTTGAAGCCATGACATGGTTTCGACAGCTACTACATACAACCAATTGTCATGGGGACACTGATTGTCCTTAATCACTGTGAGGATGCCAGTGATGTAAATGAGGAGAATATATAGAGGAAGGGAATGAGGGTTTTATTCCAATGAAAGGTAGTTTGGGTATTTAAAAAAAAGATTGAGGGAAAAAGTTGCTGGAAAGTAGGTTTAAATGGACAAATGTCCTTAATTGAAAAGTTCCTAGAAAACTAAGGGACTAATTTGAATTTTTTTTAAAGTTGTGCTCTTTTTTGGAATAAGGCAAAAACTTAAGGCCTTATTTAAAAAATTACGTAAAATAAATTTTAGTACAAGAAAAAAGTGATGTTTACTTAAAAAATATTTAATTTTCACTTTTACTATTATTTCACATTCACTTTATTTTTATGCCTCTATACATGTAAACAAAAGTACTTATGTCAAAAGGACGAAAATATTTTCAGTGGGACAAGTGGCATGCCTAAAACGAAGGAGAATAATAATAAGGAGACCAAAAGTTTGATGGTTTTTTCTTAATAATTGTAATCTACTCTATTTAACCTACTTCTCAAGGCCCAAACCTACCAGCCAATATCTTTTGTTCTAATTAGGCCCAAACCTAACAGCCTGCCTTCATTGGAGATTTGATTTTAAGGGGTCTTTTTTCTTTTAGATTCTTATTTATAAATTATTTTTCTATTTTTATTAAGGTACACTGGAGATCTTTTATGTTCGAATGGTAATCTAGCTACCTTTGCATCTACCGACTACCAGAGACTTTGATGTTTCTTGCCAGCTGGGCTAGAAGCCAAACACGAGTATGTTAAGAGTTTACAATGCATATCTTGAAAGTTGCTGCAAACCAGATCTCAATGGTCCAAGAAAGAAGACGTCCCAGGCTGGTTTTAACGCAAACCAGAATTTCAGACCTTGCTGGGCAGCAAATATCATGAACTAAATCATGTAAAAGAACCATTAAATCATGTCCACATGCTGGAAAAAAACAATAAGGAAGATTAGAGACTAATACCTTGCTGATATGAAGACTTCAAATCTCTGAAACCAAGGCTTCAAGGGACTGATTTTTGACCTGCAATCAACAATATGTGTTGCTGGAATTTTCTGCAGTATTTTTCCTTTAGTCTTCTTCTCTATTCCACAATGCTAACCTGATTGGCCTTTGATAGTGGGATCAAAAACTTGGTTTCCTTGAGAGGTTTTCTGAACTATAACATGTGGAAAAACCCAGACCTGATTTCCTCTCTTCAAGGATGAAAGAAGAAGCCAGCAATGGGCGTCTAACCTAGAGTGTGGACAGCCAATGGGTTTTGATCCCTCTTGTTGCACGCCTAGGGTTTCTTTCTCTCTCAAATCTTTTTCTCACCTCCTCTTGGACGCCCAATAGGGAGATATAAATGGATGGCTTATTTCCCTCTAAGTTCTTTCCGATTAGAAATAGGAAACTAAGAGGACCATCCCATAAAATTAACAACCAGCAACCTTAGGCGTGCAACACCTTCTAATATTAGTTTTTAAAACAATTAGGAAACTTTTACTATAGGAATTCTTACCCAATGAGGAATCCAACCTTCCAAGTAAAGATACCTACTCAAAATTGGAAACCTCACACAAGGTACCCCCTTTATGGCTGGCCCACATGATAGATAAACACACCATGGTCCACAAGTCAATAATTTAGCTAGAGTTAAATTCATGTATGCCTTCAAAAGCCTATTTGAATTTAAACTCAAAAAATATTTTTCCACAAAAATAATTCAACCACATATCATCTTAACAAATTAGGAAACCATGCCAATATAGGAAAGTGGCTAGAGAAGGGACCAAAAAACATATTTGCCCTTGGCTCCCAAAATGACCAAAATGTCCATACTAACCCTATAGCAACATTAAGATCGTTTTAACCCTAACTCATTCCACTAAAGAGTTATGGTTGCACTCCAAGGACAAATATTAAATATGAATTAAGCTCGTCAGGAAATGACATTCGTCTTCGACCTACTAAGTGAAATGACCGAAATGCCCCTCTATGTAACATCCATAATCAAGTCAGGTTATCCGATGTACTATCAACCTTCTCGATTATATCTCAACCTTAGAACTTCATATCCTTGACTTAATCATCATCCGGATATCATTCTCTTGGTCCAGGGAGTGACCCACAAGTTCAATATCCATATGGAACATCCATATACTAAGATCTTAGATTTTGATGATTAATTGGATAATTCTAAGGGGACGATCACTCCATCACAAGATGGCATAGATTCTTTATTGCATCTGCACGTCCCAACTAATCAAGCCCGAATACCCAAAACACAGAGCTGCCGACCCATGAACAGGATCTCACCCATAGTGAATTAAAGCACAAGAACTCGACTTCGTCAGTTCATCCACATATGCTCAAGATTAAGAGCACTGGTCACTCAGTAGCATAAGGTGACTTGATCTCTCTCAGTGATAATACTATTTTAGAGATCACACCTACTATGGTTATGTCCAATGCATGACACATGCACTAATGAGATAAATCCGGAAAAGCCTCCCGTGACTAAGGTAAGTCACCCTGAATACAGGAGAGTATCTCACTATAACTTATACCAAGATGAAGTGCCCAACTCCATCTCTCAGTTATGAACCAGTTTATTGTTTCAAGTGTCCATGACTCAGACCTGTCTGTGTGTAGACACTACACACCCAAGTCATTTACTAGAAACAATGGACCTTACACAAACATACATATATTCATGCAGTAAAAGAAAATAATAATTGTAATAAATAACCAGTAAATATCCAGTTTCAGAGATGTGAGTGCAGACAGTGGGCTTTAGGGCATACACAAATCCCAACATATCTATAGTTCAAAATCGCGGCCGTGCCAAAAAGCCGATACGGTATTGGTATCGGTCGTGGTTATCGGTCCGTCAAGGTCGTTGTGGTGTGAATGTTTTTTAATCCAGAAAACTTCTCAAAAATACCCAAAAAAATCCAAAATATTAGAAAATGCTGGAGAATAATGTTTTTTTTTTCCATTAATAACAACAATAAATCAAAATATCGGTCACCTTACGTCATGAGTCTTATGTTGTTGTCTTCTCCAGTATTTCATAAAATACAACCATTATTTTGACTTATGATCTATTTATTAGTGTAAAATATAAGAAAATAAAGATAGCATATCAGTTATTAGTTACTCAATCATCAAATAAGTTGTGAGATTCGAGACCATGAAGATTAACATATCAAAATCTGAAACATGAAAGTGAGATAAATCATAAAGCACTTGGACCTCAAAATGTTATAGTTTACCTGAAATTAGGGGGGACTGGAGAGAGAGAGAGAGAGAGAGAGTATGATAGCTTAATTCCAGTGCGTTATGTCTCGATCACTTTCGTATCTACTCGACATTTTCTCTGCAAAGCTGATGTCTGGTCTTGTACAACTCTGTGCATACATCAGACTTCCTGCTGCATATGCATAAGGGTATTTGTCCATATGTTGTCTTTCTATTTCATTCATAGGACATTGATCCTTTCTAAACTTATCTCCCTTCCTAATAGGTGCATCATGTGGTCTACACCCTTCCATACGAAACCTCTTAATAATAGTATTGATATGGGCTTCTTAAGACAACCCAAGTAATCATCGAGATCTATCTCGAAATATTTCGATTCCTATTACAAAGGTTGCTTCGCCGATGTCTTTCCTATCAAAACTACTCTCAAGATAACCCTTAGTCTCACGAAGCCAGTAAAATATCATCAACATACAGAACAAAAATTGTAAACTTGCTCCCACTAACCTTAAGATAAATGCAATGGTCGACAATATTTTTAGTAAAACCGAATGTTGTGTTAATGTTGATGAACTTTGAGATACCATTGTCTGAAAGCTTGCTTAAGACAGTATATTAACTTGATTAACTTATAGACTAGTTTGTTATCATCTTATTTTATGAAACCTTTCGGTTATTCCATGTACACTTCCTCTTCCAAATTTCCATTTAGAAATGTTGTTTTAACATCCATTTGATGTAACTTTATGTTCAAGTGAGCTACAAGAGTTACGACAACTCTGAATGAATCCTTTTCTGATACCAATATTTAGATTTTTCTAAATCTCGGGATCTACCAGAAGGGATTTAATTTGAACAACACAAAACTAATAATTGAATCCAATATAAAGACATACATGGACCCATAGCTTTCTATTGGTTTTCTTCCCTAATTGATCTTCTTCCTTGAGGGGATTAAAACTTTCATTCACATTTTTTTTTTTTTTTTGTAAAAACTTAGTGATGGATATCTTTGTATTGGTGTTTTTGTTATCGAAAGTTACCCATACACTTTTCCTTTTATTAGCAATTCTTTCATTTGTTTCTTCCATCAAGTAATGGAGACTTTAAAGGTTCCCTAAGTGGTAATAATGAAGGAAATAACCGAGACCTTAAAATATGAAACGTTGGAAACAAAATGTCGAGGCTCACTTTATTACACTCATAAGTAAAATTGGGACCCTCTCATCTGTTATCATGTGGACCACCAGATCTATGTATTCCAACATTTATTTGTTTCAATTGTGGGACTTGACTAAGGCTTTTGCAGGTAACATTGGAAAACAACAGACATCAAGCCTTGTGTATTAATATAAGCTCTTATGATTTTATGTATTTTGTAACCTACCTTTTCCTTTTATTCTTTTTATTGAAATTGAGCTTGGTTTTAGCATGTTAAACAAATTCTTGCCATACCACTTTTCTCACTATTGTTAACTTATTTGGATTTTGGAGGGCACTCAATCAAATTGGGTGTTGATTCATGCACTCTTCTTTTCATGGGTTTATTTATTGTAATCTAGACTAAGGGTATGACGTACCAATACAAGGGATGGAATATTATTACCAAATTGGTCTGCTATTGTTATTTTGGTGAATTGGCCCCTTTAAAAACATAATTGCAAATATTAAACCTGAACCAGGTTCAAAACTTTAACTGCAATAGACACCAAACCTGGTCTGGAACCTTGTGATGGATTTTGAAGCGGAGACTCCGACACGTGGCTGAAGATCTATGTGCGTTCCGGCGATTGGGAAGCTTCGCGGATATTTTCGCCTCTTGTCTCTCTTATGGGATGGAATAATATCTAACCCTAGGGCTCCCTTATCTTATATAAACAAGTCCCAAAGAGTCACACTTAGTAGATATTTCTTCACCAAGAAACCCACATCCACTAATTCTATTGGGAGTCTTATTCGTGGGACCAGATCAAGTCTTACATTAAGTGAGATTGTATTCTCTGTTGGCTTTAGCCTTACTTAATCTGACGTGGAACCTGTGGCATGCGAGCCACACGATTTCCTATAATCTCCTACTTGGCACGAATGCCATATACATCAAACATATCTCAGTCCTATGCGCATCACATGCTTTGCAAAAACCTCAGTAGGAAAGCCTTGGTGAGAGCATCAGCCGTCAATTCCTTTGAAGGCATATAAAAAATTTCTATATCATTCTTTTAAGCCTTCTCTCTGATGAAGTGATACTTTATCTCAACATGTTTTGATCGGCTGTTGAACTTTTGCTCATTCACCATGGGTATTGCAGATGTGCTATCTACGTTCATTAGGACAGGCTCAATTTCTCCAAATACCTCCAAATCAATTAGGAAATATTTTAACCAAAGAGTCTCTTGGACTGCTACACTGCAGGCTATATACTCTGCTTCGGCTGTTGACATAGCCGTTGAGGTCTGTTTCTTACTACTCCAAGAAACTGCACCTCCTTCGAGGGTAAACACATATTCGATTGTTGACCTTTTCTGGTCTAAATCACTGGCCCAATCTGCATCTGAGTAGCCACGTGATCATCCTAAAATAGGGTTGCAAATATAAATTATCCCCCGCTACTAACTCTACTCAAAAAAAGCAAAGATGTTAATCGAGTATCGTATCCACTAGGACAAAAGGCTAAGTTGTGTTGGTTCCTAAATTCCTAAACTAATCCTAATAGAAAACAAAGTGTTGATTCTTAAACTAATCCTTCTAGAAAACGAAGTGTTGATTCTTAAACTAATCCTACTAGAAAACGAAGTGTTGGGTTGATGTGTTTGATTTCTAAATTAACAAATTAAAAACAAAGCTTTGATTCAATCAGAGAAAAGATCTCAGGGTGGAATCCACTCTAACCTCGCACAGTGGCAAGTATAGACCTAGGGTTCACTATCAACTCTAAAAAGACTCGTTCTGGTTACAAACCGTCACGAAGTCAACAAATAAGGGATGTGGATGTAGATCGGGGCATAACCTATCTCTATGGCATAGATTATCCTAAATCTAACAACACATTCATTCAAGCATCGTTATATGACTAGTATTCAAATCTACAAGATTAAAATACCAAAGAAAGATATATTGCATTAATAACATCCAATCAATGGATAACATCATGTCATATAACCAAAGCGTTCAAAGTAAAACCCTAGAACCATTACATCACCAAAATACAAGACTAGGGCTTCATCGTAACCTAAAGACAAAGATTTAGTTACGCATGGCGAGAGGTTGACAAGGATTCTTTGATGAAATCCCCATTAGCGCTCTTGTAAAGCTCTCAAACCAGCCTCCCGATCTTCTCCCAAAATGTGAATCCCCTCTAAAAATGAGTTTAGCATCATATTGTTAGAAACGAGTAGAAACCAGGATCTCTAGACATTGCGTACAGATTACTGCAAAAATAATTTTTAACTTATATGATTAGATCACATCTACGAGATCTCTCTGATTTTATCTCGATCTTATAGTAACTCGAAAACCTCAAGATCTTCTACTATATTCCTATATGCTCGAACTCGTAACAGGGAGTGGGCCTCTTCTGCGAATTCTCTTCTACTCTCTAAAACCGAGATTTCTCTCTTGTTATTCTTGTATCTTAACCTAGAGAGCAATATTGCATATTTATAGGCTACAATAGGGACCTAAAGAAGGAAATAAAGATAGGCTCCTTATGGAAATAGGAAACCCTAATTCGACCCAAATTAGAATCCTAGTTCCATAAATTACAATTCAGTCCACTAAAGAATTGTAATTGCACTCCTGTCTTTATTCTTAAAATAATATTTTGAGCTTCTTGTTATTAAATGCTTATTAATCTCCCCACGTTAACATTTCAGATATCCATCGATTAAATAATTATTGATATCCATATTTAATCGATATCTTTATAATTCCTTGAGACCTTACACTTAACTTATTTGATATGTCGGATATAAAGTCCACCTGCAGGGTTTGACATAATCAAAACTTAAAAGCTTCCTCAAGGGGATATCATCAATCCCTATTACGGGACGTGAATTCCGTCAATAAACTAATATTCACCATTCACGTAGTGTAGTCATCCAATTTGTATGAACAAAAACGGAGACAAATTCTTGCACTAAATATCATTAAATCAATATTACAAGAAAATCCCCTTTTTATTTTTCGGGTGGATTACAATGCTCAAAACCAAAAAATACAATGTCCTAATCCGAGAAGGAGCGTGCTTCTGGTCCTTGACCTGCTTCTTTCTTCACAAGTAAAATGTAGGGAACTCTATGAATGTCTAATTTGCATTATGACACATTTTCTTTTATATCTCTTTAGAAGATTTTCCATCATTGGATTGGTGATTTATGATATTTCTATCATAATCCCCACAGCTCACATGTCAAGCTCATAACATGCCAGTTCAATTGGCTCATTTATAGTCCCCATAGAAACATATTTTGAAGCAAAGTTGGACTGATCTAAGCCCATTTATATCCCTCACAAGGACTGAAGAATTCAGACCCATTTGTAATGGTAAGTTGTTTCCAGCCAAGTCTCAGCTATGTTGCAACATATTCCTAACCTTAAAATAGGCTAAGTTATGGGCCCATTTTCTGACTAGATATAGACTTTGTGGTGCCTCACTGAGACCCGTTTTACAATCACTTTTACTCTAATATATCAGTTAGATTATGACTGTTGTTTGGGACACAATCTAGCCCAATTTCAGTCACTATTTGGGCTGAAATCTAGCCCAATATTTTTGGTCTAATTATAAGTCTGGATTGATTTTGGCTTGACTTGAATTCGTAATTATGGTCTAAGTTAGGCTACCATTCTGGCCTGAGTTAGACCCAGAATTCTGGCCTGTTTTAGGCTCAAAATCTATATTGGATTAGATTCAATGTTCTGACCTGATTCGGACCCAAAACCTGACCTGATTTAGACCCAAAAATCTGGCCTGAATTAGACCAAAAATCTGTCCTGGGTCATACCCAGAATTATGAACGTAGAGACACTGGCAAATTTCAATCTCTTTTGAGCCAATTATTGAGCCCATCTATATTCACCACTCAAGTTGTTTGATTTTTTGAAAATTCTGCCTGTTTGTTTTGTTGAATTCAGGTTTGTGGGTTGTTTGTTTGTGGAGTTTTGTTGATTGCGCGTGGACTATTTTTCCTGGGATTTTTATAGTTGCACAGAGGTCCTGACTTAGGCTCATAACATAAGCAGCCCGACAACCACACCAGCCATCTTGTTGCATATGAATCACTCAACCACCATTTTGTTCCTTAACAGATCATGAAATGCTAGCAAACTCCCATATGAATCATTTGGGACAATGTATTTTGAAAACCCATCATAAGTTGTTCCAACACGAATTAAACTGAACTCAGCCATGCAGTAGATCAGCTAATCTTCAACTAGCTGATACACATATTTCAAGGTGGGCCAATCATCAAGTTCCTTGGCTGTTATGATGCATTTGAATCTTCAAGTGGCATCTTCAATGACTTTTTTTTTTTTTTTTACTCATATTTCTTAAATTTTGATAACTCAATGTAGAATCTAACGGATAAGACATGACACAGTAGTGTCCATGTGCTTGTGATGTTGATTCTTTTAAATTCTGTACGAGTTAAGATATAGCAAAGCATAAAAAAGTGGGTCAGAATTATCCCTTGATGTTTGCTACCATCATTGTTTCATGACATCATCATGGCTCCATAATTTCTTCCAAATATCAGTTTGGACAGGAGAGCAGATTCCTTATTTGGTAAGTATCTGAATCTCCAATTTAATGGTGACTAAATGCACCACATATAAGAGGTTGGTGGAGGGCAGAGACCTTCTTTACGTAAGGCTCCGAATCTCCATTTTGATGAAAAGGAAGTGGTGAGAAAACACACATAAGAGTTTGGTGGAGGGCAGATGCCTTCTTTAAGTAAGGCTCCGAATCTCCATTTTAATGGAAATGAAGTGGTAGGAAAGATGAAGATGGAGTGGGTACCAATTTGATAGGAGGGCAGAAACATTCTTTTAAGATCTGAATCTCCATTTTAATGGGAGGAAAGTTGCAGCATATGAGGATGATGATATGACGAAGATGAGATGAGGGAGAATGAAATGATGGAGATGGAATGAAGGTGATATGGTGGCTGGAGGCCAGAATCCTTCTAAAGAGGACTTCGAATCTTCAATACATGGTAGTGGGGAAGATGGTGAAATGAGTGTACTACATGGAAAATATGAGATGGGAAGATAGAGTGGCCGGATATGATAGAGAAGATAAAAAAAAAAAAAAAAAAAAGCAGCCTCATTAC
Source organism: Camphora micrantha (assembly GCA_003546025.1). NCBI lineage: Eukaryota > Viridiplantae > Streptophyta > Magnoliopsida > Laurales > Lauraceae > Camphora > Camphora micrantha. The sequence goes on along the minus strand of QPKB01000004.1, from coordinate 45,770,731 downwards.
CTTCTTCTTCTTTCTCTTTTCTTTTTCTTTTGTTCTTCTCTTCTCTAGGCAAAACCAACGAACTCCACCCTCTCTCTTTATTTCTCCTCCTTTTATTTCATCTGTTTGAGAAGTTATGTAACTTCCAAACATGATGAGTGATGGACCCGATTTCTTCCCTCTCTCCCGCTGCCTCCGCCCCGGGTCTTTCGGGGTACGGCGGAGGGGAGGAGAAGAAAAAGATAAAGGGTATCAACATCTTTTTTTTTTTTGTACGGGTATGCCAATTTCACTTTTCTACTTGGAATTTTAGGAATGGTGATCCGAAGATCCACCTTCACAAGTAGAAAGGGGAAATGAAACTTTTTCTAGTTTCTATTGCACACATATTTTAAGAAAAGAGACAAAAGGGTTTTTTTTTAATGCCGTGAAAGGCGATTTCATTTGTTGCCGTGAAAGGCGATTTTGCCGTAAAAGGCGATTTACAAGTCTTATCCATTATGAAAGACAAGAGTTGTGATTTTTGTCTCTAAAAGAAAAATAAAGTACAATAGAAATCAAGAAAAGGAATCTGACTTCTCATTCGATTGTGGGGACACGTTCAGATCGACGGTCGCGAGTCATGTATGGGCTCCTCCATCGTCCATGCAGATGAGAACACGATGCTTGGATTCTTGGCTTGGCTTTTTAACCTCAGATTTTTAAAGGACAAAGACCAAGATAAGGTCTTATATCCAATAAAAAGCTAAGTAAACGGGCTGAAAAACCACGTTTTTGCCATGTTGGTAGAAGAAGGGAGGTCCTTGGGGGGGTGGCCCCCCAAGGGTGCTTCAATCACCTTTTGGTGGTCTTTGCAGCAGAGTTGCAGGGCTTCTGGATTTTTTGTCTTCTTCGGGGGGAGAGCGAGAGCTAGATCCGGATCCCTTTCCCTTTGGAATGCCCTCCTATTTATAAGCCTTTGGTAGCCATTTAGGAGGGTTTATGAGCATTGAATGCATTAATGCTCATAATGGGAGGCGTTACAAGTTTTTAAATTACTTGTTTTGTAACTCCTTTTTCCTTGAATCTGATTGGCCGATGGAGAATAATGAGCTTTTAATTGCTTTTAATCCCCATCATGGGAGGAGTTTCATGGCTTTAATGCCATAAATCCTTTGACTTTTAACTCTCATTTGCTTGCTTTTGATTGGGCCGTCCAAAATAATGAGTTAATGACCGCATTAACTTGTCATAAAGCGGGTCATTTAACCTCATTAATTGGTCGCCAAGTCGCTCGAAGAGTCGCGGGCCGCGCCGCGTCTTTTGGAATTCTTCTTGCGATGACCGCCGGTGGATCCACATGTTGTTTGATGTCGGATGGCGATGCAATTTCAGACATTGATTAATGTCTAAGTGCCGGCAACATCTGTCCTGTCGATTTCACGATCGGGCGGGCAGAAAGTGTGCTTTCTTTGTCGGCCGGTTGGCGATTTCGAGGCATCTAATGATCATCCAATGATTTCGGCGGCGAATCCGTGATGTTGACGAAGATCGACGGATTTCATGCACGAAAAATCAGATTTTGGAAAAATCACAGGGGCCAATCAACTCGAAACGCTAAAAGGACCCGAAAAAGGGTCTTCCGGCGAATTTTTGGGTCGCCGGAATTTCCATGGTCGCCGGCGACCATGCACCCATGGTCGCCGGCGACCATGGGCCTTGGGCCCATTTTTTGGCCGCCTTTCGGTCGCCGTTTCTTCGTCGTTTTTCATTCTTTTTTCTTCTGTATTTTTCCTGACATTTCCCCTCATTTATTGGCCTGATTCTCTTGAAGAAAACCTGACGAGAAGCCGCGCAAATCGGAGCACAAAGTTTCCTATTTTTCTGGAAAGCCGAAGACTTTGTTGTGCAGTTTTGCCGATTTTTTGTCAAGCATTGAAACTAGGCCAAACGATGTCGGAATGACCTGAAATTTGACGTGGAGCTTCTTGAGTAGTAGATAGGACCAACCATAGGCTTTGGTTTGAGTTTTGAAGCCGTTTGGGGTCCCGTAAATGCTTGCCTTAATTTCGCCATGAGAGAAATGCCGAGCTTTGACTTGTGGTCAACCGATGTCCGATTGACCTGAAATTTGACAGGGAGCCTCCTAAGTAGTAAGTAAGACCAACCATGGGCTTTGGTTTGAGTTTTGAAGCCTTTTGGGGTCCCGCAAATGCTCGCCTTGATTTCACCTCGAGGAAAATGCCGAGCTTTGAAACTAGGCCAAACGATGTCCGTTTGACCTAAAACTTGACAGGGGACCTATTGGAGTCATTTTGAGATGATCCATTAGCTCCAATTTGGATGCCACAATTCCGGGGTGCTCCGCTGCCGGTAGGCCTGTTTTTGCTTCCTGAGAGTTGATGAAGGGTCAAACGTCGTCCGTTTGATTTGAAATTTGGCAGGGGGCCTTTTGGAGGTATTTTGAGACCATCCGCAGGCTCTGATCGAAGTTTTGAAGTAAGTCTTCGACACTGTCGCTGCCGGGAGCTCCTGCCTGGCTGTCGGAGGAGTGAAGTTAGGCCAAATGATGTCGAAATGGCCCGAAACTTCATGTGTACCCTTCTTTTGGCTGCTTTGAAGGATCTTGCAGTTTTTGTTTGATTCTGACAAGATCTGGTGCTTGAAGTAGCGCCTTCCTATTTATGGCAGGATGTGACTCCATGTAGCTTTTGGTGTTGAAGGGACATAGTGACATTTTTGGTGTCAACACAAGGCGTCCAACAAGGAAGTTGACTTTGAAGCACTGATCGCAGGGCTCGGCGGCACTAAAATCCTGGGGGCACCGTAGCTTGTGGTCTTCAGTGACTCACAATTGGTGACGAGCCAAGTAAACGGAGACTACCAAGTTCCGGACGAAAGGATGGCAACCTACCTAGCTCACGCGAGGCAGCTACTTTCTCAGTTCAAGAGAGTTGAAGTCAGACAGATCGGCAGAGATTCCAACTCTCATTCCGATGCTCTCGCCAACCTGGCCTCTGCTGTTGAGGCTGGGAGAAAAGGAACTTTCGAGGTGGAGACACTGGAAAAACCAAGTACTGAGCTCCAGCCACCTCATCAAATTTTGTGTGCTAACCTCGGTCCAAGCTGGATTGACCCAATCATCGCATACCTGAAGGATGACCAACTTTCCGAAGATAAGAATGAGACTCACAAAATCAGGTTGAAAGCAGCTCGATTTTGGTTGTCTCAGGATGGCAAGCTTTACAGAAAGTCCTTCACCGGCCCTTACCTCCAATGCGTTCACCCGATCAAAGTCGAAGATTTCCTTTATGAAATCCATGAGGGGATCTGCGGAAGCCACATCGGAGGTCGGTCGCTGGCTTACCTAGCTATAAGCCAAGGCTACTGGTGGCCCTATAAGCAGAAGGACGCCCAGCTCAATGCCAGGAAGTGCGAAAAATGCCAGAAGTTCTCACACTCTCTTCATCAGCCAGCACAGGACCTGAGCCCGCTCTCTAGCCCATGGCCCTTCGCTCAGTGAGGCGTGGACATTGTGGGCCCTCTTCACCGAGCTGTAGGGAATAAGAGGTGGCTAATAGTAGCCACCGATTATTTCACCAAGTGGATATAAGCAGAGCCACTGTCCTCCATCACCGAGCAAGATACGAGGAACTTTGTGTGGAAGAATATCATCACAAGATTTGGAGTACCGCGAGCTCTAGTCTCGGACAATGGGATTCAGTTCGACTCCAATTTCATCAGAAACTTCTACCACGAGTTCGGCATCAGGAACTTTTACTCAACTCCAGCGTATCCATAAAGCAACGGTCAGGCAGAAATCTTGAAATAAGTGGTGCTTGATGGGCTCAAGAAAAGACTCGACCGAGCCAAAGGAAGGTGGGTGGAGGAACTTCCGAATGTCCTCTGGGCATACAGAACTACTCCGAGGCGCTCCACCTCGGCAACGCCCTTCTCCCTGGCCTATGGAATGGAAGTCGTGATCCCTCTCGAGATCGGTCTCCCAACCCTAAGGTCGGAACTCTTTGATCATAACCAAAACGATGTAAATCTGGCTAGAGAGTTTGACCTGGCAGAGGAGCGAACGGAAGTCGCAGCTATCTGCCTAACTTCTTACCAGCAACAATTGGCTAGAGGTTACAATCAAAGGGTCAAAGAGAATAAGTTTTCAGTTGGAGAAATGGTCTTGAAGAAGATGCGTCTTGCGGACAAGAATCCCAATGAAGGCAAGTTGGCACCGAACTAGCACGGGCCATTCAAGGTGATCTCGGCAACAGGATAGTCAGCATACAGGCTTGAGGACATAGATGATAAAGAGTTGCCATGGCCATAGAATGCTACGCACCTCAAGAAATATTATTTCTGAATTGTACTCTACTTTTGGAATCAATAAAAGAAATTCTTGTGGAAGGATAGCAATTTGTTGCTTTCGATTCTCGCCAAGTTACAGAACTCGACGGCTATCTCAGCTCGGTTGTGGAACCAACTATGCAAAACGCCGAGTTACTGAACTCGGGCATATGTTCGTTCCAGTTATTGAACCGAACTCAATTACTCATTCCGGTTGTTGAACCGAACTCAATTATTTGTTCTGGTTACTGAACCGAACTCAATATCTCGAACTCAGGTACTTGTTCCGGTTATTGGACCGGACTCGATTACTTTAACAAATTTGGAAGAGAGCATGTAAAGAACTCAGTTAAAGAACTAAAGTCGAACACGTGTAATTCTCAATGTTTGAGGGCAAGCATGAAAAAGAGAAAGGTCCATTGTATTCATCAAAAAAGGAGTACAATATCCCAACATCGCATTTCCCACCATTACAAAATGAAAGATAAATATATCAAAAACAACAAAACAAGTTCTTTAAGTCGCGGCCCCGATGGTAGCATCAGCCTTGGCTTGAGCAACCCAAGAATCACCAGTCTCGACTGCAGAAGGAGGATCTTCTGGAGAAACACCAGACGGAGGGACAGTCGACGCAGACTCGGAAGGAGCTTCATGAGGAGGAGTCGAAAGAATTTCAAGGGGAGTAGAAGGGGCAGAACTCGACTTAGGCACCGAATTTGAGAACTTGGGTGGGTTCTGATATACAGGGTGGTTTTCGAAGATCCCCGCTTCTTTCAGAGCAGCCCGACACCCAAGCTCGAACAAATATGAGCTTATCTTTTCAACCTGAGCATCATAGTCCTTCGTCGCCACGTCCACCCCGTCTTGGAAAGCAGCTTCAGTCTCGGCCTGGACTGACGCTTCAAGATCGATCTTTTGCTTCAGCACGGCCTCGAGTTCGGTATTCTGCTTAGCCAGCTCGGCCTCGAGCTCGGCTGCTCTCCTCCCCTTGACCTTGGCCGCCGCCCTCAGTTCGTGGGTCTCAGCCTTCAGCCTGCAGATGTCGGCAACCGCCGTATCCACCTCAGTAGCAAGGCCAGTGTTCCTCTCGGCTTCCTTCTTCAGCCTCTGATTGCTTGCCTCTAAAGCTACGGCGAGCTCCTTCTTCTCCGCCTCCAGCTGTGAAACCCTTGAGGCACTCTAGTGATATATGTCCATAATGACTTGGATCCTCTGCACATTTTGCAAAAAGAAACAAACGTCAAAGAAACAGCAGAAATCAAGCACTTGGCACAAATTGTGAAGAAATAAACTCACCGAGACAGCCAACTGAAGTGACGACAACAGCAACCCTATCAGACCCCGACCCAGGTTTAGTATAATTTATTATTATTTTAATTTTGATTAGTCTCTAAGCGGAATTAGAGGACGATTAGCTTGAGTTTTTAATTGGATTAGAATGTTGAATAGCTTTGGGGAATTTGGAGAGCATAGTGTTCGGTTTGAACGGGCCCGAGGTGACCCGTAAGACGCGTGTTAGTGTGAGAATTCGAGTTATTTGATCTATTTGATTTTAGAAAAATATGGATTTCGACATTTTTGAATTTGTTATTTTGATCCCAGCAACTTTCCTATTTGTTCCGTTTGCATTTCAGAAATCGCGTTTTTCGAGAAAAATGACAAAACAGTCTTTTCACACCCAAATCTGTGCATAAATTTTGAAATTTGAAAACCATGAGGAAAATATACTTTTTGAAAACTAGATTTTTCAATGATCATTGTTCCCTTCTTCGTCAACTTCATTCGGAACCTCTAAATAATAGACCCAGCTATGTGAAGTTTTCAGGGCCATTGGGGCCCACAAACCATTTAAGTGATTCAAAAACCCACATTGGGTCTTCTCCTTCATTCTTCTTCATTCAGTTTTTCCTGCAACCCACATAAGAGAGTTTCTCTATTTTCTCCCATCCTCTCTCCTTTGCATGTCAATGGAATTGAGCCCAACTTGAAGAGTGAAGTTCACCATCTTCATCTTCATTTCCCAAGCTTTCCAACCATAGTATTTCCAAGAGATTTCAGCTGATTTCATCACCTTCTCCAAGCTTTTCTTCTTGTCTAGAGCTCTTCAAAGGTTAGCAATGGCTTCCTTCTTGAAATTTTGGATTTTCTAGTCCCTCTTGGATTGTTTTATCATACATGCAAGAGCCTTCATGAAAAGCTTCTTTGTTTTCCAAAATTTTGTGGATTTTTAGTGTTCTTTTTTTTATTCTTTTGTGTAGATTGGAGTTGCTGAGTTTGAGAGTTTCTTAGAGTGATTTGGTGACCAATTTGTCTCAGGCAAGTGAATAATTGGATTGAGTATACATGATGTTCTTTTGATTTGAAACCTTGAAGATGATTTCTAATGTTGATTTCATTCTAGAGGAGGTTGTTTCATTTCAGATTATGTGTGATTTTTATGCAGGAAATGGTTTAATGTTGACTCATCTCAAATTGTAAATTGTTGCTTGAGATTTCAGTTTTGTTTTAGAAAAGATAAATTCTGTGTTTATCTACTTGAATTTCGGAATCCTGGTTTTTTTTTTTTTTTTTTTTTTTTTTTTTTCTTTTTGTTTCTTTGTCATATGTTTGGAATTTGTTTGATGATGATTGAATGAGTTTGGTGGAGTAAGAAATGGAGTCATTTGGAAAAAGGGTGTATGCTTGATTACACAGTCAGCCATCTGAAACAAGAAGAAATTCTGAAACAAGAAGAAGAGTAGAAGCCAGCTGACAGCAGAAATCTAAAACCAAAGAGGAGAGAGACAGTCAGCCACGGGCTGGACAGAGGCCCAGCCCGCTCGAGCGCGCCTGGGCCCGCTCGAGCGCGCCTGGCTTCTGCCACAGCCCGCTCGAGCAAACTGGGCCAGCTCAAGCTGGGCCTGGGTCAGGGCCTGGGTCATTTCCTGCATGGATTTTTGGGCTGTTTATGCTAGTTTTGATGGATTTTTGGGCTGTTTAGGCTAGTTTTGAGCCCGGTTCGAGTATGAAAATTCCCTAATGACTTATTAAGTATCGGGAATTCAGAATTTGAGCCTGAATCATTTTTATTTGAATCAAACCATAGAGAAAGTTTGGAAAAGAAGTAAACTTACCCGGGAACTTTCTATCTTAATATACACTTTATGCCCTCAATTGTCGGTGACCTTCAGAGACACCAACTTCTTCACTCATAAAACGACATGGAGACAATAAGTGTGTATTAAGACGGCCTCGGTAAGCCCATCAAACCTTATCAATCATCCAAATCATCTCATTCTAAGTTAGAGAAAGTTTAATGTTTTCTCATAAATTTGTTTGAAACAAAGTTGGTTAATTTGTCAGGTTTGAAAAACAATGAAAAGGCTACTCATCTGATTTGTTCTGAATTTGTCTGTTTATTTTGATAAAGAGTAGTCATTTTATCAGGTTTGAATTGTGTTTAATGGTTTGAATTGTATCGTTTTGAAATTTAAAGGCACCACTAAGCTTAGGTTATCTTGTTGGGCTGATCACCCGACTTGGGATCTTTAAATTATTTGCCAACTGCAGTTTGGATTCTGTCTGTTTGTCCGGCCATGGCAACGGTTCTGTTTCCGGTCCCACGAGTAGTAGCAACGGTTCTGTTTCCGGTCCCACGGGTAGTGGTAACGGTTCTGATTTCCGTCCCACTTTATGTGGCAACGGCTCTGTTTGTTCCGGTCCCACGGGTAGTGGCCACAGTTTCTGTTTGCTCTTGTTACTTCGGTAATAGGAGAATTTAGCTAAATGTGGTTTGCCAATATTTGAATATTTGTCAGTTAGCTTCAGATATTTAAATTCATTTGCACAGAAATAAATTCATTTGATTTATTCCTTATATATATGATTTGTTTTTACCAGTATCCTTATGATTTTAAACATGACATTTATAACTTGTATATCATATCTGTTTTATTCACCTGCCAGACCGTCGTGTCTGATACTTCTCTTGTTTGGTGTCAGATGTCGGACCCGCAGCCTTTGAGGCGGAGTATACGCAGGAGGCAGTAGGGCCTCAGGTGGAGCCCGAGTGGCAACCAAATGATGTCATGTAGACGTCACGTTTGATTTGGGGCATCGATAACATCTTTTTGGGAACTAATAGCTATTTTTGGGAATTTTGTTATAGCCTTGTTGGCTTTGTCAGGGATGTATAAATTAAACTACTTTTGCTATCACAACTGTAATTAACTTTGGTTATGCTATGTATATATTTCTCTTTTGATATCAAACTTGTACATTTATCTTGTGTTATATGGAGTTTTATTTTGCTACATGCTTCCGCATAACATTATTTTGATGTGAAATTAATTCTTTGGTTGTGATGGATCGTCCGGGATCATCACCGCGGAATCCTGTGGGGAAATAATTAGCGCGTGCGGGCGAAATTTTCTAGTTCGTCGCGCCGCGTCCCCCGGATTAAGGACTTGATTATCAGGGCCTCGGTCCGGGGGCGTGACAAACCCCATGTCATCAACCTTCTCGTGCTTCTCCATATCGCGAGGAAGGGCGCAGGCTTTGAAAAGTACAGCAATGACCAAGGGGTTACTGGCCACCCGATCCTCCACGTTTAGAGGCCTCCCGGGCTCGATCTGAAGGTTCGGTCTCCGTGGGGCTGGCCTAGTGGGCTGAGAGACCGAGACTAACCCGAGACCTTGCTTCACTGAGCCCTTGGCCCTGGGCCTCCTCTCTGGCGGAGCTTTCTGAAAGTCCGGGATCCTAACCCTAGAGGGGGGGGGGGTGAATAGGGTGATCTACACTTAATGACTAATCAAGGCCAATTTTAATTTCTTAACAATTAACTAGTCACATGTGATGATAAACAAACAATATGCGGAAGCTTAAACAAAACAATCACCACAAAGCAAATACCACTACACAATGATTTACAGTGGTTCGGCCTCAATGCCTACATCCAGTACCGGCTTGTGTCTCAACACCCCACCGGATTTCCACTATATATGCTTTTGAAAAAGGCTAAGCAATAACCTCTACAATATGCTTTCCAAGGATAAGCAATAACCTAACAACGTTGTTTTTCTAGGCTAAACAACAACCTATACAAGATGCTTTTCTAGGCTAAGCAATAACCTTTACACAATGCTTTTCTTAGGCTAAGCAATAACCTTTACAATAAAAGATTTCTCTCAAGGAAGTGTCTTTACAAAACACTCTAAGAGATTACAATTAAAGCTTAATTTAATTGCCTCTAAAATAGGCGGATAAGAAGGTTAAATTCAACTCACACAACACTCTATGAAATGCTAAGATGAATGCTCATGAAGTGTGTGTGTGAAAACTTCAATCAAGTTAAAATTAAGTCCAATCAATATATGCTTAATGCATTTAAAAGTTTAAGGCACACAAAAGATTTGATTGAAGTGAAATGCAAATCACATGTATAAATACTAACTTGTTGATGATATAAAAATCAAAGGCTCACAAGTTGTATGAAATTAATTATGTCTAAACATGTGATGCATGTGCAATGTTGTTTTCAAAACAAGAGTTTAACTAAAGTTCAAATGAATGAAAACAATAAAATGATTCAACCAAGTAAATGAAACATGTTATAAAAGAAATCAAAGGTTTTGACAAAACATGTTTTATAAAGTTTTAAAACAAACTTGGTTTGAAATCAAGGGTGAAGAATCCAATCCAACTTAAATCAAAGATTAAGAGAAGTGATGGATTCAACACATCATAGTTAACATGCTAAAATTAATTTACCAATAATTTAAACAAAGCATGAAACATATGATAAATACAAGTAAAGCTTACTTAGAAATTTAACTTCATTAATCCAAGCTTTAGCTTTACTAATGACCCCTTGGTCTCTCTTACTTCATTTCCCTTTTTCTTGCCTCCAAACACCTCAAGGATGGCTTTTTTGTTCATCATTTTTCTTATGGGAATGAACCTCATTTATAGTCAAAAAGAGACTTTTTTACGTGTCCCCGGTCGACCTCACAACAGCCCGGTCGACCTGGCCTTAACGGTCAGAAATCTGACCGTTTGAAAAAGGCTCAACGGCTCTATGCCCGGTCGACCGCACAGTGTGGCCGTTCGACCGGGTCCATGGGCCGGTCGACCGGCCACACTGCGCGGTCGACCCGGGCTTGGGACCAATTTCCCCATAAATTGCTTATTTCAAAGATTTTCTTTGAGGGAATTTTTGGGCCATTAAACCAAGCTTGGAAACATGATTTTAATTCAATTTAAGTGCTTTTAAAATCATGAAACATAAAAGCCTAAAATAATTTGAAAGATTTAAAACATAGGCTAGCTTGATTCATAAAAACTTCTTTTCAAATTAAAATGCATCCAATCAAAACATATGATTTACAAGATTTAAAACAATGCATGAGTAAATCAAGATTTCAAGTTTTCTAAAACAATGCAAATGTGTGCAAATCAAATGATGCTTGAATGATAATGCATCCATCAAATTGCAATACACAAAATTCCTAACAATCTCCCCCTTTGCAATTTGATGGCAAACCTTACTCAACACTGAATTTACATATCAAGTCTTTAGCTCCCCCTAAGCTGGACAAGTCTTGAAATCTCTTGGATGCTTCTTCTCTTAGCTTGGGCTTCTTTTTCTTCAATCTTCTTGATGCTTGGAGCTTGATCATCCTTCAAGCTTTCTTTCCATCTTTCTCTCTTTGACCAAGCATCTTCTCTAGCTCCCAAGCTTTCTCTTCTTTTACTCTCCCCCTTTGACCATGCACTCTCTCCTTTAGGTTAGATATGCATTCTCTCCCCCTGTAGAAGATCATACAATATCTCCCCTTAGGATGTATGGTCATACTCTCCCTCTTGAGACAACTTGATTGCTCTCTCCCCCTTTGACATTAAATTGCAAAGGTACCTACACACATGAAATAAGGAAAATACCTTTTAGTAGCACCTGTTAACAAAAGAAAACGAAAATGAAGCATATAACAGGCCATCATGTATGGTTAGAAGTCTCTAAGGGTTCATAGCCAATACAAAGGTCAATTTGATCAACACTAATACTTCCTATGAAGGTTTACACTCCCCCTCAATCCATTCTCTTCTTTTGTCAAACTTTTGACAAATGTTTAACTATTTGGAGCAAGAAGAAGATGGTTTTACCAATTGAGGAAAAACTTCAAGGAAAGAATTAGAAATATATAACTATAGAGCTTAATATGATCAAATTGCCAATATAAAGAGCAAGGCCATGGAGAAAAGCGATCATGGATACCAATTGGAATATATATATAAAACAAATATACCAATTGAGATTGAAGGATATGACTATTAAATCAATCACTCTAAAATGGAGTTAAAAAGAATATAACTATTAGGAAAAATCCAAATTAGAGCTATCCATGATGTTATGGGGTTTACTAATCATAGCATCAATCAATGTAACTTATGAAAATTATATGCTATGAAAATTTTGAATTCATTTCATCCAATCATTAAATATGACTATCAAGTGCAAGATGAATGAAATGAAATTCAATCATGAAGCCAACCTCAACTATTAACCAACCAATATTATGAACACATAAACATAGTGGTCATGAGATTTACCTATATGAGCAAGAGAGGTGGCAACATGAAAATTTATGATGCTAATGGAATGTGACAAGGAATGTAAACATATTACTATCAAGTTCAATCCAATGTACACAATGTCTATCACATTCATAAGAAATCAAATCAATCGAAAATTATACCAATGGAAACCAATTGAATTTGATAACATGATAAGGAGCAAGAATGTGGTAAACACAAAATTCCATCAAGCATCATAAATGCATATTCATCACTTTTAATGATATAACTAATGAGCATTGTGATGAACATAAGAAATTGCATAAAAAGATATGACTTAAAAGAATATGCAATTTACAAAGTGTCAAAATCATATGAATTCAACATCTAAGAAATCCATCAAAAATAGTTATAACTATGAAAATACAAGTAATGGATTTCAAAGAGGTTCATATGATTAAGATCACTACTATGAAGTTGAAACACGTATAAAGAATGATACCAATAAGAAAAATACACATGAATCAACATCATAACCATCCATAAAAAAAGAATGAATAAAAAGTACAAAGGATGGATTTGAGAGTTCTAGTATGGTATCTTCAAATATAACTAAAATTACAACCATACATGGAACTTATTGACATTTGCATAGAGAAGATCAATTACAATCAAGATCTAACTCATACCATATCATTAACAAAGAATACAACCATGTGAGCACAAGAAGGTATGAAGTTAGAGAGATATCATAGATCACATATAGATGAAAAAGGATTTCATATATGGGTTTACCAATTAAGAACAAGGGATTAATTCCAATTCATCTAAGGTGATCCATTAATCTATCATGCAAAATCTCTACCCTTAGCAAATGTACTAAGGTTACAATGCAATGGAAAATGATATGAGGTCTATACCAAATGAACTTAGCACATTAAGTCACATATGTACTTATTAGGCTCAAATGATAATAAAACAAAAGATTTTATTATAAAGCACAATCATCAATTTGCATTAATGAAAATGTATACCAAGTTAGGCACAAACATGCAAATCAATGAAACCATATCCAACCATGCAATGTAAGACATCAAAATCAATTTGCATAAAAAGAATGTAACTAAATGAGCAAAGATGCAAATTGTTTGTAAACATTATTTCCTTTCAAATGATAAAATCATAATTAAGCACAAGGAAATAAATTCAAGGAAAATGTTTCTATAAATACAACCAATAAAGCTTAGAACACTTTCCAAAGTTTTTCAAATCACTTTAATATATGAAATTCCAACAAAGAATCATTTATAGAATTATGAGCAAGTGATTTTGAAAAACAAGAAGTGTACTATTGTAAATTTTCAATTTGTAAAACAATAGACACTCACAAATTTTCCATACCATGAGATATAACTTGAAAATCAATGGAAAACTTAAATTGCTTCAAATCATTTGATTTACAAAAAAGGATCTAACTATGACATTCATCAAATGATTTTTCAACATCAATTGATCATGAAACATCTAACTATGAAAGCTTTTGTAATCACAATCAATTGATCATTAATAGAAATGCAATGCAAGAGATATAACTAAATGAGAGAAAAAAGCAAATCTATCATGATGAAATTATAATCAAATGATTTTGAAAACCATGATATGTAACTAGAGAAGTACATGAAAACAAAATCAATTGATCATAAATAAATATTGCATTTTAAGAAATGTAACTAAGAAAGAACAAAAATGCAAATGATCATGACCAACAATATGATTTAACTAAAAAGGATAGGTTGGTCAATGAGGTTCAAGGCCTTAAGGTTTGACTAAGTATATAACTTTAGGAATCCACCTAAGGTCTTGAGAGGGTTGATCTTTGAGGTCTAGTTTAAAAGTCTCACCAACTATAGGAGATTTGACTTGATAAATTTTCAATTTAGACTTATCACCATTATACTTAGATTTAACTAAATTTAGCTTAGGTTGGTGAATAGTCTTTTGAGGTTGGTGATTCTTAGGGGATTGATTTCTTTTCTTTTTATTCCCTCCCTTTATTTTACTTTTGAATTTTAGATTTATCTTAGCAACTTTATTCAAAAGTTCTTTCATATTTTGATTTAAGGGAGATAGATTGAGAAGCCTTTTGTTGATAGATTCTTTTATACTTGGTTTAACTTGTTTAACCTTTTTAGAATCTATCTTAGGAGACTCCTTTTTAATTGATTTAACTTGTTTAGTTTTCTTGGAGTCTTCTTTGATATTTAGTGTCTTGCCCTTCATAGAGTTTGATTTTCCTTTCTTGATTTCAAAGATGGGTTTAGACACATGGCTTCTTCTTAGTTTGCACTCAAATTTGAAATGCCCTTCATTACCACAATAGTGACATTTTGATTTGGGCAAGGAAGTGTGAGTGCTAGAGAATGAGGACTCACCTTTCACAAAAGTGTTGGTGAATTTAGGGTCATGTGAAATATTCCTATTGTAACCAAGACCCGTCCTATCTCCTTGAGATTTACCCAATTTAAATAACTTTTCAAATTTTTCTTCACTTTGGGTAAATTTGCACTCATACTTTTGTTTGTAGCATTCAAGTTGAGTGACTTGGTTTTTAAGGGTTGAATTTTCATTTTTAACTTTTGTTAGTTCATTTTCAATTCCCTTAAATTTGTTTAGTTCTTCATGGGCAAGTTTTAACTCAAGTTTAAGTTTATTAACATTAGATCCAAGTTCTAAGGTTTGCAAATTACTTTGATCATTAGACAAGTTTAATTTGGAGTTTAAATAGATAATGTTTTCATCTTGCCTTTTTAAAGTATCTCTTAGATTTAAGTTATCTTTATTATGCTCATCACAATTTAACTTTATTTTATTTAGTTCATCTTGAGCATTAGATAAATCTTTCTTAGAGATACTCAACTTGGATTCTAAATTGTTAAAGTCTTTGTCTTGCCTTTGCAATTGATCTCTTAGTTTAGAATTTTCCTTATTAAGATCATCACACTCTATCTTTAATTCTCTTAGATCATCTTTAATATTAGATAGATTATGCAAAGAGATCATGAACTTAGATTCTACACAATTTATTAATTCTTCTTTCTCTCTAAGTTCATCTTTTGAAGAAACTAATTCTTTGTTTAGTCTTTTAGATTCTTCTCTTAATATTTTATTTTTCTTATCAAGCTCTATGGAAAAAGTATATAATTCCTCATAGGCTTCTTGAAGATCATCTTCATTTTCAACATTTTCTTCCTCTTTTAATTCAAATTGAGATTCATTAATTTCAAGGTTTGAATCTCCATAAGTGGGAAGGAGGGGTCTAGAAGAATCTACACAAGAATCTAAACAACCTAACATAGTGGAATCCATTCTAATGATTTTCATGTAAATACAACACTAGGGTTTTGACTCTAGGTTTTTACACCTAATCAAGAGTTCCAAAAACACTTGATCCTAAATTAGAGCACGAGGCTCTGATACTAATTGAAAGTCCGGGATCCTAACCCTAGAGGGGGGGGGGGGGGTGAATAGGGTGATCTACACTTAATGACTAATCAAGGCCAATTTTAATTTCTTAACAATTAACTAGTCACATGTGATGATAAACAAACAATATGCGGAAGCTTAAACAAAACAATCACCACAAAGCAAATACCACTACACAATGATTTACAGTGGTTCGGCCTCAATGCCTACATCCAGTACCGGCTTGTGTCTCAACACCCCACCGGATTTCCACTATATATGCTTTTGAAAAAGGCTAAGCAATAACCTCTACAATATGCTTTCCAAGGATAAGCAATAACCTAACAACGTTGTTTTTCTAGGCTAAACAACAACCTATACAAGATGCT
Organism: Camphora micrantha; assembly: GCA_003546025.1. Classification (NCBI taxonomy): domain Eukaryota; kingdom Viridiplantae; phylum Streptophyta; class Magnoliopsida; order Laurales; family Lauraceae; genus Camphora; species Camphora micrantha. The sequence goes on along the minus strand of QPKB01000004.1, from coordinate 45,755,021 downwards.
TTTCTAGGCTAAGCAATAACCTTTACACAATGCTTTTCTTAGGCTAAGCAATAACCTTTACAATAAAAGATTTCTCTCAAGGAAGTGTCTTTACAAAACATTCTAAGAGATTACAATTAAAGCTTAATTTAATTGCCTCTAAAATAGGCGGATAAGAAGGTTAAATTCAACTCACACAACACTCTATGAAATGCTAAGATGAATGCTCATGAAGTGTGTGTGTGAAAACTTCAATCAAGTTAAAATTAAGCCCAATCAATATATGCTTAATGCATTTAAAAGTTTAAGGCACACAAAAGATTTGATTGAAGTGAAATGCAAATCACATGTATAAATACTAACTCGTTGATGATATAAAAATCAAAGGCTCACAAGTTGTAAGAAATTAATTATGTCTAAACATGTGATGCATGTGCAATGTTGTTTTCAAAACAAGAGTTTAACTAAAGTTCAAATGAATGAAAACAATAAAATGATTCAACCAAGTAAATGAAACATGTTATAAAAGAAATCAAAGGTTTTGACAAAACATGTTTTATAAAGTTTTAAAACAAACTTGGTTTGAAATCAAGGGTGAAGAATCCAATCCAGCTTAAATCAAAGATTAAGAGAAGTGATGGATTCAACACATCATAGTTAACATGCTAAAATTAATTTACCAATAATTTGAACAAAGCATGAAACATATGATAAATACAAGTAAAGCTTACTTAGAGATTTAACTTCATTAATCCAAGCTTTAGCTTTACTAATGACCCCTTGGTCTCTCTTACTTCATTCCCCTTTTTCTTGCCTGCAAACACCTCAAGGATGGCTTTTTCGTTCATCATTTTTCTTATGGGAATGAACCTCATTTATAGTCAAAAAGAGACTTTTTTACGTGTCCCCGGTCGACCTCACAACAGCCCGGTCGACCTGGCTTTAACGGTCAGAAATCTGACCGTTTGAAAAAGGCTCAACGGCTCTATGCCCGGTCGACCGGCCACACTGCGCGGTCGACCCGGGCCTGGGACCAATTTCCCCATAAATTGCTTATTTCAAAGATTTTCTTTGAGGGGATTTTTGGGCCATTAAACCAAGCTTGGAAACATGATTTTAATTCAATCTAAGTGCTTTTAAAATCATGAAACATAAAAGCCTAAAATAATTTGAAAGATTTAAAACATAGGCTAGCTTGATTCATAAAAACTTCTTTTCAAATTAAAATGCATCCAATCAAAACATATGATTTACAAGATTTAAAACAATGCATGAGTAAATCAAGATTTCAAGTTTTCTAAAACAATGCAAATGTGTGCAAATCAAATGATGCTTGAATGATAATGCATCCATCAAATTGCAATACACAAAATTCCTAACACTTTCTCCCTCGTAGCATTTGCAGGACGCTGCCGAGCTCCTGAACTAGGGCCCTCAGATCTAGGCCTTTTCTCCAGCCGACCCCCTTCCCCTGCGACTTTGGCAAGGCGCTCTCGAACTCTTGTACTTGAAGAAGCAACAGGATTGGGGGTAGAGGTCCCGGCGGCACCCGAGGCTGCGAAGGTGGAAGTTGGATCGGCAGCTGAGGGCGTCGAGGCAGAGGGAGCTTGGCTTCCAAAAAATCTAGCCCCCAGATCTTTCAAGGCGAAGACGAAGGAGAAGAAAGAAGATATGAGTCTTTATTTGATTACGAAATATGCACTTTATGCTTATGCTTATGCCTATGGTGCCTTGATTATGAATTTTTTAGTAGTTGAATATGTTGATTTTATTTCACGCATTCATGTGACTTGTTTGTGCTAAGTGTCATTACGTCCTTCGAGACATAGGTGTTCCGATGGCTGAGCAAGGGACAAGTTCTTTGAATGCAAGTTAGAAAAAATTCATTTCATCACTACTTATACAGTTTCGTACTCAAGTTTTAAATGGTATTAATTTTATTTAACATTCATTTTTTGTTTCAGAATCTTCCATGCCGCCAAATCAAAGAAAGGTGACTACCTTAAATGCTCATGGCCTACCATTGGGCGATTATTCAACCCAGTTGTCATCTAGAAGTGGACAATTGGTTCGCACCATTGTCCCTATCTCATACAAGGATTGGCGTGCAGTGCCAAATGAGAAAAAAGATGAACTCTGGAAGCTCCTCCTAGTATGAAATTCTTAGCATGTATATCTTTGAAATGGCTTGATATGTAACTTGTTCTTTATTTAGTTATTGAGCCTAAACAACCTCTTTTTTTTATGAAGGAAGATTTTGATGTTCCTCAGTCATTGATCGGACCCCAAGTATAGGGTGCAATTGTAGTAATAATCTGGTGAGTCTAGGTCGATCCACAGGGAGCAATGCTTTTTAAGAAACTTTCCAACTTTAACATGTCCTAATTAAATGCAAATCTGACCTAATAAAGAAACTAATTAAATTACAAGAACTTTCCAAAAATAAAAACATTAATCTAAATAAAGAAACCTAATCCAGATAATACTAATTAAATTAAAACCTGCAAAAGAATACACAAATCAAACAACCAATTTAATATAAAATAAATCAAAACAAAATTTCCTAAATTAAATACTAATTACCAAAATTACTTTTTATGCAAATATGAATGATCTATAATACCCTAAATGCTAACAATGCAATTTTATGCAAGTTTCTAAAAATCTTATGTAAAAATTCTAAGTATGGAAACTCTTGCACAGGCCAAATTTCTCTTGACTGTACGACTGGTCTAAGATGATATGAACCTAAATCTAATGGCTGGAATCAATACTCTGATAATGTATGAACACAACAAAAAAAGAAGAATGGAAAAAAGACTTAAAATGAAAAAGATATGATCTCCTAAAGATGCCTACTTGAACTGTTTTGCTACTGAAATCTGAACGCAGGCTTACCAACTACCCCTGTTTGGGCCTCTGGTTGACACAGTTCCCGAGGTTATTTTTTGACTGAAATTCTGGGGTTTCAAAGTCCAATTATCATACTTTAAATCTGCTATTTTTCGGACCAAAACATTCACGTTTAACTGGTTTTTAAATCACGTACTTTCGTAACCTAGTTAAGCCAATTCTGCTGAAACTGTGCAGAATTTTTATCAATTCTTCTACCAAGTCCGAATTTAATCTTTCTAATCATCAGCAACAAAAACTTGTTCTAATGCAATTTCTAAATATGATGCATGCAAAAAGACACTTTCCAACCATATATTATGCAAGTAATAAAAATAGAAAGTTCTACAAAACATAGAAAGATGCAAATTGGGTTTTTCTAAATCTAGAATTTGCAAATAAAAAAAAAATAATCAGAATATTGACTTCAAAATAAAACAAATGGGGTGGAAAAATAAAAAACGGAAAAGTAGTACCAAAGATCTAGAAACTAGACAATCCTACAAGTATTGACAATGCGATGATGATGCAGTCCTCTCCTCTCAGAGTAGGAAAAATTTATGCAAGTGATTATTTGATGTCTCTCGACTTTTAATCTGTTTAATTTATTTTCAAATTCCTAGATCTAATCATGTGAATTATTGTCTCCAATCAAAACACATAAAAGAACTAGAAATAGAAAATTAAATCACTTACATAGAGAATACGCAGAATCAATGCAAATAATGTCTTTATTCCTTGATCTTTGAATACAAAAAATTAAGATTCTTCTCTCTTTTTCATTCTCTCAACATGGTCTCTCAACCTATGTCTAAAGAATTAGAATGGAGAAGAAGAAGAAAGGGACTTAGAGAGAGAAAGGGTGGATGGGAGTGGAATGGAACGGAGAGAGAAAGCCTCCAAAGTTTCTACACTATCTTCATGGACATCCAACCCTCTTGTTGGCTCTCTTTTTATAATCTTTCAGATTCCTTGTTTGGTAAGACTCCTTTTCCATCTTGGCTTGAACTCCAAGCAACCCTCCTATCTTGGCAACTTTTCTTGCTAATGATAAAGTCTTGTGGTCCCATTCTTTCCATCTTTGGACTCCTCAAAAGGTCTTTAAGATTGCACATGAGAATGATTCCAAAAAAATTCAGATTGTGTGCCTAAATTTGTGCTCCCATATGTGGGACGTCCAAGACTTGTGGACCCCACTAGTGGACCTCCAACACAACTTGGTTTCTCCTCTTTGGAAAGACTTTTAAATTTGAGAGATCTCCTTGCCTTATTAGATTTCTTGAAGCACACACCTTCCTTATACAATTCCAAGAATATCTCTAAAATTTGCATGATGATGTAGAAGGAAGAAACTTTCCAAATATTGAGATTTCTTGCAATTCCCGCCTAAAACTGTAACAGACAACTTCCTGAGGTCATATCTCCCTCAATATAGCTCTGATTTACGCAATCTTGGGCTCCAAGGATATCTACTTGAAAAGATCTTTCCAACAGTGGCTAGATTACACCGATCCGACACTCGGTTTGGGAGATATGACCATTTTAAGTTGCTGCCATTGAAAAATTAGGAAATAATTGTACACAAATGGAAACTTCTATGTTGGCATGCAATGGGGTGTGTAGGCCCATGTTGGACGTCCAAGGCATGCTTGGACTCTTTCCTTGCTTGCTTATTTGACTCTCCTTTAACCTCTCTTCTCAAATTTCATCAATTTGGTCCCATGATGATTTCTCCTACAAATTGAAAGAAATAAATTAATTACATGTAAGAAAATAAACATGAATCATGCATGGGACCCTACATTCCTAATGATGCACCAAGATGACAAACTATCCAAAAATAGCACATGGTGCCACAAATAGCAAGATATGCATTGATGAATCCAAAAGCCTAATTTTTGGGGTGATAAATGTGATGAGAAAAACTTAATTTCACAAAAGTCATGCAATTCAATGAATTTTGACCAATTTTGACCATGTTTCCAAAAATAACCTCAAGTACATGAAATCATGAAATTAAATGCAATTCTATGCAATTAAACCTAATTAAGTCCACAAATGCTAATGAAATGATGACCTAATGACCTAGTTTTGTGGACTTATTAGTCATATAATGACAAATGCCTTAGAAGCATAGCCAGAAGTATGAGGAAATACAAGACAAAATTGAGGATGCAATACCTTGATCCACATAGAACTCATGAAGATAAATGGAACAATCGTCCTCCGGGAGTTAGGCCTGAAGATTGGGAGGCGTTTATCAAACATAATGCAAATCCGAAAACTATAGAATAACGTCAAAAGAATACGAAGATCAGGAAGAAAATGAAAATTTATCATACGCGTGGTAGGCATGGCCACGCGAGACAAGAGGAAAAGATGGTAAGTATGGGCATTTTTATGTAACATGAAAACATTGATTATTTTATTCCACAAAAGCTAATAATGTGTTGTTCTTGAGAATATAGAAGCACCAAAAAAAATGAAGATGCCCCCTTGATTACTAGGGCTGAAGTGTGGATCGAAGCACATAAAAGAAAGGATGGTTCTATCCCCATTGACGTGCCTTCACACATGGTGAGTTCATCATTTTACAGTTAAGTCGATGGGATAGAAAAAAGCATACTAAGTTTACTTATGTGATGATTATTTAATTTGACAGAAAAGAGTACAAGACTTACTTTCCAGCCAAGAAGTTGATTCCCAAGACATCCGAAATGATCCTTTGACTAAAGTATTTGGCATTGATAAGAGGGGGAGTGTTCGGGGTGTTGGGAACATCGTATTAAGATCTCAAATTCTATTGTCCTCGCCAGCTCTAGAAAAGTTAGCCGTCAAGGATAAGGAAGTAACTGAGCAGTCGTCAATAGTTAAAAAGTTGGAGTCCTAAGTAGACTACAAAAGGGCAGAACAAAAAGGCCTAATGGAAGAATTTAAGGGTCTTAAAAAGTTGATTGAGGTATTAATGCTTTTATGGATTTTTTATATATATATAAGGTTTCATGATATCAGATTTTTTCTACATTTACTTAATTAATAACACGTGCATTAGAATATTATTATAGCGTGGCATGACTTTCGGATCACAAGCAACTGCAATAGTTCCACTAAAGAACAAAGAGTCAGTTGTGGTTTCCAACCCAATAGGGAACGGTCAATCTCCATTGACATTGCTGCCATGCAAAATGATGTCTTGGCGTCAAGAGGTGGTCGGTCTTGGAAGAGCTTATATCAGGGATGGGCCCCACCAAATTCACTCAAAATCTCTTCCAGCAGGTTACTATAAGGTTTCTATTGACGTCAATGAAAAAATAGATGTCGAATTGCCTTATCTAGATGGATTTTATTCAACTTTAGGCGAGGTCGGGAATGGATCTTTTGTAGCAAGGCCTGTGATTTTTACCATATTCACGGATTAGGCTGATCAAATATATCTCTTAGATCTTTTTGTAAATCCAGTTGATAACAAGTTCAATGTGTTGGATTAGGTTTATCTTGGAAACTCATTTTGCTACTTTTGTTTATGTTACTTTTGTCTTGGAACATTGAAATGGTGAATGGATGTAGAGTTACACACAATTGGAATGGGCTCAACATGATACATTGCATGTTACTTATACTTGTCTTCAGATTTATGATTTAGAGTTACTTGTCTTCAGATTTATGGTTTACTTATACATGGCCTATTATTTATACTTGGAATGGGCACAACATGCTACTTTTCTTTCTTTCTTTTGTTTAAGCTCTCTGCTCTAGCAACAAGAAGAAAAAAAAGAAAAAAAGAAAAATCAGAGAGAGTGAATGAAACAATAGTGGCATTGCAATTTTAATGGCGTTGATGATAAGGACCTCAGACCCTTCTGCAATTTACAGAACTGTCTCTGCCACTGCCACAGGTAAAAAACAAGGCAAAACATTCTTTGTTTATTAGGTTAAGGGCTCTGCTATTTTCTCTAACTTGCATATTTTTATCCATCTTGTTCATATTCTATTCTTTTGCACTTTATGTTGTGGTTACACACTTACGCCTCTTAGTCCATTTTTGGACTGTGTCATGTTGACTTCTGTAACTACAAACCTATCTTGACTTTTGTAACTACAGACTTCTCTCTCACCCCAAAGTAGTTTCATCATTTAAAAGAAGTCCATGAAGGATAAAAACCCTGAAGTAGGATTTTGAATTGAAAGGCCATGAAAGAGAAGTAATTGTTGTAGATTGGTATGTATTTGTTACAAAGACAATCTGCCAAGGCATTCTATGTTTCCATGAGCTTCATTTCTCTCTCTTTCTCTCTCTAATTTCTTGCAGGTGTCCATCAAAAACTGGAAAGATTGCTACTTCATCTGATGATTTCCTAGTATGTGTAGCAGTTATCATTTCTACTATGTCTTCCGTCTCTTCTTCCAATCATTGAAAATTGTCATGCATGATTCACTATTCTTGTAACTTGCTTTGAATCCTTCTATGAGGAAGATCTCCTCACTCCATAGGAAACTTCAGAGATATGTTGGTACCTCCGATGATTGAATATCTGAGCAGGGCAAAATATTGCAAAGTTTCCACCCGTCAAATATTGTAATGTTAAAACAGTCGTCTCCAAGCGAAAAAAATTTAACATTCAGTATTTGGTGAAAAAATGTTTGTTCCTGATATAAAAGGCTTTTGTATTTATCAACAATGAATCTCAAAAAACATTTTTTTCCTTGAAGCAAATGGCACAAACAACCAGTACACCAAAAAATAAAAACAGAGACGATGGTCTAGAGCGGTTAACGACACTTTCGTAATATGGGGCGGTTTTGATCCGTTTTGAATGAGGATGATACCCAAATTCTCACCGCTTCTAGTGATTAAACTGTAAGTTGGAAATTTATTTTGTTTCTATTTCTTCCCATTTATCACTTTTATAGTGAAAACAGGTTATTTTAATATTCACTGTATGTACTTACAAATCTATTAATTTACTTGCTATGTTATCCAATGATAGCTATGTGCTCTTCGCAATGATAGCTATGTGGTCCACTTGATCTTGCCAAGTAAAGTTGGTCCTATAGTGAATCTGAAGATGGTTGAAAAGGTTCCTGATTCGACATATGACATGATTGGTGGTCTTAACCAACAAATTAAAGAGATAAAAGAGGTTTGTGGGCTTTTAAGATCTTGTTTCAGGCTTTATATGCCACCATATTCCTAAGATAATATGATATGCATCAATGCTCATCTTTTTTTCTTCTTTTTTGTTAGCGTAGTATGTTTGGGTAGTTGCAACTAAGCATCTGAATCTTTTCTGGTCACTGAGCTTCCAATCAAACATCCTGAATTGTTTGAGAGTCTTGGAATAGCTCAACCAGAGGTACTAATCTTAGTTACCATCTTTTTGTAATTTTCACTATTAATGTGCATTGGAATTAAAAATAATGTGAACTGGAAATTAATTTCTTTTGCTGAACTGATCAGAAGTCTTACTTTATGGGCCACCTGGTACCGAAAAAATTCTGTTAGTAAGAGCTGTGGCTCATCATATTGATTGCACCTTTTTCTTTGCTTTTCTTTTGTTCTCAGTATAGATGGTGGATTTTAATTGATCAATTTCTTATTAAAATGGCGTGGACTTCTATTCTTACAAATGCAATTTACAGACTATTTAACTATGGCCTGTGCCTTAGGTAAATGTGCCTTAGCTCTTAGGTAAGTCCATATGGATGGTTGAAAGGGTGGATAAGTTTGTGGATATTAAATTTGTATATGCATGTGTTGTTAGTTGCATGTGCATATGTTACATATGTAAGTTCAGTTGGATGTGTCAGGCATTTATCAATATATTCAATTGGTAGTTCATTCATGTCATGTGTTTTCATGCTAGGTGCCCAATCATCTCAATCGTTTCATGTGATATGCAATTTATTAGAGTGGATTTTTCACGCCCACGAACCGAGACCAAACAAACCAAGTCCCTAATCCAGAGTCGTGGCGCGACGGGTTAAAAAATTCCATCCGCATCGCGCTAGTTTCCCAAAAGTTTCCACAGTGAGGATCCCAAAGCCGATCCATCACAATATAGTAAATCATATTCACTATATACAAAATGTGTGGAAGCGATGTAGTAAACACTTAGTCTGATCATTTAAATAAAATTGACAATCAAAGATGTGCATCATATTGAGAAATATATCATAGCAAGCTCATAGTTAGTTTAAGTTACAATACCAAAAGTAATTTAATTTTTACAATCCCAACATAAAGATAAAAGCCAACAAAGGCTATTAAACAAGTTCCCAAAATAACAACATCCATTCTCAAAAGCGATTCAAAACTCATAACCCAACCCAACGTCTAGATTACATCGTTGGGCTGCCACTCGGGTCCAACTTGCTCATCCGCATCCTCCGCTCGCTCCATCTCAAAGGGAGCGGGGTCGATATCTGGCACCAAACAAGAGAGCATCATACACGACGGTCTGGCAAGTAAATAAACAGATAAAGGAGTGACAATAATTATAAAACATTATAAAACATTTAAAAAATATTTAAAAGTCTAAACAATAAATATCGATGAAATAAAGAAACCATTTCTAAATCATTGACAATTTAAAGAAACATAACAAACTGAGTAAAATTACTGGCAATCTACATTTAACTATATTCTTCTATTACTGAAGTTATAAGAGCAAACAGAAACCGTTGCTACTACCCGTGGGACCGGAAAAACAGAGTCGTTGCCACATAAAGTGGGACGGAATATAGAACCGTTGCCACTACTAGTAGGACCGAAAAACAGAACCGTTGTCATGTCATGGCAGATAATTTAAAGATTCCAAGTCAGATGATCAGCCCAACAACGTAACTTAAGCTTAGTGGTGCCGTTCAAAACCAAAACCTGAATCGATACAAATTAAATCATAGTAATACATTTCTGAAATCGATAAAAGGATTGCTCCTGAACAAATACCAACTGACAATTTCAAACAAAGCAGATAAGTAGCTTTATCGATATTTTGTGATGTGGCGAACCACTCAAATCTAATTCAATTCAATTTATATAAAAACATGCAAATTTTACAAACTTGGAATAAAGTAGTGTGTAATGGTTCAATGGCTTACCAAAAGTCACCTTGATTCACATTTAGTCCCTCAAATCGGTTTATGAGTGAGAGGTTTGATGCCACTGAAGATTTCCGATAATTGAGGACACAAAATGTGCATCAAGATTTTAAAGTAATTCCATTGGTAATTCAATACCAAACTTCCCTTTCACTTTTCCTATGAGATTCACACAATACAAGATGTTTCATGTAGTATTACCTTTTCCTAGCATTCATGAATATGTAAGGGAACCATACATATCAAATAAAAGGAGAAAAAGGGGCTAGAATATGTGCCTAACAGAACCCAAGGTCCGCTCGAGCGACCTAAGCCCATCTCGAGATTGGGTCTCTTGAGCGGCCTATTTGGTCACTTGAGCGGACTAGCCTCTGGTTCGCGCCAGATCAGCCAGGGCCGGGTCTGCTTGAGTGGCCCATGGGTTCGCTCGAGCGGACTGGGCTCTGCCCTGTCCATTCAGTGCAGGTTTTGCACCTGATCTGCCCTCTTTCTGTTTTCTTTTCCTTCCTTATTTCCTCCTCAATCTCCAGCTTCCTTCCCATCCATGTAAGACCTTCCTTAACATTAAGAATCTCCATTCAACCATCACCCACTACATTCATTCAAATAATCTAAATCAGATTTTAAGATAATAGAATCACAAAAGAAATGATTTTTGAAATATTGCATTCTAACACTTCTTAAACAAAACCAATTTTTAGGGAGAAACATTCATATAGTTGTAACCACAATATGTGAAAGTATGGCATTAAATATCCACTAGAATACATTTGAGAAAACAACCATCAAGTTGGAAAAAAAAAAAAAGCAATTCTATAACTGAAACAAAAATACTTTTTAAACAAAATAGATCATTGATATGCAGGTATTCATTTATCATATATTTACCTGCCTTAAGTGCAAAAAGGGTCACAATCTACTCCAAGAGAAGCTCTAACACAGCTGCACCCTATCTACGCCAAAGTCCCATGAAAAACCATTCAAAATCCCCAAATTTCGAAATTAGGAGGAGTTCACAAAGAACTCTTTGTATGCATGATAAAACAATTCTAAAGGGTCTAGAAAACCCAAGTTTTCAAGAAGGAAGCCACTGTTTACCTCTAGGTGTTCCAAACAAGAAGGAGAGCTTGAAGAAGAAAAAGGTCCAGATGATATTCCTTTGAGATTGGAATCAATGGAATGCTAAAAGGAAGGAGAAGAGATTGGTGTGATCAAATCTCCATTATCCACCAAGGAATAAGGACATGCAGAAGAGAGAAAGTGTGAAGAAGAAAGGGGATTCTTGTCTTAGCTACAGCTGTTGCAGGAAATGGAATTGGGGGGGTGGGGGGAACATCCCACGTGGGTTTAATTCTTGGGTTTAAGTGAGTGTGCGCCCCATGGGCCCCAAATCTTCCAAAGGAGGGAACTAACACTTGTGGGTCCCGAATGAGATCGACGAAAGAGACAAATTTGATCGTCGAAATATCTAGTTTCCAAAAAGTATATTTTTCTCATGATGTGCAAACTTCAAAATTCATGCACAAATTTGGTGTGCAAAGTGATTTTTGACCTTTTTCTCGAAAAAACGCGATTTCTGGATTTCAAATTCAAATGGATAAAACATGAAAGTTGTTAAGATCAATAAAACAAATCAAAAGGACTAAAGAATTGGAATTTTTTTTTTTAACTCATGATTAAATTCTCCCAAATCAACACGTGTCACACGGGCGCCCGGCCCGTGTCAAACTAAGTCCAATGCCTCTCAAAACTCCCCAAAGCTATTCAAAAGCCTAATCTAGCTTAAAAATCAAACTAATCATCCTCTAATCCCACTTAGACACTAATCACGGCTAAATAAACAATTACACATATTAAACCTAGGTCGGGGTCTGACAGGATTCAACTAAATGCTTTCGTGAAGTATGTTGTGGTTTGTAGTTAAATTTGTTGAATGTGTTCTTTATGATTATCTGAGCACCTTTTTTAGCATGCCTATGTAAGCAAATGTGGAATGATGCTATTTTGCTTTGTCGAGGTCCCAACTCCCAACATCTGGCATGCTAGAGCAATATTGCATGTTAGTTCTGGATGGTTTGAAACCCTTATTATGCTAGACTCAGCTAGACTCAGACCCATTTTTATGGTTTGAAACCCTTATAATGCTAGACCTGGTTTTTGGCATCCAACCTTCTTATCACTCTTGGGCCCTTGTGAGGATGTAGCCTTTATTGAGTGCATTCTGCCTTCCCAGAACCATGCCCCTTATTGGGCAGGCTTAAATCTAGGTTCTGTCGCGACCCCGGACCGGGTCCCCACAATAAGGCGGGCCTAATCCGGGATCAGGACTATTTATATATGATGATGTATGATTGTTTGGATTGAAATAATTTAAATCCAAAACCAAACAAAACGTATACGAGCCCATCAAGAAGGATGACACTCGTACACGCGATTTCCCACAGGTGTCCGCGGTGAGGATATCACATCGACATGAATATTTCTTTTATGTGCGGAAGCGTGTAGCAAATCTATTTCATATATTCATGTCCAAGATACAAGATTAAGCATATTTCATACTAGTATCAAAATGAGCAATGATCATTAAAGCTATAACCCCAAAATAAAGTTAAGGTTTACAACAAAGTAGTTTAATTACATTGATCCCAAAAATAGAGGCCAACAAAGGCCAATGAATACAGTATCAAGTTTCCCAAAAGAATGGTTAGACAACCCAAAATGTTACGTCACTCGGCACCCGAATGTCTAAATGACATCATCAGCGTGCCACTCAACTAATCGTTGTGGTTCCCCGACCGCCTCCTCGTGCTCCTCCTCGGGGAGACCAACAACGGGACCTGAGTACCAAAGCAAAGGGTCAAACACAACGATTTGGCAAACGGGTGAAAAGACATAACAATAAAGGAAATACCTTGAAAACATTTAAACCTGTCAAAGCAATAGTTTCATAAAACAAGAGAAACATTGATGCAAATACATATGCAATACAAAACATGTAAGGTATCCAAGGAAACGGGAAACAGACAAGATGGCAACCACACATAGCTAAGTCCTCTATCACCGAAGTGACATGAGCATATCGGGATGTTGTCTCAATCACCGAAGTGAGGAGATGCAATATAAGTAACATATACATAATATAATACAATACGGGACGGGACCACGGTAGCGAACCGGGTATCGGGACAAGACCACGGTAATAACCGGGTAGCGGGATCCAAGACTGCAGCTGGCGGGACGGGAAAGGGTCTCCAAGTCGGTAGATCAAACCGGCAAGGAAAACCAAGCTTAGTGGTGCCGACTCATAGGTCAAATCGTGTAAAACAAGACATGTACAAATCATGTATAATGCACTTTAAATAAACGGGCGGGACGGGGTGCTCAAAAGCACTAATTTCATTTTCAAACGGGAAGTGCATATCGGGCTAGCAAAAGCTCTAGTTTCAAATTCAATGTTTTCGGGAATGATAAATCACATTTCTAGAAATTTGGGACAAGTATCGGGATCCGGTATAAATCAAGTGAATAAGGACCCCGTATGTCTATTGTGATGATCACTTGGTACTCCTTGAGTTTAGAGACATTCCGGGCTCTTTATGCACCTTAGGGATTCAAACCCTAATCGTATTTTAGTTAAAGAAAACCTAATAGGGATGGCATCCTAAGCACAATGTTAATCTAGTAGTACCTTACAACCTACTCATTCATCGAAGGGAAAACGGATTCGCGATATCCAAACAACCCAATTTCGCGTTTAGATAAAAGAAAGGATATCCCGTCGTTCCGCACCGTTTAAGATTGAATTAGGTTAAGTACCGATACGACCGGATTAACCATGAGGAAATGTCGGTTCAACCATCCTCAAAAGAAGTCAAACGGGTCCACAAAAGGGTCACTAAGATCCATTTAAAGTCCATCTAACAAAGGGCCAAAAAGTCAGTTTTTCTGCAGGGTTTTCAGTTGGGCCGGTCGACCGCGTACACAGGGGCTCGGTCGACCGCCCATGGGCCAGGTCGACCGGGAGTTGTAACTTAAAATGGGGAATAGTGTTTTGGTCAAGCTCCAGAGAGCCTGACCTCTGTGTGGCCGGTCGACCGCGCCCTTGGCCGGTCGACCGCGTGCACTGCGGAACAGAGAATCCCGCAGTGCAGCAGGTCTTCTAACTGGGGGCTTGTTCCAGTGTCCCCGGTCGACCGCGCCCCTTGGCCGGTCGACCGCGTGAACTGCGTAACAGAACCCAGGTTCTGTTACAACAGTTCAGGGGTTCTTCCACTTTTTCCTATCTTTTCTTCAATCTTTCCAAACATGATTACCAATCTCATATGTGATTAAAACAAGCTTTCAAGAACTAAAATGAGCATTTATTTCCAATCTAAACAAGTCATTAATGCCTCAAAACATTAGGTGAAAACATAAATGCATTTCATTAAAATTCATTCAAAGATAAAAGAGTCAAAACATCCACTTGCCTTAAGTCTTAAATCAATGGAAAACAGCTCCTAGCACTCTTGCAAATCAAGGAAACAAGCTCTACCAAAAACCCCTAAAACAAACCCTAAAATGGGTCAAAATAATGAAGAAGAGGAGAGAGCTTTCAATATTGAAAATGTAGCTTCTCTAAGGCTAGAAGAACACTAATCTAGAAGATTAGGAAGAGATCTTATCAATAGGTTCTCCAAATGAGCAAAACAAGCTAGAAGAGGATCTTATGGAGATGAGGTTTCACCACAAATGGTACCAATGGAGAGCCCTTGAAGTGGAGAAGAAGATAATACAATCCTTTGAGATGATGGTGCAAGTTTGGTGATGCTTGAGCAAGGAGAAGAAGAGAAAAGTGCACCAAAAACCCTAGGTTCAGTTGTTGTGCTGGAAAAAGAGAGAATGAGGGAGAAGAGCTCTCTTTTATAAGCTACACAAGTGGGCTCCACCAACTAGTAACCTAGTTGGGCTGAAATAGTGGTTTTCGGGACTTCGGATGAAATCGACGAAGAAGGAAGAAATGATCGTCGAAATATCTAGTTTCTAAAAGGTTTATATTTCGCGGGTTTCAGGATTAACACTAATTTGGTACAGATTTGGAGTAAAAGTACTGTTTTGCCCTTGAAGCTAGAAAAGTCAAGTTTCAGGGTTTCGAACGGGAACGGGATCAACATGAGAGTTGAAGACAATAACGAGATAAACAAAACGGGATAAAATACAAATCGAGAAAACCAAGATAAAACCTCAAGTACACACAAAGTCATAAACAAGGAACCCCCAAAAGGCCCCACTAATACTAAAGGCACTCAAAATCCCCAAATCTATTTCCAAGCTATTCTAAACCGACTAAACCAAATCCACAAAACAAAACAAGACTAACACGCGACTAACTAAGCACTAATCGAGATCACTCGGGTCGGGGTCTTACAGGTTCCAGTGTCTGTTTTGGACCCACCTACATTGGGATCCAGTCATTCAGACCTTGAAATCTTTTCTGAGTCCATGCACGGGCCCATTGAGTCTGGCCCTGATCTGTCCATTGACAGCCCTACACTCTCGTTTGAATACTTCCACATACTTCCCTGCTCAATGCTTGCTTGATCAATTAATCTTCTTCACTTTGAGAATATTTTATTTTTCAAGACATCCTAAAAGTATACCTTGGGAAAAAAAAAAAAAAAAGAAGAAGAAAGAAAGAAAGACAACTTAAAAATAGCTTGCAAATAAGATGAATGGAAGCACCATAACTTGCATAGAGGGCTCTAGCAATATTAGCTTGCTCCACCATTCTCTGGCAACGGTCTTGAACACTTAAGCATCTCATGTTCAGTTTGCATGGTCAATGATGATGTTTTTTTTATTTAGAATATTCACCTCTTTTCTGATGTTACTCAAATCATGTCAACTGGTGTTAATGTATGAATCTCGATTTTTCCTTTGGCAACAACTAAGAAACAGTTTGGTTCTGTAAATTTTGAACTTCAGGTGGCAGTTGACGGCACCTCATACCACAGGCCTTGTTTCAAATGTTCTTATGGAGGCTGTGTGATCAACCCATCAAATTATGTTGCACATGAAGTCTGTACTGCAAGCACATCACTCTCAGATCTTCAAGGCGCGCAAAGGGGAATTTCAGCCAGCTTGGCAAACATAAATCCCCTAAAGAGTTGACTGCGAATGCAGTGTCTGAGTGATTTCATGAAGTCTTGTTCGTGCACCTGTGAATGCACACTCTGTATCTGATCCAGTCTCATTAAAAGTGGGACCTACCCTCTAAACTTCATGTATACAATCCAGATTAGCAGGTGTTCGGAGCGTTAGAGCGCGGGTTAATGTTTCTTATTAGTCATGAAGGTCACATACATGTAACATCGGGGTTCACGTGCAAAACAGCCCGCATTGGTGTTTGCTTTTGATTTTTGTGTTATATTTTTATGTATTTCTAAATATTGTAAATTGTACATTTAATTTGATCAAGCTTGTATATTTATTTTTTAAATAAACTGATGATGTGTGATATTAATGTGTAGATGAGAATATTACAATTTATGGGTTTTAATTTATTTTTTTTTGTGATTTTAAAAAATGAATTTAATGGCAAATAAAAAAATTATGGGAAAAATATTTTAAAAAAAATGATAATTAATTAGGGATGGTTCAAAATTGTCATTTAACATAGTAAAAATTGTTCAATATGGAACGGTTTTAAACGCTTCTTGAACAGACTAGTTACTGTTTTAAAAATTAGATTTGAAACGGTTTTAGAAAATTTGAAAGTGTTTAAAACCGTTCCAAAATAAATACTAATTCTAACGGACACTTAAATTTGGAATTCTTTTAAAATATTTGGAAGTGTTTAGAACCGTTCCAAAAAGGACTATAATAGTTTCAAATATTTGAATTTGAAACGGTAAAGTGAAATCCGGCAGTGTCTAGAACCGTTGCAAAATTCATAGTTTGGAATTGTCCAAAGAAAATTGGAACTGTTTGAGACACTTCCAAAAATTTTAATTTGAAACGGTAACCGTTTCAATAGTTAAGGGCCATTTGCAACGGTTTTGGACCGCTCCTATTTTTACTAGGAACGGTTTTCAACACTTCCTATTTGCTGTTTTTAGTGTAGTGAGGACTCTCCTGGATCTTTGGCTCTCATAAGTGGGCCTCCACAAGAAGAATCCTAACCATCCATATGATGGCCTCCTGCTCTAGATGAAAACAGAACAAAGTGAGAGCATCTTTGGATATATGGCTAAGATCTCTACTATCCAGAGAACCTTCTCGTTTTGTATGGTTCAACAGCAGGTTCTCCCATTCACTCAACCATTTTTTTATCACTGCAATGTGGGCCTCACCTGTACAAACCTAAACAATTTACTGCAAAAGATCTCTTTTCTTTTTTCTTTCTTCCCTTCCTCTTGTTTCTTCTCTCCCTCTCTTTTCTTCTCTCACCTGCACGCACACACACGTCTGCCCTGCAGCACACACGGCACCATGACCTTTTCTTTTTCTTTTTTGTTTTTTTTTTCTCTTTTCTCTTCTCTTTTCTTCCCTTCTTCTCGATCTTCTTCTTTCTCCACCTGCGCACCTCCTGAACCCATCTCTTTTTTTTTGCATGAATTCTACAGATGTTTATTATATAATAATAATAAACAAATATCTTCCTCTCTTATATTTAATTTAGAATGGAACATCAAGAAGATATAAATCCTTCCATATGCATTTGATCAACAATTACTTTCTATTTATATTTAAATTTACTTTCAACTAACCTCTCTCTCTATCAAATATCCACGCCACATGAATTGGAAGGCATAAACGTATATGGGGTTCTCCAAAAGATGGTGACAAATCTTAAATTTCCTTTATAATTGTATTAAATGTAGTATGTATGTTTACTAGGTGTCTACTTTCAGTTTAAATTGATTTTTCTTTCCATGAATTAAAGGCTTGCGTTGAGCGCGGGCCAAGAAGCGCCAGTTCCTAGATATGAGGCCATGAAATAGACACTAAACAAAGTTTATAAGGCTGATCTCCCAAGAAAATACCACGGAACATCATGTGGACAGTGGACTGCCCCGTGCGCATGATCTCCTGGAACGCTCGAACTCAACCATTTGTTCTGATTTATTGGGATTGAAATTTTCTATTTATATCGCTTTTCTAAACATGACATATAATAAATATTTGTGAGGAGTAGATCAGTGTATTGGCCTCAATGTGGGGCCCACATGGGACTGAGACTCTGGGGGATCGAAAGATCTCCCTGGCCCCCTTCTCTCTGTAAAAAAATCAGCCTTATTTTTAAAAATTCAGTCACAAGTTTAATAGTGTATAGTTCATTCTGATGGGTGTGTCATCGATCTGGCGGTCTAGATGGGTGCAACTGTGTTTATGAGTTTTTATAGTCCAGTAGATAAAGGAGAACCTTGGGATCTAGCAAATCCCAAGAATTGGAAACGTTGTTGGCACTTGGCAGTTGATTTTTCTAAGCCTAATTAAAGACAGGAATTAGTAAATGAAGTGTGAACTTTCAATTTCAATACTTTTACTTCTACGGCCATAACCATTAAAAAAGAAAGGCATAAATGAATTGAGATTTTTACCCAGGTAAACGAATTGGCTAAGGATGGAACCCATGGTTATTATTCACAGCAGTGGACAACACCCAAATCTAACCCAACCTAACTTGACCCACTACACCCTCCAACTAAATATTACCAACCAAAAGATAAAAGTCGATGTAACCTGTTCATGGCAAGACCGTGAACATATTCATGTTTTTCTTCTATTGGCATTTATTTCAAGCATAAGTAGCCTTCGTGGTTGCTGTCAGTTAAACCCACTCAACTACAAAGCTTTGTTTCTATTGCAAAATCCACGTAAGCGCCAGCTACTACTGCATATGTGACACCAAAATTAAAGCCGTGTCCAATTACAATGAGCCAAAAAATTATTTCCTCAAACACAAACGACAGCTTTTGTGACCGACCCCACGTGCATATGACATGCCACCAGAATACAAAACCATCCTCTAATTTAAAAACAGGCCGAATAGTCCCTGAGCCACATTCATCATTCAATTCTGCAGACCTAAATTTTTCAAAATTTGATCGAGTCGTCGTCATCGTAATTGTAGTCCTCTTCCTCTTCCTCTTCCTCTTTCCATCCCAATTTTTTTATGTCCTTAAACTTCTAACATTAAACTACTCAGAGAATCGCTCTTTATCCAAGTGAAAAGAAGTGACAATTTTCACCAAGCCGTTCAGGATTTGAATTTTGAGTACACCAGCTCCTCCCCTGTATGCGGGCTCTAGTCCTTCTCATTCTCCTCTTCCTCCTTTTTATGTATTTATTGCTGCTGCTAGTGCTAGTACTTCTCCCTGTCAATAACTCTTATATCTTAAAAATGCAGTTATTAAATAACTTTTATATCTTGAAAATGCACTTGTTGGGACTAAAAAAGCCAATTCTCTTTTTTCCTTGATCCAACAGAGATAGCCGACTGAAGTGATGACAACAGCAACCCCATGTCATCAACCTTCCTATGCTTCTCCATATCGTGAGGAAGGGCGCAGGCTTTGGAAAGTGCGGCAATGACCGAGGGGTTACCGGCCACCCTATCCTCCACGTTCAGAGGCCACCCGGGCTCGATCTGAAGGAAGGTTCGGTCTCCACGGGGCTGGCCTGGTAGGCTGAGAGACCGAGACTAACCCGAGACCTTGCTCCACTGAGCCCTCGGCCCCGCGCCTCCTCTCTGGCGAAGCTTTCTCCCTCGCAGCATTGGCAGGACGCTGCCGAGCTCCTAAACTTGGGTCCTCAGATCTGGGCCTTTTCTCCAACCGTCCCCCTTCCCCTGCGACTTTGGCAAGGCGCTTCCGAACTCTTGTACTTGAAGAAGTAACAGGATTGGGGTAGAGGTCCCGGCGGCACCCGAGGCCGCGGAGGTGGAAGTTGGATCGGTAACTGAGGGCGTGGAGGCAGAGGGAGCTTGGCTTCCAAAAAATCTAGCCCCCAGATCTTTAGCCTTCAATGGAGGTTGGCATCGCTCCATATCCTTTTCTCTTTCTTCTTTTGGACTGGAGGGAGATGTATAGGATTCGACGATTTGCTGTAAGTCTGTGGCCTCTGAGTCAGCGTGCCATGTGGAGGCCCCGGCGCCCGACGCTACTCGGCACTCAATGTCAGTAAGGGCTTGCACCGGCTCCCCTCCCTCTGGCTGTCCAGACTTCCTCTTAATGCACGAGTGATATCTCGGCGCGTACCCTAGGAGATCCCAAGCAGCTTGTTCATGATGACCTTGGTAGCTGCGTACAGCCTTAAGCCAAGTGTCGTTTCTTTTCCAGCCGGCTCGTCTGGCCTCTTGCCTCCTCTGACTCACGTCTGCATGGCAAACAAGAAAGTGTTAGCTCGGCAAAGTAAGAAAGAGAAAACATAAGAACTCAAATGGGGTCGGTATTTACTCGGAGGCGTCTCGACGCGACGAGGGACCTTGTATAACCTCTCGAACTCAGTCTCGGCCTTCCCGAGCTCCCAACTGCCCGAGACAAATAGGCAGTCATCTCTGAAATGTCTATTGGAATCTTCCAATTCAACGACGAAGGGCGGCCGTCTTGGCCTTCCCCGAAGATAATAGCTGTGATCACTCCCTAAAGATTTGCACAAGTCATAGATATCCTTGATGTCATGGACACCGAGTTTAATGCCGAGGATCTTGTTAAGCTCGGCGACACCCATTATTATTTTGAAACTATTGGGCATCAGTTGGCAAGGACAAAGATTCCACTTTCGAATACAGGTTCTCAGAAGCGGATGAAGGGGAATCCTAACGCCACCGTCTACTATTGTAACTAAGGGGAATGGCATCCAGCCATTATGGAAGGTCCAGCCATCAAGAGCGCTTTCTGGGTTATCTAACCTAGTCAGAACATCGTCTGGCATCCCATACATAGCCCTAAATCCAGCCATGGCCTCAGGGGTATCTAACTAGTGCCTATAAATCTCCATTTCTACGTTTGAAGAAACTGGAAAACGAGGGTAAGGTTGGGAACTCAAAGAAGAAAAAGGGGCAGAAACCCTAATGGAAGCAAGAATTCAGAAATAGAGAAGATGAGGAAGAAATAAAACTTACAAACACTGAACGATGGAACGGACTCAAGAAGCGCCGGACTTAGATCGAAGAAGGTCGACGACGACGTGACTTCTCTCCTCTACAAAACACTCTTCTCTAAATGGATGTGAAAGTAAAAGCAAGAAAAGGGAAGCACCCCTACTTATATAAGGAAGGAAGGGCACCCTTTCGAATTTCTAGGGCGCACGTGCGAGGCATCACCTCGAGCACCGTACACGTCTCTTTGAAACAGTTGGATAGCCAACCAAACGATGACGCGTGGTACCGCCAGTTCATCCTCTGCAATAACTCAGACGTGCTATTAATTACCTCGGACAGATAGAGCGACGCCATGATAAGGATCAGGCGTCAACGACCATCAGCAGCCGGCACCGAGTTGAAAATCTCCGAACTCAACACTCAGAAATCTCCCATCATAATACTTAGCTCCCGACCTTAAAGAACTCTAAGAGGTCAAGAGCTAAGGGGCAATTGTGTGGGAGCATTTTCATAATACCGAAATGAGCCCCAATTCCGGTAAGAGTACCAACTAGGCTTATTCTAATTTCGGCTTCATGTAGCTCGGCAACAGTGCCAGTTATATTCAGCTCGGCAACAGTGCCGGCCTGTACCGAGCCTGAAGTAGCTTCGGTAAAAGTACCAGCTAGGTATGTCTTGGCCTCGGTTATTCGCACCTCGGTAATGGTGCAGGATACGTTCATATCTGGTCTCGCCATCATCTTCAGTTCGGATCAGATAATCGAGATAAGTACTGAGCGTATATCCACGATTATAGAACGTGTCAAGAGACATAGATAATCATCGGATAGAGATAATGAGTTATTCTTATCCGGTGATTACGTCCATAATCCCTGACAGATCGGGATAAAAGTCCAGACAATATTCAATCATCGAAAAATCAAGACGAGATCACTGGATTTTCAGCCTAAATATACAGGGGACTAATTCGGAACAAGTACGCTCACACTGACATATACATCTACACATACACATACAGAAAATTCCATTCTTCCTTCCCTTCGTTGAGTTGTAGAACTAACTTAGGCATCGGAGGGCCTTGCCCTGAGAGCAACCAGAGTCTCTAAATGCAATTTTCTTCTCCTTTTTCAGGTCTCAAACATTCAATCTTTCTCAATAAAATTTTCATATCCACCTACATAAGTCCGTACAAATTTAAGCACTTACACTATTAATAATAGTTGGATCAAGACTTCCTGAGTCCAGACTCAATCATTAAAACCCCTCTCCCCTTGCAATCATCTAAACAAAACCCAAGACCAAACCCATCAAACCTAAACCCAACCTGTTCCTAACCCACAACCTGGCCCAAAGTGTATGGCCCATCACCTGGATAAGGGAGAGAGGAGTCCCAGATCTCTGGACTCCCTCAAACCCCCTTAAACCTCGTCTCTTCCCCTCTATCTCCTCTCATATGTGCATATCCTGTAAGACCCCGACCCGAGTGACCTCGATTAGTACTAATTAAGTCGCGTGTTAGTCTTGAACTTGTTTAGTGGATTTTGGTTTAGTTGGTTTAGACTAGCTTTGTCATAGCTTTGGGAATTTTGAGTGCCTTTGGAATTAGTGGGGCCCTTTTGGGGGTTCCTTATTATGACTTACGTGTACTTGGGGGATTACTCGAGATTCTTTTGATTTGGTGTTTTATCCCGATTTACTTATTTTGTTAATCCCTTCAACTTTCATGCTGATCCCGTTCCCATCCCGAATCCCGAAACTCGACTTTTTTAGCTTCTTGGGCAAAACAGTCTTTTTACACTAAATCTGTACCCAAAATTTAATATTCCCGAAACCAGCGAAACATTTACTTTTTTGAAAGTAGAAATTTCGACGATCATTTCTTCCTTCTTCGTCGTTTTCATCCGAGGTCTCGAGAACTACTATTTCAGCCCAACAAGATTACTAGTTAGTGGAGCCCACTTGTGTTGCTTATAAAAGAGAGCTTATTCCCTCCCTTTTTCCCTTTTCCAGCACAATAGCCAACCTAGGGTTCTTTCTTCATCTCTTTTCTTCTTCTTCTTGGCTTTTCCATCATCAAGACACTACCAACTTGCACCAACATCAAAAAGGACTTCATCATCTTCTTCATCATTTCAAGGGCTTTCCATTGGTACCATTTTTTAAGAAATCTCTTCTCTCCAAGATCCTCATTTAGCTTGCCTTGCTCGTTTAGAGCACCTATTGGTAAGCTCTCTCCCTAATCTTCTAGATTTGTGTTCTTATAGTTCTTGAGAAGCTCCATTTTCATTATTAGGAGCTCTCTCTTCTTATTGCTTGGTTTGACCCATTTTAGGATTTGTTTTGGGGGTTTTTGTAGAGATTGTGATCTTGGCTTGCAAGTGTGGTTAGGAGCTTGTTTTCCTTTGATTTGAGACCCAAGGCAAGTGGATGATTTGATATGTTTAGCTTTGAATGAGTTTTATGAAATGCATTTATGATTTCACCATATATTTTGTGATATTAATGACTTGTTTAGGTTTGAAATAAATGCACATTAGTGAACCTTGTTAGCTTATTTTATCTATGATTTAGATTGCTAATCAGTTCTAAAAGAATGAAGACAAAAGGAAGGAAAAATGAATGACCCATTGAACTGCAGAAACAGAACCTGGGTTCTGTTACGCAGTTCACGCGGTCGACCGGCCAGGAGCTCGGTCGACCGGCAACACGGGGTCATGGTCTTTGATGAACGACCCATTGCACTGCAGAAAACAGAACCTAGGTTCTGTTACGCAGTTCACGCGGTCGAACGGCTAGGGAGCGCGGTCGACCGGCCACACGGGGTTCAGGTTCTCTGGAGCCTGACCAAAACACTGTTTACTCCTTTTCATTTACAACTGCCGGTCGACCGGCCAACGGCTCGGTCGACCGGACATTCATGAGAGGGGTCGACCTAACCTCCTCAGGTCGACCGGGACCGCAGTGTGCGCGGACGACCGGCCAAGGGTCGGGTCGACCGGGCCAACTGTGAATCTCCCCTGGGAAGTGATTCTTACTCTTTTCTTAAATGGACTTAGGTGGAACTTGGTTACCCTTTTTATTGGACTCACTTGACTTATCATGAGATTGTTTCACTCGACATTCTTTGAGGTTAATCCGGTTGTATCGAAACTTAACCTAATTCAATCTTGAACGGTACGGGACAAGGGATACCCCCTTTATAACTATGCACGAGGTTTGTACGCTTGGGTATCGCGAATCCTATCCCCTTCGGTGACTGAGTAGGTTGTACGATGCTTCAGAATTAACATTATACTTAGAATCTCTTTTGAGGTTCCGTTTGTTTTGAAGTTCATTTAAAAGTTTGAAAATCACTAAGGTATATAAAGAGCCCGGAATGTTTCCAAACTCAAGGAGTACCAAGTCATTATTACAATGGACATACGGGGTCCTTACTCACCTGATTTATCTTGAATCTCGACACCTGTCCCGAATTTCTTGAATTATGATTTATCATTCCCGAAAGTATTGAAAGTATATTTTAGCATTTTGCTAGCCTGTTTATACATGCCCGAATAAAATGATACTTGTGCCTTTGAGCATCCCGTCCTGCTCGTTTACATATATGCACTCGATATGTTTTGTACATGATTTGATTTGTCATTTGACCTATGAGTCGGCACCACTAAGCTTGGCTTTCTTTGCCGGTCTGATCCACCGACTTGGAGACCCCTTCCCGTCTCGCCAGCTGCAGTTTGGATCCCGCTACCCGGTTATTACCGTGGTCTTGTCCCGATACCCGGTTCGCTACCGTGGTCATGTCCCGTATTATATTATGTATATGTATATGTTACTTATGTTGCATCTCCTCACTTCGGTGACTGAGACAACATCCCGATATGCTCATGTCACTTCGGTGATAGAGGACTTAGCTATGTGTGGTTGCCATCTTGTTTGTTTCCCGTTTCCTTGGATACCTTACATATTTTATATTACATATGTATTCGAATAAATGATACTTTCGTTTTATGAAACTACTGTTTTGACAGGTTTAAATGTTTTCCAAGGTAATTTCTTTATTGATATGCCTTTTCACCCACCTGCCAAACCGTCGTATTTGACCCTTTGCTTTGGTACTCAGGTCCCGTTATCGGTCTCCCCGAGGAGGAGCATGAGGAGGCGGTCGGAGAACCGCATCGTCTAGTTGAGTGGCACGCCGATGATGTCGTCTAGATATTCGGTTGCCGAGTGACGTAACGTTTTGGGTTGGGTCTAACCATTCTTTTGGGAACTTGTTATTTTATTTATATTGGCCTTTGTAGGCCTCTATTTTTGGGGACAATGTAATTAAACGATATTGTTGTAAACCTTAACTTTCTTTTGGGGTTATAGCATTAATGATCATTGCTTATTTTGATACTGGAATTAAATATGTGTTAATCTTGTTATCTTGGATAGGAATGTATGAAATAGATTTGTTACACGCTTCCGCACATAAAAGAAACATTCATGTTGATGTGATATCCTCACCGCGGACACCTGTGGGAAATCGCGTGTACGAGTAGCATTCTTTGGTAGACTCGTATACGTTTTGGGTTTAAATTAATTCATCATCCATCATACACAATCACCATCACCGTCCCGATCCCGGATTAGGCACGATGGCCCGGTCCGGGGTCGCAACATATCCTAGACTCCCCGAACCACTCTCTCTCCCACATTATCCTCTCTTCTTCTTCATCATCTCACGCCAACCCCCTACCCCATCTCACCAGTGCAGAGCACTCTGCTGCAGCCATCACACGCGCATAACCCCTCTCCTCTTTTCAACCATCTCCTACCAAGGCAGCACCAACCGCCACCATCACCCTCTCCATCTTCCTCGCGTGGATTACGTCTCCCTCTCACCATCGGAGTCTAGAACCAGGTAGGCCCTCCTCCTCTCCACGTACCCATTGCATCTGCATTATCACCCCTCTCTTCCTCTTCTTTTCTTTTTTTTTTTTCTTCCCTTCCTCTTTTTTCTTCTCTCCCTCTCTTTTCTTCTCTCACTGCAACAAACACTGCACACACGCACACGTCTGCCCAACAGTACACACTATACCATCACCTCTTTTTTTTCTCTCTTTTCTCTTTTTTTCCCTTCTTCTCCATCTTCTTCTTTCTCCACCTGCGCACCCCCTACCCCATCTCTTTTTCTTTCTTTCTTCTTCTTTCCTTCTCTTCTTCTTCCATCTCTAACATTTGGCTTGGAAGTGAACGATGGGCTTTTATCCGTCTTTATTCAAAACCACCCCTCTCTTCCTCTTCTTTTCTTTTTTCTTTCTTCCCTTCCCCTTCTTTCTTCTCTCCCTCTATTTTTTTCTCACTGCAACCCACACTTACACACACGCACACGTCTGCCCAGCAGCACTCCCCGCGCCATCACCCAGCGCCGGTTTAGCCTCAAAAGCCATTTAGCTGCATGAGGAGGCACTATACCAAAAACTGAAATTAGAAACGATGGTTTGAATCGGCGTTTGCCTGTTTCAAATTTGAGGCGGTCTCAAACCGCTCGAAGACCAAAACAACGCTTCAAATGAATAAAAACTCATTTTAACAAAATAGGGCATTGTTCCCTCCATCTTTTATCCCTTTCGCGCCAATCTTCTAAAACGTACCATATCCCATCCCTTCGTTGCCTCCATACCTCATTCCCTCCATACCTCATTCCCTTGGCACACAATTACCCCAACGAATCCAACCAATCTCTTTGAGGAGTGTCTCAGACGATCGATAGGTGTAGGTTCCTTCTTCTCTCTACTTCTTCTTTTTTCAGCTACTTATCTTTCTACTGTCTGGGTTTCAAACGATGGAAATTTAGGGTTTCTGCTGGATTGTGGGAGTGGGTTCAATGGTTGGGGGATGTAGACGATGGGGGAGATGGAGATTTTGGGTTTCTGCTGGATTGTGGGATTGGGTTTCTGTGATGCACCTCTTCCTCTCTCGTTTTCCTCTCTCTTTTTCCTCTCTCTTCTGCTACTTTACGCCTTGCCAAGGCCTCCTACATATCTGTACATGCTTTGGGATATTTTGATCAGAAACCCTACTCTTTTATCTTTTTGCGTTTCTTCCTCAGTTGCCTCCATTGCCACAGCTTCGGTTGCAAAGATGCCTCCTTTTCTTTCTCCTTTTCCTTCTTCTTAGAAGCAGCAAGACTCAACACCATCTTCCTTTTCTTGCACTTCAGTACTCTTCTCCTGAGGAGAAGAGCCTTATCATGATCATCCATCAAGGTGGCAGAGACACCAGGAGTTTATTCCACATCAACGCTCTTTCCGCAGGGGAATAGTGGGCTCCCATCTGAGGAGTTCCTTTTCCTTGGAGATGTCGAGCTTCCTCTTGTCACGGTCATCCTCCGTGCTGGGTCGAAACACAATCCGAGCATTCGGTTCTATTGTTTCTTGGACCACTTGAGCGATTATAAGAGTAGATTAGTCACTAGGAAATCATGAGAAGGATGTTGTTCATTGCCTACTCCATGTATGGGTAGTTGCTTCATTCAAAGAGTTCCAAGCCCAACATTCCACATGCAAGGTATCTTGCTTACTACATAGTTAAGACTTGAGAATCTAGGCTTGAAACCATGTAAAACCTGCTTCGATTTTCACTTGGCTATGTAGGCCAAGTTTGATGATTCAAATAGTTGAAATTATGACCATTGTGAATGGAAAATCTCCCAGATTGGAAGATCCTAGCCATTTAATCTGCAACCTTCTCTATCAAGTTTTGAGCACTGCAGCATTGTGGTATTTTATTCCTTGACCACATCTTGCCAATCACAAACTAAGGAATTGGGATTGTTCCATGAAGAAGAGTTTTGGTGCATAGGCAGGGCCTAGCATGTCAATTAGGTTCTCGAGTAAATTAAGGAGAAAAAAATGCTGAAATGCAGTTGAACTGCTCTGTTCTGCATTGGACCCCAATTTCAAGTTGGTGCCCAGTTTACATCTGAATTCTAAGCCTTTGTATTTTTATTGTAACTATAGAGTATACTCTAAAAAATATTCAGTGTGTGTATTCTAAATATTGTACCCTTTGGTAGAATTGGGTACCTGAATATACCCGACTCAACATGGATTGCACTCAAGTGGGGACTTTGCAATTTGGATCAAGTCAGGATGGGTCTGTAGTGTGCCATGGATTATATTTGGTCCAGTCGAATCTACCGTGAATTGGCCAAATATATCTATAAAAATTGTGTCTTAATTTATTAGACAAGCTGTTTTGTATAAGACAAAACCTTCCTTCACCATAATAGTAACCAGCCAGCAATATTCACTGTCATGAGATCATGAACAGTAGCTTGTGTTTTTTTTTTTCAAGAGTTTCCATTCATGGAATGGAAATCTATTGCTCCTACCCAAGAGCTTAATAAAAGAATGTGGATATACGCCCACACTCAGGTGGTTGATCAAATTTTTTTAGCTTAGCAAGGTTTGTTTCATTATGGCCTAAGTCCAGGCTACACCCACAGTCTGGTTTGTGGAATGTGGATACGTCCTTATGCACACTTAAAATTTTTTTGTTGGCAATACAAACTCATTTGAAGGATGTTGAACTTATGCTTAGAAGTCATGTTGTTTTAGAAGGTTTCATTCCTTATACCAAAAGATGGTCTGATTATTGACCTAGCCACATCTCTTAAAATGTCTTTGATCGTGTCCAGTTGGCAAACTATCTCTCTATGTATAACTGTAACTTATGTATCTGAGACTTCATATTCCAATGACTTCCTTACATTTAGGAAATAAGATTGCGAATATTTATGTTATGATAGTTTTATCTTTTGAATTGTAGTATATGCATCAATATAAAAGCTAAGCCACTCCAGACGTTACATGTTTTATTTCCAGGGCCTCACTTCAACTATAGTGAAGAAGAGGGATCTATCTACAGGTGACATTTCTACACAATACAAATACAAGAACACCACGATTGATGTCAAAGTTGACACCGACTCAAATGTATGTGCTCTTCCCTCATTTCTTACCTTTGAACCAACTACAAATTTCTCTTACTGTTAAGCTTATCTTCTATTGTTTTCTTTGCAGATCTCTACAACCCTCACTGTTTCAGAAATTGTGCCTTGTACGAAGACCATTGCTACAGTAAAGCTTCCAAATTATAACTCCAGCAGGTACTAAGCTTTACCATCCCTAAGCTGATCATGACTGCATGTTCGTGAGGATGTAAGATTTGAAACTTGACATCTAAGGTTTCTAGGCGCTTAGAGAATGATGAATGACTTCAATTAGAATTTTGATTCCCTAATAAAAAAATAAAAAAAGGGATCCACTAAAAGATTACATAGTAGGTTTTAGGTGTTTGATCTAATTTTGCAGGAATGGATTCAAGTTCTTGCATAAATTTTAGAGGCCCAATAGATTAAGTCCTATCACCTTGCATCACCTAAATAAATAGATGATAACCAATACAAATGCCCTTTAATCAAAGTGGCACAAGACATCTACATATCAATCGCACTAGCTTGTAAGGCCATACGTTGTCCACCTTCCATTAACCCTATAATGGTGTTGTCACCTTATTAAGGAAATGACCTTTAATGAAAGTGGCACCCAACAATCACAGAGCACTCCTCTTGTTTGTCGATATTCTGCGGACCTTGCATTAATCTTATATGAAACATCCAACTCAAACCCGCCGATGTGTTCTACAATTCTTTTTTTCTACATTAAACATTGTTTTTTTTTTTTAATTAAATGATACCATCATTTATTTATGTGCCATCTATTTGACTTATCTGAGGTTACCTTTGCTAGATCCATTTAACTTATGTGAGGTAAGATGTTGCAAAATGTCATCCTTGAGCAACTAAGCATGGATGAATAAACATAGGTTAAGTCCAAAGTATTTAGATGGAATTGTGCATTTCCTTGAGTTTACAAAGAAACATAGTGGTGGATTTAAGGATTTTCCCTATCCATGTGCTAAATGTCGAAATGGGAGTGGAATGATCACCCTTAATATGATTTATGAGCACTTGCTCATCAATGGTATTGATGAGTCATATACACATTGGATTCTACATGGAGAATGTGTTGCAACAACCAGTAAGAAAAAATCAATATCAAATCATAATGAACAACCCAATTATATGTATCGTAGAATGGAGGAACTCATCAATGATGCATTTGGAAGAATTGGTGAAAATGTTGATGCTCTCATGGATGATCTCATAAGGGACAGAGATATTCATGAAGGCTCCCAAGAGTTTCAAGGCGAAGACGAAGGAGAAAAAAGAAGATATAAGTCTTTATTTGATTACGAAATATGCACTTTATGCTTATGCTTATGCCTATGGGGCCTTGATTATGAATTTTCTAGTAGTTGAATATGTTGATTTTATTTCACGCATTCATGTGACTTGTTTGTGCTAAGTGTCATTACGTCCTTCGAGACATAGGTGTTCCGATAGTTGAGCAAGGGACAAGTTCTTTGAATGCAAGTTAGAAAAAATTCATTTCATCACTACTTATACAGTTTCGTACTCAAGTTTTAAATGGCAATAATTTTATATAACATTCATTTTTTGTTTCAGAATCTTCCATACCGCCAAATCAAAGAAAGGTGGCTACCTTAAATGCTCATGGCCTACCCATTGGGCGATTATACAACCCAGTTGTCATCTAGAAGTGGACAATTGGTTCGCACCATTGTCCCTATCTCATACAAGGATTGGCGTGCAATGCCAAATGAGAAAAAAGATGAACTCTAGAAGCTCCTCCTAGTATAAAATTCTTAGCCTGTATATCTTTGAAATCGCTTGATATTTAACTTGTTCTTTATTTAGTTATTGAGCCTAAACAACCTCTTTTTTTTTTTTTATGAAGGAAGATTTTGATGTTCCTCAGTCATACAAAGACAAATGCCTTAGAAGCATGGCCAAAAGTATGAGGAAATACAAGACAAAATTGAGGATGCAATACCTTGATCCACACAGAACTCATGAAGATAAACAGAACAATCGCCCTCCAGGAGTTAGGCCTGAAGATTGGGAGGCGTTTATCAAACATAATGCAAATCCGAAAACTATAGAATAACGTCAAAACAATACGAAGATCAGGAAGAAAATGAAAATTTATCATACGAGTGGTAAGCATGGCCACGCGAGACTAGAGTAAAAGATGGTAACTATTGGCATTTTTATGTAACATGAAAACATTGATTATTTTATTCCACAAAAGCTAATAATGTGTTGTTCTTGCGAATATAGAAGCACCAAAAAAAATGAAGATGCCCCCTCGATTACTAGGGCTGAAGTGTGGATCGAAGCACATAAAAGAAAGGCTGGTTCTATCCCCTTTGATGTGCCTTCACACATGGTGACTTCATCATTTTAAAGTTAAGTCGATGGGATAGAAAAAAGCATACTGAGTTTACTTATGTGATGATTATTTAATTTAACAGAAAAGAGTACAAGACTTACTTTCCAGCCAAGAAGTTGATTCCCAAGACATCCGAAATGATCCTTTGACTAAAGTATTTGGCATTGATAAGAGGGGGCGTGTTCGGGGTGTTGGGAACATCGTATTAAGATCTCAGATTCTATTGTCCTTGCCAGCTCTAGAAAAATTAGCCGTCAAGGATAAGGAAGTTACTGAGCAGTCGTCAATGGTTAAAAAGTTGGAGTCCTAAGTAGACTGCATAAGGGCATAACAAAAAGGCCTAACGGAAGAATTTAAGGGTCTTAAAAAGTTGATTGAGGTATTAATGTTTTTATGGATTTTTTTTTATCTATATAAGGTTTCAATATATCAGATTTTTTCTACATTTACTTAATTAATAACACGTGCATTAGAATATTATTATAGCGTAGCATGACTTTCGGATCACAAGCAACTACAACAGTTCCACTAAAGAACAAAGAGTCAGTTGTGGTTTCCAACCCAATAGGGAACGATCAATCTCACTTGACATTGCGGCCATGCAAAATGATGTCTTGGCGTCAATAGGTGGTCGCTCTTGGAAAAGCTTATATCGGGGTTGGTTCCCACCATATTCACCCAAAATCTCTTCCAGCAGGTTACTATAAGGTTTCTGTTGACGTCAATGAAAAAGCAAATGTCGAATTGCCTTATCCAGATGGATTTCATTTGACTTTAGGCGAGCTCGGGACTGGATCTTTTGTAGCATGGCCTGTGATTTTTACCATATTCACAGATTAGGCTGATCAAATATATCTCTTAGATCTTTTTGTAAATCCAGTTGATAACAAGTTCAATGTGTTGGATTAAGTTTATCTTGGAAACTCATTTTGCTACTTTTGTTTATGTTACTTTTGTCTTGGAACATTGAAATGGTGAATGGATGTAGAGTTACACACAATTGGAATGGGCCCAACATGATACATGGCGTGTTACTTATACTTGTCTTCAGATTTATGATTTAGAGTTACTTGTCTTCAGATTTATGGTTTACTTATACATGGCCTGTTACTTATACTTGGAATGGGCACAACATGCTACTTTTCTGTCTTTCCTTTGTTTAAGCTCTCTGCTCTTGCAAGATAAAAAAAAAAAAGAAAAAAAGAAAAATCAGAGAGAGTGAATGAAACAATAGTAGCACTGCAATTTTAATGGCGTTTATGATAAGGACCTCAGACCCTCCTGCAATTTACAGAACTGTCTCTGCCACTGCCACAGGTAAAAAACAAGGCAACACCTTCTTTGTTTATTACGTTAAGGGCTCTATTATTTTCTCTAACTCGCATATTTTTATCCATCTTTTTCATATTCTATTCTTTTGCACTTTATGTTATGGTTACACACTTACACTTCTCAGTCCATTTTGGACTGTGTCATGTAGACTTCTGTAACTACAAACCTATCTTGACTTTTGTAACTACAGAGTTCTCTCTCACCCCAAAGTAGTTTCATCATTTAAAAAAAGTCCATGAAGGATAAAAACCTTGAAGTAGGATTTTGAATTGAAAGGCCATGAAGGAGAAGTAACTGCTGTAGATTGGTATGTATTTGTTACAAAGACAATCTGCCAAGGCATTCTATGTTTTCATGAGCTTCATTTCTCTCTCTCTCTCTCTCTCTCTCTCTCTCTCTCTCTCTCTAATGTCTCGCAGGTGTCCGTCAGAAACTGGAAAGATTGCTACTTCATGTGATGATTTCCTTGTATGTGTAGCGGTTATCATTTCTACTATGTCTTCCATCTCTTCTTCCAATCATTGAAAATTATCATGCATGATTCACTATTCTTGTAACTTGCTTTGAATCCTTCTATGAGGAAGATCTCCTCACTCCATAGGAAACTTCAGAGATATGTTGGTACCTCTGATGATTGAATATTTGAGCAGGGCAAAATATCACAAAGTTTCCACCTGTCAAATATTGCAATGTTAAAACAGTCGGCTCCAAGCAAAAAAAAATTAACATTCAGTATTTGGTGAAAAAAAGTTTGTTCCTGATATAAAAGGCTTTTGTATTTATCAACAATGAATCTCAAAGAACATTTTTTTCCGTGAAGCAAATGGCACAAACAACCAGTACACCAAAAAATAAAAACAGAGACGACGGTCTAGAGCGTTTAACGTCACTTTCGTAATTTGGGGCGGTTTTGATCCGTTTTGAATGAGGATGATACCCAAATTCTCACTGCTTCGAGTGATCAAACTGTAAGTTGGAAATTTGTTTCATTTCTATGTCTTCCCATTTATCACTTTTATAGTGAAAACTGGTTATTTTAATATTCACTGTATCTACTTACTTACAAATCTATTAATTTACTTGTTATGTTACCCAATGATAGCTATGTGCTCTTCGCAATGATAGCTATGCGCTCCACTTGATCTTGCCAAGTAAAGTAGGTCCTTTAGTGAATCTGATGAAGGTTGAAAAGGTTCCTGATTCGACATATGACATGATTGGTGGTCTTAACCAACAAATTAAAGAGATAAAAGAGGTTTGTGAGCTTTTAAGATCTTGTTTCAGGCTTTATATGCCACCATATTCCTATGATAATATGATATGCATCAGTGCTCATCTTTTTTTTTTTTTTTCTTTTTTTTAGCCTAGTATGTTTGGGTAGTTGCAACTAAGCATCTGAATCTTTTCTGGTCATTGAGCTTCCAATCAAACATCCTGAATTGTTTGAGAGTCTTGGAATAGCTCAACCAGAGGTACTAATCTTAGTTACCATCTTTTTGTAATTTTCACTATTAATGTGCATTGGGATTAAAAATAATGTGAACTGGAAATTAATTTCTTTTGCTGAACTGATCACAAGTCTTACTTTATGGGCCACCTGGTACAGGAAAAACTCTGTTAGTAAGAGTTGTGGCTCATCATTCTGATTGCACCTTTTTCTTTGCTTTTCCTTTGTTCTCAGTATAGATGGTGGATTTTAATTGATCAATTTCTTATTAAAATGGCGTGGACTTCTATTCTTACAAATGCAATTTAAAGACTATTTAACTATGGCTTGTGCCTTAGGTAAATGTGCCTGAGCCCTTAGGTAAGTCCATATGGATGGTTGAAAGGGTGGATAAGTTTGTGGATATTAAATTTGTATATGCATGTGTTGTTAGTTGCATGTGCATTTGTTACATATGTAAGTTCAGTTGGATGCGTCAGGCATTTATCAATATATTCAATTGGAAGTTTATTCATGTCATGTGTTTTCATGTTAGGTGCCCAATCATCTCAATCGTTTCATGTGATATGCAATTTATTAGAGTGGATTTTTCACGCCCACAAACCGAGACCAAACAAACCAAGTCCCTAATCCGGAATCGTGGCGCGACGGGTTAAAAAATTCCATCCGCATCGCTCTAGTTTCCCATAGGTTTCCACGATGAGGATTCCAAAACCAATCCATCACGATATAGTAAATCATATTCACTATATACAAAATGTGCGGAAGCGATGTAGCAAACACTTAGTCCGATCAATTAAATAAAATTGAGAATCAAACATGCGCATCATAATGAGAAATATATCATAGCAAGCTCATAGTTAGCTTAAGTTACAATACCAAAAGTAATTTAAGTTTTACAATCCCAACATAAAGATAAAAGCCAATAAAGGCTGTTAAACAAGTTCCCAAAATAACAACATCCATTCTCAAAAGCGATTCGAAACTCATAACCCAACCCGACGTCTAGATGACATCATTGGGCTGCCACTCGGGTCCAACCTGCTCATCCGCATCCTCCGCTCGCTCCATCTCAAAGGGAGCGGGGTCGATATCTGGCACGAAACAAGAGAGCATCAAACACGACGGTCTGGCAAGCAAATATACAGATAAAGGAGTGACAATAATTATAAAACATTATAAAATATTTAAAAGTCTAAACAGTAAGTATCGATGAAATAAAGAAACCAATTCTAAATCATTGATAATTTAAAGAAACATAACAAACTGAGTAAAAATACTGGCAATCCACATTTAACTATATTCTCCTAGTATCGAAGTAATAAGAGCAAACAGAAACCGTTGCCACTACCCGTGGGACTGGAAAAACAGAGCCGTAGCCACATAAAGTGGGACGAAATACAGAACCGTTACTACTACTCGTGGGACTGGAAAACAGAATCGTTACCATGACCGGAGCAGACAGAGTCCAAACTGCAAATGGTAGATAATTTAAAGATTTCAAACAGAGTGATCAGCCCAACAAGGTAACCTAAGCTTAGTGGTGTCGTTCAAAACCAAAACTTGAATCGATACAAATTAAATCATAGTAATACATTTCTGAAATCAATAAAAGGACTACTCCTGAACAAATACTAACTGACAATTTCAAACAAAGCAGATAACTAGCTTTACCGATATTTTGAGATGTGGGGAACCACTCAAATCTAATTCAATTCAATTTATAGAAAAACATGCAAATTTTACAAACTTGGAATAAAGTAGTGTGTAATGGTTCAATGGCTTACCAAAGGTCACCTCGATTCACATTTAGTCCCTCAAATCGGTTCATGAGTGAGAGGTTTGATGCCACTGAAGATCTCGATAATTGAGGACGCAAAATGTGCATCAAGATTTTAAAGTAATTCCATTGGTAATTCAATACCATACTTCCCTTTCACTTTTCCCATGAGATTCACACAATACAAGATGTTTTCATGTAGTATTACCTTTGTTAGGGATTTTGTATTTGCAATTTGATGGATGCATTATCATTCAAGCATCATTTGATTTGCACACATTTGCATTGATTTAGAAAATCTTGAAATCTTGTTTTATACATGCATTGTTTTTAAGAGTTGTAAAAGTATTGATTTATGCATGTTTTGGTTTTAATCTTGGATGCATTTGTTTTTTAAAAGAGCTTTTAGAAATCAAGCAAGCCTTTGGTTTTAAAGTTTTGAATCCTTTTAGGCTTTTTGTGTTTCATGTTTTTAAACCACTTAGTTTGATTTTGAACATGTTTCTAAGCTTGATTTAATGGCCCAAAAAGTTCCCTCAAGAAAAACTTTGAAATATGCAAAAATATGCATTTTTGGGAAACTTTGGTCCCAGGCCCGGGTCGACCGGCCCAAGGGACCCGGTCGACCGGCCACACTGTGCGGTCGACCGGGAAAGAGCCGTTGGGCCTCTTTTCAAACGGTCAGATTTTTTACCGTTGAGCCCGGGTCGACTGCCCAGTGTAGCAAGTCGACCGGGGACACGTGAAAACTCACTTTTTGAGTATAAAAGGAGTTTCATTCCCTTGTAAAAAGTGTTGATCAAAGAAGAAATAGGAGCCTTCCTTAAGGTGTTTGGAGGCAAGAAAAAGGGGAATGAAGTAAGAAAGACCAAGGGGTCATTAGTGAAGCTAAAGCTTGGATTAATGAAGCTAAATCTCTAAGTAAGCTTTACTTTTATTTATCATATGTTATATGCTTTGTTTAAATTATTGGTAAATGATTTTTAGCATGATAACTATGATGTGTTGAATCCATTCTTCTCTTAATCTTTGATTTAAGTTGGATTGGACTCTTCACCCTTGATTTCAAACCAAGTTTGTTTTAAAAACTTTATAAAACATGTTTTGTCAAATCTTTTGATTTCTTTTATAACATGTTTCATTTACTTGGTTGAATCACATTGTTGTTTTCATTCATTTGAACTTTAGTTAAACTCTTGTTTTGAAAACAACATTGCACATGCATCACATGTTTAGACATAATTAATTTCATACAACTTGTGAACCCTTGATTTTTATATCATCAACAAGTTGGTATTTATACATGTGATTTGCATTTTACTTCAATCAAATCTTTTGTGTGTCTTAAACTTTTAAATGCATTAAGCAAATATTAATTGGGCTTAATTTTAAACTTGATTGAAGTTTTCACACACACACTTCATGAGCATTCATCTTAGCATTTCTTAGTGTGTTGTGTGAGTTAGATTTAAACTTTCTTATCCGCCTATTTTAGAGGCAATTAAATTGTGCTTTAATTGTAATCTCTTAAAGTGTTTGTGTAAACACTTCCTTTAGAGAAATCCTTTTATTGTAAAGGTTATTGCTTAGCCTAAGAAAAGCATTGTGTAAAGGTTATTGCTTAGCCTAGAAAAGCACATTGATAGGTTGTTGTTAAGCCTAGAAAAACAACATTGTAAGGTTATTGCTTAGCCTAGAAAAGCATCTTGTATAGGTTGTTGTTAAGCCTAGAAAAACAACATTGTAGAGGTTATTGCTTAGCCTTTTCAAAAGCATAAATAGTGGAAATCCGGTGGGGTGTTGTGACACAAGCCGGTAGTGGATGTAGGCATTGAGGCCGAACCACTATAAATCATTGTGTTATGGTGATTGCTTTGTGGTGATTGTTTTGTTTAAGCTTCCGCATATTGTTTGTTAATCATCACATGTGACTAGTTGTTTGTTAAGAAATTAAAATTGGCCATAATTAGTCATTAAGTGTAGATCACCCTATTCACCCCCCTCTAGGGTTAGGATCCCGGACTTTCAATTGGTATCAGAGCCTCGTGCTCTTCATTAGGATCAAGTGTTTTGGAACTCTTGATTAGGTGTAAAAACCTAGAGTCAAAACCCTAGTGTTATATTTTCATGAAAATCATTAGAATGGATTCCACTATGTTAGGTTGTTTAGATTCATGTGTAGATTCTTCTAGACCCCTCCTTCTTCCATCTATTGGAGATTCAAACCTTCAAATTAATGAATCTCAATTTGAATTAAAAGAGGAAGAAAATGATGAAAATGAAGATGACCTTCAACAAGCCTATGAGGAATTATATACATTTTCCATAGAGCTTGATAAGAGAAATAAAATATTAAGAGAAGAATCTAAAAGACTAAACAAAGAATTAGTTTCTTCAAAAGATGAACTTAGAGAGAAAGAAGAATTAATAAATTGTGTAGAATCTAAGTTCATGATCTCTTTGCATAATCTATCTAATATTAAAGATGATCTAAGTGAATTAAAGATAGAGTGTGATGATCTTAATAAGGAAAATTCTAAACTAAGAGATCAATTACAAAGGCAAGACAAAGACTTTAACAATTTAGAATCCAAGTTGAGTATCTCTAAAAAAGATTTATCTAATGCTCAAGATGAACTAAATAAAATAACACTACAAGAAAAACTGCTTTTAGCGGGGGCCGGCGGCCGCCGGTAAAAGTGGTTGCGGCCGCCGGTAAAACCCATAGCGGCAGTCACAATGGCCCCCACTTGGCGACGGTACAGATCGGGTGGGTAAAAGCTGCAACGGCTGCCGCTAAAAATAGGTTTTAGCGGGGGCCAGTGGCCGCTGGTAAAAGGTAAAAAAAATAATAGCGGGGGCCATCGGCCGCCGGTAAAAGCCAAAATGGCCGCCAGTAAAAGCCTGGCCGCCGCTAAAAGATATATTTGTTTAAAAAAGATACTGCTTTTAGCGGCGATCATATGGCCGCCGCTAAAAGCAGTATTTTTTTTTTTTTTCAAATATTAGCCTGCATAAAGCACAAAAATATCTACCAAATACACAAATACACCCAACCAACCGAAAATTTACTTTAAGCGACTACAACTTTAACAATATGTATTGAACATTAAAATGTCATAGTAGAAATGAGTGATTCCTTTGAATTGAACATTATAAGTCTTTTTACAGCACACATCAAGACGTGCTTCATTACCAATACACTTGAAAAAGAAGAAAGGCTCTGCATCTGAGAGTGTGTTTGAGAGTAGGAGTATCCTGCAGCATTCACTTGTGTGGCACTTTCAATTACATAACTGAGTTGGGAAGAGGGAAGGGGGTACTGATACCCATGTGTTGCTTCCACAGCACCATCTTGTTTTAGAACCTCAGGTTGTGAAGATGAAGGGGGTCCAACATTTTCTTTTGAGGTTTCATGATTTCTGCCAGGAATGAAGAACATTTAATTCGAAACAACATAAAAGTACACAAAGACAGTGATTGCTAAAGGGTTTAGTGGAGACAACACCTGGAATCCAAATGTTCAACAGAAGAATCATCTGGTGCGGTAGAGGCTTCATCTGAGATACTTTTCAGGGTCTTCGACAAAAATGATGCAGAAAAACCAGCACTATTACCAGGCCCAAAGCTACCAAAGCTCAAGTGTGAGCAGTCTGGAGTTGGGACCTGCATATGACTTGGAATAATCACAGCTGGGTTGTCTCCTGCAGGTGGTGCGCTAATTTCTTGCTGTAAACTCAGTTGCTGCAAGCCTGCACCAGCAGATGATACTGCTCCACTGATATCCTTGACTGAAACAGGACCGGGGTAAGCTGGAATCAGTAAAAGTGAACTAAAAGCAATTAGTTTTAGTACTTGGGAGCACATAAAACATTCATATTGTTCAACAAAGGAAAAAAAAGGGAGTTTCCCCAACCAGCAAAGCCAAAAATCCTTAATGGATACTGCATTTCCGCTTATAAATTATAATCACACCTGATACACATGACCCTTTTACATTTTCAAAGCAGGGAACTTAAAGATCAGTAACACTGCCACCAAAACTGCGAGGAGCCAAATGCTGCCTTAGTTCTTTTCATGATTTGACTAAATTGGGATCATAGGGTGGAGCTGTATGTAGGCAATCTTTGTATGTTGTAGATGTGTACAGGTGCAAAAATATGCAAATTCTTTTTACGAAACACCTGCAGGTTTCTTAACTGTCTTTTAAGCTCAAGGTACTTGTGACTCAATGTTAATGCAGCAGCTGCATACTCATAGCTTACAGTGGGTCACTTATTCAATGTAATTCTGCAAACACACGACTCTAATGCAATCCAATAAAAAAAAAATGTGATCCATTAAGGATCCACCCTGCAACAGAATGTTTTTAACTATAATAACTAGGGCTTCTAATGGGTAAAGTGTTTTTAATAATTATAACCAACCAGGGCATCTAATGGGTGTCTCCCCTGTGACAGCTATGCTGTGGCAATTGACTTTGAACTATTGTAAAAATAATGTGTTATACTATTGCGTGAACTCATATTCTTATTTATGAAATCTACATGAACTCTGATATTCTTCTTTATGAAATATCCATCATTTATGAAATCTACATGAAATATACATCAACTAATTAGTGTGAAAATTTACTTTATGAGTACAGAAAACCACAACTCCATTCAACAAAAACAGACCACTATATGAGAGCTAAATCAGGATATTGTTTGTTGGAAAGTCCCACATCCCACATCGCCCAAGTAATGGGTTTGACGGGGCTTCATATACTTGTTTGGGCCTTCCACATTTATCAGCTTAAGCTTTTGGGGTTGGTAAATGATATCTTACAATGTTATCGCTAGTTGTATTGGGTTGAATTAGCCTTTTTTCTTTAAAAAAAAAAAAAGGCATACATGTGGGCGCAGTGTAACATATGTGATGCAGATGTGCAGATCAGGAAACAAAAGAGCAATATTAGATTATTAAGTAAAGAGTAAATTGCTTTGCATTCTGTTTGAAATTGACAATGTAAAAGGGACTTGAAGGAAAAGCGCAGTCCCTGAATTATAAATGAAAAAGTAGCCTGAACAGAAGATCAAGCTCCTTGAGATTCAGACCAACAAGACAGAATTTAACAACTTTAGAACTGCAATATCTGAAAAATGGCATTGAGACTTCCACAATAATCAACCATCATAAAATATGAAGTTTCAGTATTCCTCAATTTCAATTCCACTACCCAAGATTTTTAAGTGTAATAACAAAGTTCATTGTGCGCAGAAGCACAACTCACCAGGATTTTCAGAGAGCATTAGGTTCAAGAGAAGCTTCTTTCGTATTTCTTGAGCATGTTGGACTTCACGAAGGAAAGATGCATGTTCCTTTACACCATTAATGTTAAAAGTCAAGGGCTCAGACCCAGATGCAATGACCAGTTTATCGTATGCAACCTTAAAGCGATAAGGCTGACGCTGTAATCCTTCACTGCTTACTGTCTCACAGTACACCTAATTTAAAAAAGGAAGCATTAGACAACTCAATGATAAATCTTCCCTCCAAAGGCAACATAAGATGATGAGAAAATGCAGGTTTCATGTGTATGGTTTCCTACCCATGAACTATATAGACTGCTTGTTTTCAGCCAGCTCCAATAGCTTAGCTATATTTAAGGTAATATAAACTTTGCTGGAATCAACTGAATTTGTAATGAGTGAATTAAATAAAATTCGTTTTATGGTGAAACATTCTAGAATAGCCTCACTGTTATCAAGCAAATAACAGTCATGTGAATCTATATGGCAAGTGTGAAGGACATATATATATATATATATATATATGATGATTATGGCTAACCCTAGCTGCTTATTTACCTGTATATTAGAAGATCTTAGCTGATCAGTTGTGGGGTTCAATTTGTGTGCACTGTCCAAATCCTGAGGCAGACAGAGAACCCATAGCCACAAATTGCACCAATCCAAACCCCACTTTTGTCATGATCAAAATAGGCACTAAAACGCTATCAGGATAATATGCAACACCCTTAGATGTGTCACTGCTACCATAAATTTACATTCAAGAATAGATGCACTATGGTGAAGGATAGGACTTTCTTTTTTTTTTGTTAATCTGAGTTGGGGATTGGTGAGAGAGTTGATGCCTTAATTTGTAGTATTGAGATGAGGTATTAGAAAGAAACCAAAACAATTAAACAGAAACATTTGAGAAACATATGGATTTTTTTTATAATGAGGGATTTCAAACTCAACATGTCAGAGTGAGCAGTAGAGAATATTACCTGATCATCAGAGAATCTTTCAGAATGGGAAGACACAGATCCAGAGCTTTCAGTCTCTCCAGGACTTTTCTCAGAAGATTTCTTCCTCCACAACCAACTTCGATTCTCCATCACCCAATCCAACCGTCCAAACACCTCATATTAATCTCATCTGCAAGTCGAAACCACCATCCTCCAACAAATCATTAATAAAGCCCAACAGAAAGGGAAAGCTAGAAAGCTGCAGCTGCTGCGCTTTAAAACACTAGTAGCAGAAGATTCATATATAAACCAGTCAAGAAAAAGGGGAAAAACTTGTATGTTTATATATATAATTTATTGATTCATATATAAAACAGAAATCCAAAGTCCAAACAAACCCAGTAAAAAAGATGACAAGAAGTAGTGAATGGCATAAAAATCTATAGAATGTCAGTAGAAATGCAGTTGGATAGCAGATATAAGATCAATCAAAGATGGGGCATTTCTTTCTTCTTTCTTCTCTTTTTCCCATTACCTGAAATGTGTATGGAATCGCAAGTGTGCATGTACATATAAAGGAAATAGAAAAAAAAAAGTTAGAATAAGTTAGAAGACATCCTTCTTTTACTTCTGAAGATTAAATCTCATAGAGAAGAGAAGAAAATAATTGAATTTCTAAATTCTTGACAAATCCATGTTTATTAAACCAATGCCTTTAGCAGGCACTCAAAAATTTTACTCATGTGAAAAATAAGAAGCACTATAGGAGAGTACCACCAATTCAACTTTCTTGTGCTGTCACAATTGTCACTTTTTCTTTTTCTTTTTTTTTATCAGCACAAGAAGAACCAAACTCACTATTCTCACTTTTTTGGGGCCTATTAAGGGCCAACCATGGGGACACAAATTTGGCAAAAAGTTTTGACTATCACCTTGGGTAGAACAAGAAGATCCATGCTACTCTTGTTCCTGTTCAATGGTGAAAGTGAGAAGAGTATTTTACACATCTCCATGCATTCTTCGATAATTTCTCAATGATTGCTCATTTATAGCACGCAACACTAACACTATTGAGGGCAAATTAATGTTTAAATGGGGCAATCCAATTCAAGCCATACATAGCTCCCATTCTCAAGAAGACATCAGTTAACGCATTGTTCCCAACAACAGTCCATACAGAGTGGATACCCATTGCAAATTTCAAGGCTTCCACTGTTCCAGCGGAAGAAGATGCAGAATTTTTTGTGTGAAGGATTTCATAGAACCACTCATACCATTTAACTAATAGATTAGTACAAGGGAAGGGAAGGGAAGGTAGTAAAAGGATTCATTAGTTTGCCAATTGCATCAATGTTCTGATTATGCATCTCTCTACCATAGTCCATAACTAGAAAGAGAAAAATACCTAGCAGGTATGAGGGCGAGAAATGAAAGAGATGGTGGGAATATCTGGAGCACAACATATCCACCAACGAGTACCACTGAGAGGCCCTTGCACAGCCGAGTAAAGCCAGATAAGAAGCTGCTGCCCTGCCATCAAAATCTACACACTAATCTCACTTCCCTCTGTTAATAATCAAGGCACTAACACCAAAGGATAGAGTATTAAAAAAAATGGGACAACGGAATTCAGACCAGTGCAGTGAATTGAAGAAGAAAGGAAAGATAAAAAAAAAAACAGGTAGGAAATGGAATTGCAGGAAAATTGAAGTAAATGACGCTATTGATCATTTCAATCAAGATAAAAACTCTTAAATTGAAAACACAAGAGGAAGAGACTGCATAGTTCATGGAACAAATTGAGCTAAACATAAGCTCCACACCAACAGAATAGTAGACCAGGTTAATTGTCTACATTGTTTAACATCATTATCATAAAGAATAGCAAGTGAATATGCTATAGCCACCCTCATCTCATTGAATTTGAATTACCTGAGGTGAGACTCACTAAAAATGTGAGGTTTCCAATCAGGATGCAGCACATAGCCCATTATGTTTAAAATTCTTAAAGAGTCTGGGCTTTGGGTCCCCAAAGTCTCTGACTTAAGAGAATTCCTTAATTGAAGGAGTTGAAGTCCACAGGTGAGCCCACTATGCAATATCACATTTACAAAAAAAGGGCAAGACTGGCATTTTCAATGAATTT
The DNA here is from genome assembly GCA_003546025.1 of Camphora micrantha. Classification (NCBI taxonomy): domain Eukaryota; kingdom Viridiplantae; phylum Streptophyta; class Magnoliopsida; order Laurales; family Lauraceae; genus Camphora; species Camphora micrantha. Next base: position 45,710,653 of record QPKB01000004.1, on the reverse strand, counting down.
TCTGAAAACACCTACAGGTTTTAAAGAAGACTGGCATGCATTTTCAATGAATTTTCTGAAAACACCTACAGGTTTGACCAACTGGTTTAATCCAACTTAATAGTGACATAAGAATGCAAATCCATATTAAACAAAAATTAGTTTAAAATAATTAACGGTGGATCCAACTGTTCAATTGCCAGTTGTGCCTCCCTGTAGGTTTTAATCTAGCTATGGCAAGAACAGCCTCTTACCCATGGTAAGCCGTTCTTATTTGACTGCTTAGGGTTCAAACTTGGGCAGTCACCTTTTCTTACCTAAGAGCTGTCCTACGTCACCCGAGGTCTGTTTTCCTTCAACGGAGAGCTGGGTCCAGCCCCCATAAGCTTATTACAGAGGGGGGAAAAAAAACTCTTAAACAGTTCCGAATATCAGGCAGTCCAGTCTAGTTTCTAGAACACTCTTATGAGGGTAATTAAACATGACTAGTGGGACATGAAAACAATGCTTGCAATGACACCAATTCTTTCACATGAAGAAGGTGTAATGCATTGGTACTGTGATATAGTATGACTAATTTGACGATCATCAATGGAAGCACTGTTCAAATTACGGCCTGCTTTGTAGTTTGTCCTTGTTCTAGATGATGGAGTTTTCTCATTTAGATGATTCATATTTTTATTTTAGCTTTTCTTTTGATGGTTACAAAAAGTACCAAGAGGATAGTCAGGTAACATATCCCTCACTCGTTGAAATATGGTCATGCAAGGAATACCTGTAAGAGAAATATGTCAAATCAGGCCTGTTTGATGGCAATATTTCCGGCCAGTGTTTGGGACAAGGCTTCCTCACCTTTTCATAAGGATCTGAATCAGCTTTACATTTTCAGAGCTTTAGACTTTGCAATGCAATTGCAACCCCTTCAGTTAGCTTTTAAAATAGGTAGGGCTTCCTCACCTTTTCACAATGATCTCTCTGGTGCCCACTACATTAAAAGAAAAAAAAAAGGTAGGAACACTTGAGGACATAACAGGTGATTTGTATTTTTCATGCCAAATGCCAATATAAAGTTGTAAGTGTAGGGATTTTTTTATCTTTTCATTTTCTATTGTGGAACTGAAAAGAAAAAAAGTCATGTTACGACACCTAATTAGTTGATGAGAAGGAAATGAAGTAAAAAATCTATTTCAGTCATTAGTAGATAGGAGTAATGGTATCTACATATGAGAAAAATCTGAAGAGAACTACCAAGGATACAACAGAGACACTATTCTTCAAGTAAAGATGAATTCTCAAATGTGATGTATGTTGTCACTGTTTAAGTATCAAGATATCATAATATTAAAGGTTTTGTGTAAATTAGTAGGAAGAAAAAAACACACTTTTCTCCTTAGCCTATTTGGATGTATGGTGAATTAAAGTATAGTGAGGTGAAGAATCAAATCAAGATAAATAAACTATAAGGTGTTATGATGGTGTTTTATTTTTAGTTTTTTTGTATGGAATCTTTTTGACTTTTTGTATAAAAAAGTTGAGCTTTTTTATCTTTTAGTGAAGAAAGGAGGTTTCTTTTTTAACTTTTTTTGAAAAATTCGAAAGGAATTTTGAAATTGTGTACTTTTAGTATGACCCCTTGTCATTTCTAGTCTGGATTCACTTTACTTTACTTTAACTGGTTAATTGCCAAACTAGTTATTGCATGGGCTATGCATTATCCCAAAGTCTTCAACAAAAGCATTTTAACACGTTTATGCTACCAATGTCATAAATTGAAAAATCTTAGAATAAGATTTTCCATTTTCTTAGGGTCCGGTTGACAGATAGGATATGCCTTAAATGAAAAAAAAATTAAAAATAAAAAAAAAATTAAAAGGACAACATTCACTTGCGCACGTAAGAACCATACACTATGCATCACGATTATCATAGAGGCAGGGCCCAACTTTGAATCCAAGGACAATTCAAATGTGCAGTGTGCAGTGTTCACAGAACTTGTGAATATATTTCTACATTAAAACAACTAAATTATTATGAATTTTACCATCATTATTTTAATAGAAAACTAATTTGTAGATAGCTACACGTACCGTCTTGTCATCAGTAGTGAAATTTTGGTTTTCTTTTTATTGTAAGTGGGTTTCATCACCTAAAGCTAAAGCTGAGCCCAGGTCACCACTTGACCTGGTCTACAGGTGCATCACATTGACGGCAGCATGCAATTAATCCTCATTCACTGATTCGTATTATATAGTAAATACAAGTGGCTTGTTGATGTGTGTTGAATACCCAGGTAATCTATCAGTGGGGCCCGCCATGAAAGTTCTCATTATCTGTTCAACACAAAGGCCACACTGAATACAAGAAAAGTGGATCTGGAAAGGAGAGGAGAAAAAAAAAAAAAGAGGAGGACCCAAAGGACCATTAATATCTATGATCAACGTACATGTGTGTTGGTAACAAAGTTACCATCCCTGATGATTGATGCAGGCCCACTCTAGAATAAACTTTTTCACCTACCCTGTTCATGAATGGACGCCGTCCTCACACTCTCCTGTGTCCCACTTGATCATCTAATCTGTAGAATTTCTGTGCCACGACAGGGTTTACAAGACGACATTTTTCTTTTCTTTTCCCATCACATTAGCTAGACTTAAAACTTTGATTGGCGGTGGATGCTCCTGCTGACTACAGTTTTTCTTTGTAGTCCCTCGAGCCATGTCTAAACTTGTAAAGCAACTAACTGATCCTGCTATATAGGATTAATAACCTTAGCTAACGTTGCAGTGACTGGATTTGGTAATAAAATATGAACGACCCACTTGGAAGATTCAGATGCCTATTTTAAGGAATTAGTTTATGTTGTCTGAGTATGACATGCACCACCCAAGTGAAGTAATAATAAAAGAATGATAAAGAGCCTGTGAAGGGATGATGAGATGATGGGAAAAATGAGGAATAGAAAAGGAAGAGGAGCACATGGAAAGAAGACTATTGATTGTATTTGTGATGGGTAATGGGGCTGCTCCATTGGGAATTGTTGCATTCATAAATGAGTATTAATTGTAGGGGTTGGTTTAAAATTGGAAGGAGAAGTGAAGGTAGCTAGAAAGGACTGGAGAGGTGTGATGGGTATGATGAGGATTGGGATAGAAAGGACATGACGAGGGCCATCTGGTGGTGGCAGTGGGCAGTGGGGTAATGGCATCGAGATGGACACTAGGCCGAAGACAAAAAAGATGCCCCAGCTTTCTCCTGGTTATAGTTTTTGGGTCTCTCACAAGTCACAAGTCACAGCCCATTGTGGAGGATAGTGGGTGAGAAAGAACCTGATGCACGATGCCTGTAGGTGAGTTAGGTAGCAATATCTGCCACTAGTAGGACCCATCCCTAGATTCCTGCCCCTTCTCTCCTCTCTCGCTCTTTCTCTTGTATTTTTACATCATTGATGGGAAGCAAAAAAAAAAAGAAGAAAGGACCGTGGATCTTACAGTGTCATTGACTATATCTAGGAAGGAAAGAAAATGAGGTTCTTTAAATTAGGGAATTTATATATTAATTTCTTTTAAATATTATTTCTCTAATTTTATGACAAAAAACCTTTTAATGTCATCAGACTCGTTTGACCTTAGTTCATAAAATTTTTTTTTTACTTTTCTGTCTTGAATCCCGTGATATCATGGGAGTTTCAAAATCCACAGTAATATGGGATTCAGTTCCTGATAAGAAGTAATGCATGAGCTTCTCAACTTTTAACATTTGGATTCCATGATATCATGAGTTTTTAAACTCCCATGATATCATGGGATCTACGATAGAAAAGTAAGACAAAAAAGTGAAAATTCTCAGTACAGCAGGGGTTTTTCCAAATTTCAGCCCCTACCTAGTTCCAGCCTTACTACTAGCAACATTATCTTTCGAGTTTATTTGGACTAATAAATCTGATTCAAATAGATGTTTGAGTGCCTTCTAACTGTTTGGCAAAGTTTATGCCAATATTTGATTGAATTAGCTTTAAAACTCTTTTACGTCTTCTTAAGAAGTTTGAAAAAAAAAAAACAAAAGAAAGAAAAAGAAAAAGAATTAACTTTTTCAAACTCATATGATTGTTACATTTTTCTTAATTTCTTTTCATGTTTGTTCATATAATTATTTTTTTCTTAAATCTCAAGGTACGGAATGTACTTGATCTATTATGAAGAAATCCACATGTGCATTCCATGTAGCTGTAAATTGAAGCAGCTACATGCAGGGGCCTTCTTTAAAATCACTGTTAAGGATGTCAAAGTTCTATCAGAAATCCATTAAACTTTCATATATTATAAAAATCTCAAATGCTTCTTGGAACTCGGGGATACTTGATTTTGGTTATTTGAGAATGTTGGAATTTTTCAATTCTAAAAATTACAAGATTTTTAGAAAACCAAGACAATCGGAGCTCCAATAACAAGTCTATTTTCAGCTTTTACAATGTTAAAAGTTCTAAATTTTCTCATGTTTAATTGAAAAGCAGGCATTGTAATGAATCTGAAAATGGTATTGGTCAATGTGTTCTATCCCATCAATCTGGGATCAGCTAAAAGAGTTGTATCTGAACTCCTAATCAACACCAACCAAGCTAAGAACACAACCCACAAAATACTAAAAACAATAATAGATGTTCATTCATGTTGCTCAACTGATTAGCATCATGATTAAGCAGTTAAGCAAATTGACCCAAGTGGTTTGCATCGGCTTGGGCCCCAAGAAAAGCAGATGCTATCCATTACACAAAACTACAGAACAAGAAATGTAGAATTAAACACAACCATCAAAACCCATATCGAGAGCTTCAAAACAAATGAAAACAGGCCTACAAACAAATGAATACAAACCCAGAACAGAAATAGGTTCAAATCAAACCCTATCGAAACCAGAAACCCTAATTGAAGTAAAAATAAAAAATGCAGAATCACTCAAACCAGAACAAACCCTTAACCTAGATCCAGATCTTAAAACAGACAAAAACAAAGAAGAAGTGAGAGAGAAAGGAAGAGAGACGGAGAGGGAGAGAGAAGGGGAGAGGGAGACAGACCTGTTTGGATTTTGGGGATGGCAGGGGAAGGTGTTGGCTGCTGCCGCTATGAGGAAGATGGAGAGGGCGATGCTCTCAGCTGTCACACACATCAAAACACAATCAACGATTCCAACAAAATCAGAAAAATGTAGATCCAACAAAACGCAAGAGATGCAAACCCTAGAAAATCACATGGAACGAAAACCACCAATTACAAGTACTGAAAGCTCAGGTGGAATCCGAACAGCTTCATGTAAAATCAATAACAATAACAATAGATAAAACCCTAAAAACGAAAGACATGAAGACGTGAAGAAGATCGAGACGAGAGATCCAAACCCTAGAAAATCGCATGTAAAAGCAATGGAAAAAGGTACATTGGAAGATCGATAAGGGAGAGAGGGTCGAGCAGAGAGAGCGATGCGTGAGCAGGGAGAGAGCGGAGAGCGATGCGTGAGCAGGGAGAGAGCGAGAGAGGGATGTTGTGAGCAGGGAGCGAGCGAGAGAGGGAGAGAGCGAGAGAGGGATCGATGAGGAAGAGAGACGGTTTCGGCGTCGAGCAGAGGGATCGATGCGTGAGCGCAGAGAGGGAGAGAGCGCAGAGAGGGAGAGATGAGGGAGCGAGCGAGAGAGGGAACGATGAGCGAGAGAGGGAACGATGAGGGGCACCAGCGCACGTCAATGATTTTTAGCGGTAATGTCGTCTTACAGCGTCCAATTTAAGTGACCGCCGGTATAACTTCGACGCTAAAACTACATTTTCCTGTAGTGTAAAGTTAAATTGTGATGAGCATAATAAAGATAACTTAAATCTAAGAGATACTTTAAAAAGAAAAGATGAAAACATTATCTATTTAAAATCCGAATTAAACTTGTCTAATGATCAAAGTAATTTGCAAACCTTAGAACTTGGATCTAATGTTAATAAACTTAAACTTGAGTTAAAACTTGCCCATGAAGAACTAAACAAATTTAAGGGAATTGAAAATGAACTAACAAAAGTTAAAAATGAAAATTCAACCCTTAAAAACCAAGTCACTCAACTTGAATGCTACAAACAAAAGTATGAGTGCAAATTTACCCAAAGTGAAGAAAAATTTGAAAAGTTATTTAAATTGGGTAAATCTCAAGGAGATAGGACGGGTCTTGGTTATAATAGGAATATCTCTCATGACCCTAAATTCACCAACACTTTTGTGAAAGGTGAGTCCTCATTCTCTAGCACCCATATTTCCTTGCCCAAAACAAAATGTCATTATTGTGGTAATGAAGGGCATTTCAAATTTGAGTACAAACTAAGAAGAAGCCAAGTGTCTAAACCCATCTTTGAAATCAAGAAAGGAAAATCAAACTCTATGAAGGGTAAAACACTAAAAATCAAAGAAGACTCCAAGAAGATTAAACAAGTTAAATCAATTAAAAAGGAGTCTCCTAAGATAGATTCTAAAAAGGTTAAACAAGTTAAACCAAGTATAAACGAATCTATCAACAAAAAGCTTCTCAACCTATCTCCCTTAAATCAACCCATGAAAGAACTTTTGAAGAAAATAGCTAAGTTAAATTTAAAATTCAAAAGTCAAATAAAGGGAGAAAATAAGAAGAAAAGAAATCAATCTCCAAAGAAGAAGAAACACCAACCTCAAAAGACTATTCACCAACTTAAGCTAAATTTAGTTAAATCTAAACATAATGGTGATAAGTCTAAATTGAAAATTTATCAAGTCAAATCTCCTAAAGTTGGTGAGACTTCTAACCTAGACCTCAAAGATCAACCCTCTCAAGACCTTAGGTGGATTCCTAAAGTTATATACTTAGTCAAACCTTAGGGCCTTGAACCTCATTGACCAACCTATCCATTATAGTTAAATCTTATTGTTGGTCATGATCATTTACATTTATGTTCTTTCATTAGTTACATTTCTTTAAATGCAATGTTTATTATGATCAATTGATTTTGTTTTCATGTATTTCTCTAGTTACATATCATGGTTTTCAAAATCATTTGATTATAATTTCATCATGGTAGATTTGCTTTTTGCTCTCATTTAGGTATATCTCTTGCATTGCATTTCTATTCATGATCAATTGATTGTGATTTCAAAAGCTTTCTTAGCTAGATTTTTCATGATCAATTGATGTTGGAAAATCATTTGATGAATGTCATAGTTAGATCCTTTTTGTAAATCAAATGATTTGAAGCAATTTAAGTTTTCCATTGATTTTCAAGATATATCTCATGGTATGGAAAATTTGTGAGTGTCTATTGTTTTACAAATTGAAAATTTACAATAGTACACTTCTTGTTTTTCAAAATCACTTGCTCATAATTCTATAAATGATTCTTCATTGGAATTTCATATATTAAAGTGATTTGAAAAACTTTGAAAAATGTTCTAAGCTTTATTGGTTGTATTTATAGAAACATTTTCCTTGAATTTATTTCCTTGTGCTTAATTATGATTTTATCATTTGAAAGGAAATAATTTTTACAAACAATTTGCATCTTTGCTCATTTAGTTACATTCTTTTTATGCAAATTGATTTTGATGTCTTACATTGCATGGTTGGATATGGTTTCATTGATTTGCATGTTTGTGCCTAACTTGGTATATATTTTCATTAATGCAAATTGATGATTGTTTATGTGCTTTATAGCAAAATCTTTTGTTTTATTATCATTTGAGCCTAATAAGTACATATGTGATTTAATGTGCTAAGTTCATTTGGTATAGACCTCATATCCTTTTCCATTGCATTGTAAGCTTAGTACATTTGCTAAGAGTAGAGATGTTGCATGATAGATTGATTCCCTTAACTTCATGCCTTCTTGTGCTTACATAGTAATATTCTTTATTGATGATATGGTATGAGTTAGATCTTGATTGTAATTGATTCTCTCTATGCAAATGACAATGAGTTCCTTGTATGGTTGTAATCTTAGTTATATTTGAAGATACCATACTAGCACTCTCAAATCCATCCTTTATGCTTTCTAAGTCATTATTTTTTAAATGGATGGTTATGATGTTGTTTCATGTATATTCTCTTAAAGATGTCATTCTTATACATGTTTCAACTTCATAATAGTGTGCTTAATCATATGAACCTCTTTGAAATCCATTCCTTGTATTTCATAATTATATCTATTGGTTGATGGATATATTAGATGTTGAATTCATATGATTTTGACACTTTGTAAATTGCATATTCTTTTAAGTTATATATTTTTATGCAATTTATCATGTTCATCACTATGCTTATTAGTTATACCATTAAAAGTGATGAATATCCATTTATGATGCTTGATGGAATTTTGTGTTTGTCACATCCATGCTCTTAATCATGTTTTCAAATTCAATTGGTTTCAATTGGTATAATTTTCGATTGTTGTAATATCCAATTGATGTCATATCTTGAGAATGTGATAGACCATGTACATTGGATTGAACTTTATAGTAATATGCTTTCATTCCATGTCACATTCCATTAGCATCTTAAATTTTCATGTTGCCACCTCTCTTGTTCATATAGGTATATCTCATGACCACCATGCTTATGAGTTCATAATATTGGTTGGTTATTAGTTGAGGTTGGCTTCATGATTGAATTTCATTTCATTAATCTTGCACTTGATAGTCATATTTAATGATTGGATGAAATGAATTCAAAATTTTCATAGCATATGATTTTCATAAGTTTCATTGATTGATGCTATGATTAATAAACCCCATAACATCATGGATAGCTCTAATTTGGACTTTTTCCTAATAGTTATATTCTTTTTAACTCCATTTTAGAGTGATTGTTTTAATAGTCATATCCTTAAATCTCAATTGGTATATTTGTTTCTTATATATATTCCAATTGGTATCCATGATCGTTTTTCTCCATGGCCTTGCTCTTTATATTGGCAATTTGATCATATTGAGCTTTATGGTTAAATGAATCTAATCCTTTCCTTGAAGTTTTTCCTCAATTGGTAAAACCATCTTCTTCTTGGCCCAAATAGTTAAATATTTGTCAAAAGTTTGACAAAAGAAGAGAATGGATTGAGGGGGAGTGTAAACCTTCATAGGAAGTATTAGTTTTTGATCAAATTGACCTTTGTATTGGCTATGAACCCTTAGAGACTCCTAACCATACATGATGGCCTGTTATGTATTTCATTTTCGATTTCTTTTGTTAACAGGTGCTACTAAAATGTATTTTTCTTATTTCATGTGTGTAGGTACCTTTGCAATTTAATGTCAAAGGGGGAGAGAGAAATCAAGTTGTCTCGAAGAGGGAGAGCATGTCCATACATCCTAAGGGGAGATATTGTATGATCTTCTACAAGGGGAGAGAATGCATATCTTGCCAAAAGGAGAGAGTGCATGGCCAAAGGGGGAGAGTTGAAAGAAGAGAAAGCTTGGGAGCTAAAGAAGATGCTTGGTTATTGAAAAGAAAGCTTGAAGGATGATCAAGCTCCAAGCATCAAGAAGATTGAAGAAAAAGAACTAGAAGCCCAAGCTAAGAGAAGAAGCATCCAAGAAGATTTCAAGACTTGTCCAGCTTAGGGGGAGCTGAAGACTTGATGTGTAATTTCAGTGATGAGTAAGTTGCCATCAAATTGCAAAGGGGGAGATTGTTAGGGATTTTGTATTTGCAATTTGATGGATGCATTATCATTCAAGCATCATTTGATTTGCACACATTTGCATTGATTTAGAAAATCTTGAAATCTTGTTTTATACATGCATTGTTTTTAAGAGTTGTAAAAGTATTGATTTATGCATGTTTTGGTTTTAATCTTGGATGCATTTGTTTTTTAAAAGAGTTTTTAGAAATCAAGCAAGCCTTTGGTTTTAAAGTTTTGAATCCTTTTAGGCTTTTTGTGTTTCATGTTTTTAAACCACTTAGTTTGATTTTGAACATGTTTCTAAGCTTGATTTAATGGCCCAAAAAGTTCCCTCAAGAAAAACTTTGAAATATGCAAAAATATGCATTTTTGGGAAACTTTGGTCCTAGGCCCGGGTCGACCGGCCCAAGGGACCCGGTCGACCGGCCACACTGTGCGGTCGACCAGGAAAGAGCCGTTGGGCCTCTTTTCAAACGGTCAGATTTTTGACCGTTGAGCCCGGGTCGACCGCCCAGTGTAGCAAGTCGACCGGGGACACGTGAAAACTCACTTTTTGAGTATAAAAGGAGTTTCATTCCCTTGTAAAAAGTGTTGATCAAAGAAGAAATAGGAGCCTTCCTTGAGGTGTTTGGAGGCAAGAAAAAGGGGAATGAAGTAAGAAAGACCAAGGGGTCATTAGTGAAGCTAAAGCTTGGATTAATGAAGCTAAATCTCTAAGTAAGCTTTACTTTTATTTATCATATGTTATATGCTTTGTTTAAATTATTGGTAAATGATTTTTAGCATGATAACTATGATGTGTTGAATCCATTCTTCTCTTAATCTTTGATTTAAGTTGGATTGGACTCTTCACCCTTGATTTCAAACCAAGTTTGTTTTAAAAACTTTATAAAACATGTTTTGTCAAATCTTTTGATTTCTTTTATAACATGTTTCATTTACTTGGTTGAATCACATTGTTGTTTTCATTCATTTGAACTTTAGTTAAACTCTTGTTTTGAAAACAACATTGCACATGCATCACATGTTTAGACATAATTAATTTCATACAACTTGTGAACCCTTGATTTTTATATCATCAACAAGTTGGTATTTATACATGTGATTTGCATTTTACTTCAATCAAATCTTTTGTGTGCCTTAAACTTTTAAATGCATTAAGCAAATATTAATTGGGCTTAATTTTAAACTTGATTGAAGTTTTCACACACACACTTCATGAGCATTCATCTTAGCATTTCTTAGTGTGTTGTGTGAGTTAGATTTAAACTTTCTTATCCGCCTATTTTAGAGGCAATTAAATTGTGCTTTAATTGTAATCTCTTAAAGTGTTTGTTTAAACACTTCCTTTAGAGAAATCCTTTTATTGTAAAGGTTATTGCTTAGCCTAAGAAAAGCATTGTGTAAAGGTTATTGCTTAGCCTAGAAAAGCACATTGATAGGTTGTTGTTAAGCCTAGAAAAACAACATTGTAAGGTTATTGCTTAGCCTAGAAAAGCATCTTGTATAGGTTGTTGTTAAGCCTAGAAAAACAACATTGTAGAGGTTATTGCTTAGCCTTTTCAAAAGCATAAATAGTGGAAATCCGGTGGGGTGTTATGACACAAGCCGGTAGTGGATGTAGGCATTGAGGCCGAACCACTATAAATCATTGTGTTATGGTGATTGCTTTGTGGTGATTGTTTTGTTTAAGCTTCCGCATATTGTTTGTTAATCATCACATGTGACTAGTTGTTTGTTAAGAAATTAAAATTGGCCATAATTAGTCATTAAGTGTAGATCACCCTATTCACCCCCCCTCTAGGGTTAGGATCCCGGACTTTCAACCTTTTCCTAGAATCCATGAATATGTAAGGGAACCATACATATCAAATAAAAGGAGAAAAAGGGGCCGGAATATGTGCCTAGTAGAACCCATGGTCCGCTCGAGCGACCTAAGTGTTAGGGATTTTGTAGATTGCAAGTTGATGGATGCATTATCATTTTAATCATCATTTGAATTTTCACACATGCATTGATTTAGAAAAATGTTGAAATCTTGATTTACACATGCATTGTTTTTTAGATTTGTAGAACTATTGATTTATGCATGTTTTGTTTTTAATCTTGGATGCATTTAATTTGAAATAGAAGTTTTATGAATCAAGGTTGCCTATGTTTTAAATCTTTCAAATCATTTTAGGCTTTTATGTTTCATGATTTTAAAAGCACTTAGATTGAATTAAAATCATGTTTCCAAGCTTGATTTAATGGCCCAAAAGTCTCCTCAAAGAAATACTTTGAAATATGCTATTTTGGGAATTTTGGTCCTGGGCCCAGGTCGACCTGCAGTGTGCTCGGTCGACCAAGCCCATGGACCGGTCGACCGTGCACACTGCGGGTCGATCGGGTAAAGAGCCGTTGGGCTACTTTTTTAAATGGTCAGATTTTTTACCGTTAAGGCCAGTTCGACCGGGGACACGCCAGAACTCATTTTTTGAGTATAAAATGAGGTTTATTCCCTTGAAAAAGGTGTTGATAAGAGTTGAACATTTTAGTCTTCCTTGAGGTGTTTGGAGACAAAAGAAAGGGGATGAACTAAGAGAGACCAAGGGGTCATTAGTAAAGCTAAAGCTTGGATTAATGAAGTTAAATCTCTAAGTAAGCTTTACTTTTATTTATCATATGTTATATGCTTTGTTTAAAGTATTGGTAAATGATTTTTAGCATGATAACTATGATGTGTTGAATCCATTCTTCATTTAATCTTTGATCTAAGTTGGATTGGATTCTTCACATTGATTTCAAACCAAGTTTGTTTTAAAATTTTATAAAACATGTTTTGTCGAAACCTTTGATTTCTTTTGTAACATATTTCATTTACTTGGTTGATTCATATTGTTGTTTTCATTCATTTGAACCTTAGTTAAACTTTTTTTTTAAAAAATAACATTGCATATGCATCACATGTTTAGACATAATTAATTTCATACAACTTGTGAGCTTTTGATTTTTATATCATCAACAAGTTAGTATTTATACATGTGATTTGCATTTCACTTCAATCAAATCTTTGTGTGCTTTAAACTTTAAAATGCATTAAGCATACATTAATTGAGCCTTCGTCTTAAACTTGATTGAAGTTTTCACACAAACACTTCATGAGCATTGATCTTAGCATTTCATAGAGTGTTGTGTGAGTTGAATTAAACTTTCTTATCCGCCTATTTTAGAGGCAATTAAATTAAGCTTTAATTGTAATCTCTTAAAGTGTTTGTGTAGACACTTATTTAAGAAATCATCTCTTGTAAAGGTTATTGCTTAGCCTAGAAAAGCACATTGATAGGTTGTTGTTTAGCCTAAAAAAACAACATTGTTAGGTTATTGCTTAGCCTTGGAAAGAATATTGTAAAGGTTATTGCTTAGCCTTTTGAAAAGCATAAATAGTGAAAATCCGGTGGGGTGTTGGATCACAAGCCGGTAGTGGATGTAGGCATTGAGGCCGAACCACTATAAATCATTGTGTTATGGTGAATGCTTTGTGGTGATTGTTTTGTTTAAGCTTCCGCATATTATTTGTTAATCATCACATGTGACTAGTTGATTGTTAAGAAATTAAAATTGGTCACTAATTAGAAGCTCACCCTATTCACCCCCCTCTAGGGTTAGGATCCCGGACTTTCAATTGGTATCAAAGCCTCGTACTCTTTATCAGGATCAAGTGTTTTTGGACTCTTGATTAGGTGTAAAAACTTAGAGTCAAAACCCTAGTGTTGTATTTTCATGAAAATCATTAGAATGGATTCCATTATTTTAAAATGTGTAGATTCTTGTGTAAATTCTTCTAGACCCCTCCTTCCCACATTTGGAGATTCTAACATTGAAATTAATGAATCTCAATTTGAATTAAAAGAGGAAGAAAATGATGAAAATGAAGATGACCTTCAACAAGCCTATGAGGAATTATATACATTGTCCATAGAGCTTGATAAGAAAAATAAAAAATTAAGAGAAGAATATAAAAGACTAAACAAAGAATTAGTTTATTCAAAAGATGAACTTAGAAAGAAAGAAGAAGTTATACATTGTCTAGACTCTAAGTTTATGATCTCTTTGAATAACCTTCATAATATTAAAGATGATCTAAATGAATTAAAAATAGAAAATGATGATCTTAATAAGGAAAATTCAAAACTAAGAGATTAATTACAAAGGCAAGACAAACATTAACAACCTAGAATCCAAGTTGACTACTTCTACGAAAAATTTATCTAATGCTCAAAATAAGATAAAAACTTTAGAAATTGGATCTAATGTTATTAATGAACTTAAATTTGATTTAAAACTTGCCCATGAAGAACTAAACATATTTAAGGGAATTGAAAATGAACTAACAAAAGTTAAAAATGAAAATTCAACCCTTAAAACCCAAGTCACTCAACTTGAAAATTATAAGCAAAACTATGAGTGCAAATTTACCCAAAGTGAAGAAAAATTTGAAAAGTTATTTAAATTGGGTAAATCACAAAGAGATAGGACGGGTCTTGGTTATAATAAGAATATTTCACATGACCCTAAATTCACCAACACTTTTGTGAAAGGTGAGTCCTCATTCTCTAGCACTCACACTTCCTTGCCCATGTCTAAATGTAATTATTGTGGCATTGAAGGGCATTTTAGGTTTGAGTGCAAATTAAGAAGAAGCCATGTGTCTAAACCCATCTTTGAAGCCAAGAAAGTAAAATCAAACTCTATGAAGGGTAAGACACTAAATATCAAAGAAGACTCCAAGAAAATCAAACCAGTTAAATCAATTAAAAAAGAGTCTCCTAAGATAGATTCTAAAAAGGTTAAACAAGTTAAACCAAGTATAAAAGAATCTATAAACAAAAAGCTTCTCAACCTATCTCCTTTAAATCAACCCATGAAAGAACTTTTGAAGAAAATAGCAAAGTTAAATTTAAAATTCAAAAGTCAAATAAAGAGAGAAAATAAGAAGAAAAGAAATCAATCCCCTAAGAAGAAGAATCACCAACCTCGAAAGACTATTCACCAGCCTAAGCTAAATTTAGTTAAATCTAAACATAATGGTGATAAGACTAAATTGAAAATTTATCAAGTCAAATCTCTTAAAGTTGGTGGGACTTCTAAACTAGACCTCAAAGATCAACCCTCTCAAGACCTTAGGTGGATTCCTAAAGTTATATACTTAGTCAAACCTTAAGGCCTTAAAACTCATTGACTAACCTATCCTTTATAGTTAAATCATATTGTTGGTCATGATCATTTGCATTTATGTTCTTTCAATAGTTATACTTCTTTAAATACAATGTTTATTCGTGATCAATTGATTTTGTTTTCATGTACTTCTCTAGTTTCATATCATGGTTTTCAAAATCATTTGATTATGTTTTCCTCATGATAGATTTGCTTCTTACTCTCATATAGTTATATCTTGTATTGCATTTTTACATGATCAATTGATTATGATTTCAAAAGCTTTCATAGCTAGATCTTTCATAATCAATTGATATTGCAAAATCATTTATTTGAATGTCTTATTTGTTTTGAAAAACAAATTATTTGAAACATTTTGGATTTTTCATGTTTTTCTAAGTTATACTTTCTAATGGAAAATTATTGTTTTATAAAGTCAACTTGCATGTGTTTCAAATAAGTTATATATTATTAAATGCAAGTTGAAAATTGATTATCTTCAAAATCATTCTTTTTATGCTCATTGTTGGATTTTGTTTATTGAAATGATTTGAAGATTGTATGAATGGAAATGCTCTAAATCATTGTTAGTTATAATCATCAAAGCATGTTCCATGTTCTCATTTCCTTACGCAATTGGTTATATCAACTTAAATGGAAATGAATGTTGTGATAGACAATTTACATGTTTGCCCATTTAGTTACACTCTTGTTAAATGCAAATGTCTATATAGTTCCTTGTTTGGTTGTGTTTAATTTTAGTTTTATTTGTAGACACCATTTTAGGACTCTTAAATCCATCCTTTGTGCTTTCTAGTCATTTTTTTTTTTTTTTTTGGATGGTTATGTTGTTGATTCATGTATAGTTTTCTTATTGGTATCATTCTTTATGCATGTCTCAACTTCATAATAGTGTGCTTAATCATATGAACCTCTTTGAAATCCATTCCTTGTATTTCATAGTTATAACTATTGTTTGATGGATTTCTTAGATGTTGAATTCATATGATTTTGACACTTTGTAAATTGCATGTTCTACAAAGTTATATCTTTTTATGCAATTTCTCATGTTCATCACTATGCTTATTAGTTATATCTCTAATAGTGATGAATATTCATTTATGATGCTTGATTTTGTATTTGTCATATTCCATTAGCATCATAATTTTCATATTTGAATTTCATTTCACTCATCTTGCACTTGATAGTCATATTTTATGATTGAATGAAATGTTTTCAAAACTTTCATAGCACATGATTTTCATAGTTAAATTGATTGATGCTATGTTTAGTAATCCCCATAACATCATGGATAGCTCTAATTTGGATGAACCCTAATAGGTATATTCCTTAACTCTATTTTAGAGTGATTAGTCTAATAGTCATATCCTTCAATTTCAATTGATATATTTGTTTTATATATATTTCAATTGGTATCCATGATAATTTATCCTTTTGACCTTGCTCTTTAATTATCCTATAGCTTCCCGTCAATTGGTATCTTTATTATGGTAATTTGATCATATTGAGCTCAATAGTTAAACTTGTATCTAATCCTTCTCTTGAAGTTAACCCTCAATTGGTTAAACCATCTTCTTCTTGCTCCAAATAGTTAAATATTTATCAAAAGTTTGACAAAATGAGAGAATGGATTGAGGGGGAGTGTAAACCTTCATAGGAAGTATTAGTTTTGATCAAATTCATCCTTGTATTGGCTCTATACCCTTATAACTTGCTACCCATACATGAAAACCTGTTATGTATTTCATTTTCGAATTCTTTTGTTAACAGGTGCTACTCAAAGGTATTTTCTTTGTTTTATGTGTGTAGGTTCCTTTGCAATTTAATATCAAAGGGGGAGAGAGTGTTCAAGTTGTCTAAACGGGGAGAGAATGCATATCTTGCTAAAAGGGAGAGAGTGCATGGTCAAAGGGGGAGAGTGAAAGAAGAGAAAGTTTGGGAGCTAAAAGAAGATGCTTGGCCAATGAAAGAGAGATGAAAAGAAAGCTTGAAGAATGATCAAGTTCCAAGCATTAAGGAGAATGAAGAAAAAGTCTTAGAGCCCAAGCTAAGTGAAGAAGCATCCAAAGAAGATTTCAAGTCTTGTCCGGCCTAGGGGGAGCTGAAGACTTTGTGTGAAAATCAGTGTTGAATAAGGTTTGCCATCAAATTGCAAATGGGGAGATTGTTAGGGATTTTGTAGATTGCAATTTGATGGATGCATTATCATTTTAATCATAATTTGAATTTTCACACATGCATTGATTTAGAAAATGTTGAAATCTTGATTTACACATGCATTGTTTTTTAGACTTGTAGAACTATTGATTTATGCATGTTTTGTTTTTAATCTTGGATGCATTTAATTTGAAAAAGAAGTTTTATGAATCAAGGTAGCCTATGTTTTAAATCTTTCAAATCATTTTAGGCTTTTATTTCATGATTTTAAAAGCACTTATATTGAATTAAAATCATGTTTCCAAGCTTGATTTAATGGCCCAAAAGTTCCCTCAAAGAAATACTTTGAAATATGCTATTTTGGGAATTTTGGTCCCTGGGCCCAGGTCAACCCGCAGTGTGCTCGGTCGATCGAGCCCATGGACCTGGTCGACCGCACACACTGCGGGTCGATCGGGCAAAGAGTCGTTGGGTTACTTTTTCAAACGGTCAGATTTTTTACCGTTAAGGCCAGGTCGACCGGGGACACGCCAGAACTCATTTTTTTAGTATAAAATGAGGTTCATTCCCTTGAAAAAGGTGTTGATAAGAGTTGAACATTTTAGTCTTCCTTGAGGTGTTTGGAGACAAAAGAAAGGGGATGAACTAAGAGAGACCAAGGGGTCATTAGTAAAGCTAAAGCTTAGATTAATGAAGTTAAATCTCTAAGTAAGCTTTATTTTTATTTACCATATGTTATATGCTTTGTTTAAATTATTGATAAATGATTTTTAGCATGATAACTATGATGTGTTGAATCCATTCTTCATTTAATCTTTGATCTAAGTTGGATTGGATTCTTCACCTTGATTTCAAACCAAGTTTGTTTTAAAACTTTATAAAACATGTTTTGTCAAAACCTTTGATTTCTTTTGTAACATGTTTAATTTACTTAGTTGATTCATATTGTTGTTTTCATTCATTTGAACCTTAGTTAAACTTTTTTTTTTGGAAAACAACATTGCACATGCATCACATGTTTAGACATAATTAATTTCATACAACTTGTGAGCTTTTGATTTTCATATCATCAACAAGTTAGTATTTATACATGTGATTTGCATTTCACTTCAATCAAATCTTTGTGTGCTTTAAACTTTAAAATGCATTAAGCATACATTAATTGAGCATTCGTCTTAAACTTGATTGAAGTTTTCACACACACACTTCCTGAGCATTCATCTTAGCATTTCATAGAGTGTTGTGTGAGTTGAATTAAACTTTCTTATCCGCCTATTTTAGAGGCAATTAAATTGAGATTTAATTGTAATCTCTTAAAGTGTTTGTGTAGACACTTATTTGAGAAATCATCTCTTGTAAAGGTTATTGCTTAGCCTAGAAAAGCACATTGATAGGTTGTTGTTTAGCCTAGAAAAACAACATTGTTAGGTTATTGCTTAGCCTTGGAAAGCATATTGTAAAGGTTATTGCTTAGCCTTTTGAAAAGCATAAATAGTGGAAATCCTGTGGGGTGTTAGATCACAAGCCGGTAGTGGATGTAGGCATTGAGGCCGAACCACTATAAATCATTGTGTTATGGTGAATGCTTTTGTGGTGATTGTTTTGTTTAAGCTTCCGCATATTGTTTGTTAATCATCACATGTGACTAGTTGATTGTTAAGAAATTAAAATTGGTCACTGATTAGAAGCTCACCCTATTCACCCCCCCCCCCCTCTAGGGTTAGGATCCCGAACTTTCACTAAGCCCATCGAGAGATTGGGTCGCTCGAGCTGCCCATTTGGTCGCTCCAGTGGACCAGCCTCTGGTTCGCTTCAGATCAGCCAGGGCCTGGTCTGCTCGAGTGGCCCATGGGTTCGCTCGAGAGGACTGGGCTCTGCCTTGTCCATTCAGTGCAGGTTTTGCACCTGATCTGCCTTCCTTCTGTTTTCTTTTCCTTCCTTATTTCCTCCTCAATCTCCAGCTTCCTTCCCATCCATTTAAGACCTTCCTTAACATTAAGAATCTCCATTCAACCATCACCCACTACATTCATTCAAATAATCTAAATCAGATTATAAGATAATAGAATCACAAAAGACATGACTTCTGAAATGCATTCTAACACTTCTTAAACAAAAAAATTTTTTTAGGGAGAAACATTCATATAGCTGTAACCACAATATGTGAAAGTATAGCATTAAATATCCACTAGAATACATTTGAGAAAACAACCATCAAGTTGTAAAAGAAAACAATTCTATACCTGAAACAAAAATACAGCTTTTTAAACAAAATAGATCATTGATATGCAGGTATTCATTTATCATATATTTACTTGCCTCAAGTGCAAAAACGGTCACAATCTACTCGTAGAGAAGCTTTAACACAGCTGCACCCGATTTACACCAAAGTCCCATGAAAAACCATTCAAAATCCCCAAATTTCGAAATTAGGAGGAGTTCTCAAAGAACTCTTTGCATGCATGATAAAACAATTCTAAAGGGTCTAGAAAACCCAAGTTTTCAAGAAAGAAGCCACTGCTTACCTCTAGGTGTTCCAAACAAGAAGGAGAGCTTGAAGAAGAAAAAGGTCCAGATGATATTCCTTTGAGATTGGTATCAATGGAAAGCTAAGAAGAAGGAGAAGAGATTGGTGTGATCAAATCTCCATTATCTACCAAGGAATAAGGACATGCAGAAGAGAGAAGGTGTGAAGAAGAAAGGGGATTCTTGTCTCAGCTACAGCTGTTGCTGGAAATGGAATTGGGGGAGGGGGTGGGGGAGACAACATCCAACGTGGGTTTAATTCTTGGGTTTAAGTGAGTGTGGGCCCCATGGGCCTCAAATCTTCTAAAGGCTGGAACTAACACTTGTGGGTTCCGGATGAGATCGACGAAAGAGACAAATTTGATCGTCAAAATATCTAGTTTTCAAAAAGTATATTTTTCTCATGATGTGCAAACTTCAAAATTCATGCACAGATTTGGTGTGCATAGTCATTTTTGACCTTTTCTCGAAAAAATGCGATTTCTGGGTTTCAAATTCAAATGGATATAACATGAAAGTTGTTAAGATCAGTAAAACAAATCAAAAGGAGTAAAGAATTGATTTTTTTTTTTAAACTCAAGAATAAATTCTCCCAAATCAACACGTGTCACACAGGCTCCCGGCCTATGTCAAACTAAGTCCAATGCCTCTCAAAACTCCCCAAAGCTATTCAAAAGTCTAATCTAGCTTAAAAATCAAACTAATCATCCTCTAATCCCACTTAGACACTAATCACGGCTAAATAAACAATTACACATACTAAACCTAGGTCGGGGTCGGACATGATTCAACTAAATGCATTCGTGAAGTGTGTTGCGGTTTGTAATTAAATTTGTTGAATGTGTTCTTTATGATTATCTTAGCACCTTTTTTAGCATGCTTATGTAAGCAAATGTGAAATGATGCTATTTTGCTTTGTTGAGGTCCCAGCTCCCAACATTTGGCATGCTAGAGCAATATTGCATGTTAGTTCTGGATGGTTTGAAACCCTTATTATGCTAGTACTCAGCTAGACTCAGACCCATTTTTATGGTTTGAAACCCTTATAATGCTAGACCTGGTTTTTGGCATCCAACCTTCTTATCAATCTTGGGCCCTTGTGAGGATGTAGCCTTTATTGAGTGCATTCTGCCTTCCCAGAACCCTGTCCCTTATTGGGCAGGCTTAGATCTGGGTTCCAGTGTCTGTTTTGGGCCGACCAACATTGGGATCCAGTCATTCAGACCTTGAAATCTTTTCTGAGTCCATGTACGGGCCCATTGAGTCTGGCCCTGATCTGTCCATTGACAGCCCTACACTCTCGTTTGAATACTTCCACATACTTCCCTGCTCAATGCTTGCTTGATCAATTAATCTTCTTCACTTTGAGAATATTTTATTTTTCAAGACATCCTAAAAGTATACCTTAGGAAAAAGAAAAAAAAAGAAGAAAGAAAGAAAGATAACTTAAAAGTAGCTTGCAAATAAGATGAATGGAAGCACCATAACTTGCATATAGGGCTCTAGCAATATTAGCTTGCTCCACCATTCTCTGGCAACGGTCTTGAACACTTAAGCATCTCATGTTCAGTTTGCATGGTCAATGATGACGTTTTTTTTATTTAGAATATTCACCTCTTTTCTGATGTTACTCAAATCATGTCAACTGGTGTTAATGTATGAATCTCGATTTTTCCTTTGGCAACAACTAAGAAACAATTTGGTTCTGTAAATTTTGAATTTCAGGTGGCAGTTGACGGCACCTCATACCACAGGCCTTGTTTCAAATGTTCTCATGGAGGCTGTGTGATCAACCCGTCAAATTATGTTGCACATGAAGTCTGTACTGCAAGCACATCACTCTCAGCTCTTCAAGGCAAAGGGGAATTTCAGCCAGCTTGGCAAACATAAACCCCTAAAGAGGTGACTGCGAATGCAGTGTCTGAGTGATTTCATGAAGTCTTGTTCGTGCACCTATGAATGCACACTGTGTATCTGATACAGTCCCATTAAAAGTGGGACCTACCCTCTAAACTTCATGTATACAATCCAGATTAGCAGGTGTTCAGAGCGTTAGAGCACAGGTTAATGTTTCTTATTAGTCATGAAGGTCACATACATGTAACATTGGGGTTCACATGCAAAACAGCTCCCATTGGTGTTTGCTTTTGATTTTTGTGTTATATTTTTATGTATTTCTAAATATTGTAAATTGTACATTTAATTTGATCAAGCTAGTATATTGATTTTTTAAATAAACTGATGATGTGTGATATTAATGTGTAGATGAGAATGCTACAATTTATGGGTTTTAATTTTTTTTATGATTTAAAAAAATGAATTTAACGGTAAATAAAAAAATTATGGGAAAATTATTTAAAAAATAATGATAATTAATTAGGGATGGTTCAAAATTGTCATTTAACATAGTAAAAACTATTCAATATGGAACGGTTTTAAACGCTTCTTGAACGGACTAGTTACTGTTCTAAAAATTAGAATTTGAAACGGTTTAAAGAAAATTTGAAAGTTTTTAAAACCGTTCCAAAATATATACTAATTCTAACGGACACTTAAATTTGGAACGCTTTTAAAATATTTGGAAGTGTTTAGAACCGTTCCAAAAAGGACTATAATAGTTCAAAATATTTGAATTTGAAACGGTAAAGTGAAATCCGGCAGTGTCTAGAACCGTTGCAAACTTCATAATTTGGAATGGTTCAAAGAAAATTGGAACGGTTTGAGACACTTCCAAAATTTTTAATTTGAAACGGTTTTAAACCGTTTCAATAGTTAAGGGCCATTTGCAACGGTTTTAGACCGTTCCTATTTTTACTAGGAACGGTTTTCAACACTTCCTGTTTGTTGTTTTTGGTGTAGTGAGGACTCTCCTGGATCTTTGGCTCTCATAAGTGGGCCTCCACAAGAAGAATCCTTACCATCCATATGATGGCCTCCTGCTCTAGATGAAAACAGAACAGAGTGAGAGCATCTTTGGATATATGGCTAAGATCTTTACTATCCAGAGAACCTTCTCTTTTTGTATGGTTCAACAACAGGTTCTCCCATTCACTCAACCATTTTTTATCACTGCAATGTGGGCTCACCTGTACAAACCTAAACAATTTACTGCAAAAGATCTCTTTTCTTTTTTCTTTCTTCCCTTCCTCTTCTTTCTTCACTCCCTCTCTTTTCTTCTCTAATCTACACACACGCACACGTCTGCCCTGCAGCACACACCGCACCATCACCTTTTCTTTTTCTTTTTCTTTTTTCTCTTTTCTCTTTTCTCTCTTTTCTTCCCTCCTTCTCCATCTTCTTCTTTCTCCACCTGCGCACCCCTTGAACCCATCTCTTTTTTTTTCTTTTTTGCATGAATTCTATAGATGTTTATTATATAATAATAATAAACAAATATCTTCCTCTCTTATATTTAATTTAGAATGGAACATCAAGAAGATATGAATCCTTCCATATGCATTTGACCAACAATTACTTTCTATTTATATTTAAATTTACTTTAAACTAACCTCTCTCTCTATCAAATATCCACGCCACATGAATTGGAAGGCATAAACGTATATGGGGTTCTCCAAAAGATGGTGACAAATCTTAAATTTCCTATATAATTGTATTAAATGTAGTATGTATGTTTACTAGGTGTTTACTTTGAGTTTAAATTGAGTTTTCTTTCCATGAATTAGAGGCTTGCGTTGGGCGCGGGCCAAGAAGCGCCAGTTCCTAGATATGAGGCCATAAAATAGACACTAAACAAAGTTTATAAGGCTGATCTCCCAAGAAAATACCACGGAACATCATGTGGACAGTGGACTGCCCCGTGTGCATGATCTCCTGGAACGCTCGAACTCAACCATTTGTTCTGATTTATTGGGATTGAAATTTTCTATTTATATCGCTTTTCTAAACATGACATATAATAAATATTTGTGAGGAGTAGATCAGTGTATTGGCCTCAATGTGGGGCCCACATGGGACTGAGACTCTGGGGGATCGAAAGATCTCCCTGGCCCCCTTCTCTCTGTAAAAAAATCAGCCTTATTTTTAAAAATTCAGTCACAAGTCTAATAGTGTATAGTTCATTCTGATGGGTGTGTCATCGATCTGACGGTCTAGATGGGTGCAACTGTGTTTATGAGTTTTTATAGTCCAGTAGATAAAGGAGAACCTTGGGATCTAGCAAATCCCAAGAATTGGAAACGTTGTTGGCACTTGGCAGTTGATTTTTCTAAGCCTAATTAAAGACAGGGATTAGTAAATGAAGTGTGAACTTTCAATTTCAATACTTTTACTTCTACGGTCATAACCATGAAAAAAGAAAGGCATAAATGGATTGAGATTTTTACCCAGGTAAACGAATTGGCTGAGGATGGAACCCATGGTTATTATTCACAGCAGTGGACAACACCCAAATCAAACCCAACCTAACTTGACCCACTACACCCTCCAACTAAATATTACCAACCAAAAGATAAACGTTGATGTAACCTGTTCATGGCAGGACCGTGAACATATTCATGTTTTTCTTCTATTGGCATTTATTTCAAGCATAAGTAGCCTTCGTGGTTGCTGTCAGTTAAACCCACTCAACTACAAAGCTTTGTTTCTATTGCAAAATCCACGTAAGCGCCAGCTACTGCTGCATACGTGACACCAAAATTAAAGCCGTGTCCAATTACAATGAGCCAAAAAATTATTTCCTCAAACACAAACGACAGCTTTTGTGACCGACCCCACGTGCATATGACATGCCACCAGAATACAAAACCATCCTCTAATTTTAAAACAGGCCGAATGGTCCATGAGCCACATTCATCATTCAATTCAGCATACCTAAATTTTTCAAAATTCGATAGAGTCGTCCTCTTCGTAATTGTAGTCCTCTTCCTCTTCCTCTTCCTCTTCCTCTTCCTCTTCCCGTCCCAATTATTTTTTTTCCTTAAACTTCTAACATTAAATTACTCAGAGAATCGCTCTTTATCCAAGTGAAAAGAAGTGACAATTTTCACCAAGCCGTTCAGGATTTGAATTTTGAGTACACCAGCTCCTCCCCTGTACGCGGGCTCTATTCCTCCTCATTCTCCTCTTCCTCCTTTATATGTATTTATTGCTGCTGCTAGTGCTAGTACTTCTCCCTGTCAATAACTCTTATATCTTAAAAATGCAGTTATTAAATAACTTTTATATCTTGAAAATGCACTTGTTGGGACTAAAAAAGCCAACTCTCTTTTTTCCTTGATCCAACAGAGATAGCCGACTGAAGTGATGACAATAGCAACCCCATGTCATCAACCTTCCTATGCTTCTCCATATCGTGAGGAAGGGCGCAGACTTTGGAAAGTGCAGCAATGACCAAGGGGTTACCGGCCACCCGATCCTCCACGTTCAAAGGCCACCCGGGCTCGATCTGAAGGTTCGGTCTCGGCGGGGCTGACCTGGTAGGCTGAGAGACCGAGACTAACCCGAGACCTTGCTCCATTGAGCCCTCGGCCCTGGGCCTCCTCACTGGCGGAGTTTTCTCCCTCGCAGCATTGACAGGACGCTGCCGAGCTCCTAAACTTGGGTCCTCAGATCTGGGCCTTTTCTCCAACCGACCCCCTTCCCCTGCGACTTTGGCAAGGCGCTCCCGAACTCTTGTACTTGAAGAAGTAACAGGATTGAGGTATAGGTCCCAGCGGCACCCGAGGCCGCAGAGATGGAAGTTGGATCGGCAACTGAGGGCGTGGAGGCAGAGGGAGCTTGGCTTCCAAAAAATCTAGCCCCCAGATCTTTAACCTTCAATGGAGGTTGGCATCGCTCCATATCCTTTTCTCTTTCTTCTTTTGGACTGGAGGGAGATGTATAGGATTCGACGATTTGTTGTAAGTCTGTGGCCTCTGAGTCAGTGTGCCATGTGGAGGCCCCGGCGCCCGACACTACTCAACACTCAATGTCAGTAAGGGCTTGCACCGGCTCCCCTCCCTCTAGCTGTCCAGACCTCCTCTTAATGTACGAGTGATATCTCGGCTCGTACCCTAGGAGATCCCAAGCAGCTTGTCCGTGATGACCTTGGTAGCTGCGCACAGCCTTAAGCCAAGTGTCGTTTCTTTTCCAGCCGGCTCGTCTGGCCTCTTGCCTCCTCTGACTCACGTCTGCATGGCAAACAAGAAAGCATTAGCTCGGCAAAATAAGAAAGAGAAAACACAATAACTCAAACGGGGTCGGTATTTACTCGGAGGAGTCTCGACGCGACGAGGGACCTTGTATAACCTCTCGAACTCGGTCTCGGCCTCCGCGAGCTCCCAATTGCCTGAGACAAATGGCGGTCATCCCTAACATGTCTATTGGAATCTTCCAATTCAACGACGAAGGGCGGCCATCTTGGCCTTCCCCGAAGATAATAGCTGTGATGACTCCCTAAAGATGTGCACAAGTCATAGACATCCTTGATGTCATGGACACCGAGTTTAATGCCGAGGATCTGGTTGAGCTCGGCGACACCCATTATTATTTTGAAACTGTTGGGCATCAGTTGGCAAGGACAAAAATTCCACTTTCGAAGACAGGTTCTGTGACAACTTGGTCCGGGCGGCACCCTTAACCACGGGGCGTAGCGTGCCAACCACGGGCTTCAAACGGTGAGTCTCCGTTAGCCCACATTGGAAATATCCATATCCTGACCCTGAGCTTATAAGTCAAACCCCGTATTAACTTAGCATGAGGCTTTTTAAAACCGTGAGGCCCCGGAAACCGTAAGAACTCCGAAGTTAAGCGTGCTCGGGCGGGAGCAGTACTAGGATGGGAGACCTCCTGGGAAGTCCTCGCGCGTGCACGTGGGCCAAAGTGGACAATTTCATGCTGAGTTGGGCGGGGCTGTGATAGTTGGTATCAGAGCCGAGGACGGCTCTATTTCCAGTGGGGGAGAATGTGACAACTTGGTCCGGGCGGCACCCTTAACCACGGGGCGTAGCGTGTCAACCACGGGCTTCAAACGGTGAGTCTCCGTTAGCCCACATTGGAAATATCCATGTCCTGACCCTGGGCTTATAAGTCAAACCCCGTATTAACTTAACATGAGGCCTTTTAAAACCGTGAGGCCCCGGAAACCGTAAGAACTCCGAAGTTAAGCGTGCTCGGGCGGGAGCAGTACTAGGATGGGTGACCTCCTGGGAAGTCCTCGCGCGAGCACGTGGGCCAAAGCGGACAATTTCATGCTGAGTTGGGCGGGGCTGTGACAGGTTCTCAGAAGCGGATGAAGGGGAATCTTAACGCCACCGTCTACTATTGTAACTAAGGGGAATGGCATCCAGCCATTATGGAAGGTCCAGCCATCAAAAGCGTTTTCTGGGTTATCTAACCTAGTCAGAACATGGTCTGGCATCTCATACATAGCCCTAAATCCAGCCATGGCCTCAGGGATATCTAACCAGTGCCTATAAATCCCCATTTCTAGGTTTGAAGCAACTGGAAAACGAGGGTAAGGCTGGGAACTCGAAGAAGAAAAAGGGGCAGAAACCCTAATAGAAGCAAGAATGCAGAGATAGAGAAGATGAGGAAGAAATAAAACTTACAAACACTGAACGATGGAACGAACTCAAGAAGCGCCGGACTTAGATCGGAGAAGGTCGACGACGACGTGACTTCTCTCCTCTACAAAACACTCTTCTCTAAATGGATGTTGTCACGCCCCCGAACCCGGATCCCGACCTCGAGGGCGGGAAAGTTTGATTGGGGAGGTGAGTGATGATTATATTTCTCCCAAGATCCGCGTGTGTGAGGATCCAAAATCACAACACTGTCTGAATATTTTTGCGGAAGCTTTTGTGGCAATGCGACCTGGAGTCCATGGACATCATTGGATTCCGCGTCGCATACAACCTCTAGCATAAAGCTATCATTTTAGGAACCATATTAGACTGGAATAAATCAACATAATAAAGTACAGAGCTGACAGTAACAGGATATTACATTCCCATATATGTTCAAGTTACAAGTATCAATGTGTATTAAATTACAATCCTAAGAACGGGCTAATAAAAGCCGAATAATAACAACTAATATCCACTACCCAATTGTGACGTAACTCCGATGTCAAGCACAATGTCTACATGACATAGCCGACAAGGCAACCTGCAACTCATGGCTCCACAGCCAACAACTCTCAGCTCGGGGCGGGGAAACTGAACCTGAGTACCAAAATAGTGGGTCAAACACGACGGTTTGGCAAGCAGGTGAAAAGACGTAACAATAAAGAAATTACCTTGGAAAACATTTAAACCTGTCAAAGCAATAGTTTCATAAAACGAGAGAAACATTTGTTCAAATACATATGCAATATAAACATGTACGGTATCCAAGGAAACGGGAAACAAGCAAGATGGCAACCACAAAAAGCTAAGTCCTGTATCACCGAAGTGACATGAGCATATCGAGATGTTGTCTCAGTCACCGAAGTGAGGAGATACAACATAAGTAACATATACATAATATAATACGGGACATGACCACGGTAGCGAACCGGGCATCAGGAACCACAGTAGCAATCTGCGGCATCGGGACAAGACCACGGCAATAACCGGGTAGCGGGATCCAAACTGCAGCTGGCAGGACGGGAAAGGGTCTCCAAGTCGGTGGATCAAACCGGCAAGGAAAGCCAAGCTTAGTGGTGCCGACTCATAGGTCAAATCATGTAAAACAAGACGTATACAAATCATATGTAATGCACTTAAATAAACGAGCGGGACGGGGTGCTCAAAAGCACTAATTTTATTTCATTCGGGCATGTATAAACGGGCTAGCAAAATGCTAAAATACACTTTCAATACTTTCGGGAATGCTAAATCATAATTCGAGAAATTCGGGCTATCATCGGGATTCAAGACAAATCATAATTCGAGAAACTCGGGCTATTATCGAGATTCAAGACAAATCATAATTCGAGAAATTCGGGCTATCATCGAGATTCAATATAATCCAAGTGAATAAGGACCCCGTATGTCGATTGTAATGATCACTTGGTACTCCTTGAGTTTGGAGACATTCCGGGCTCTTTATGCACCTTAGGTATTCAAACTTTAATCGAATTTTAAATAAACAAAACCTAATAGAGAGGGGATCCTAAGCACAACGTTAATCTAGTAGTACCTTACAACCTACTCAGTCATCGAAAGGAAAACGGATTCGCGATACCCAAACAAACCAATTTCGCGTTTAGATAAAAGAAAGGATATCCCGTCGTTCCGTACCGTTCAAGATTGAATTAGGTTAAGTACCGATACAACCGGATTAACCGTGAGGAAATGTCGGTTCAACCATCCTCAACAGAAGTCAAACGAGTCCACAAAAGGGTCACTAAGTTCCACTTAAAGTCCATCTAATCATAGGGTAAAAAGTCCATTTTCAGCAGGTTTTCCAGTTGGGCCGGTCGACCTGGCCCATGGCCGGCCGACCGCGTACACAGTGGGCTCGGTCGACCGGCCATGGGCCAGGTCGACCGGGAGTTGTAAATTAAATGGGATGAACAATGATTTGGTCAGGCTCCAGAGAGCCTGACCTCTGTGTGGCTGGTCGACCGCGCCCCTTGGCCGGTCGACCGCGTGCACTGCGGAACAGAGAATCCCGCAGTGCAGCAGGTCTTCAACTGGGGGGCCTGTTCCAGTGTCCCCGGTCGACCGCGTGAACTGCGTAACAGAACCCAGGTTCTGTTACAGCAGTTCAGTGGTTCCTCTAATTTTTCCAATCTTTTCTTTCCTTTCTTAAAACCTGATGAGCAATCCAAAACATGGATAAAACAAGCTATCAAGAACTAAAATGAGCATTTATTTCCAATCTAAACAAGTCATTAATATCCCAAAATGTTAGGTGAAAACATAAATGCATTTCATCAAAACTCATTCAAATGTAAAAGTATCAAATCATCCACTTGCCTTAAGTCTTTAATCAATGAAAAACCAGCTCCTAATCACACTTGCAAGTCAAGATCACAAACTCTACAAAAACCCCCAAAACAAACCCTAAAATGGGTCAAAACAAGCAATAAGAAGAGAGAGCTCCTAATAATGAAAATAGAGCTTCTCAAGGACCATAAGAGCATGAATCTAGAAGATTAGGGAGAGATCTTACCAATAGGTTCTCCAAATGAACAAAGCAAGCTAAATGAAGATCTTGGAGAGAAGAGATTTCTTCAAAAATGGTACCAATAGGAAGCCTTCAAGGAGAGGAAGGGAATGGTGATCTCTATTTTGATGTTGGTGCAAGATTTGGTTGTCTCTTGATGATGGAAGAGCAAGAAGAAGAAGAAAAGGGTGCAAGAAAAACCCCAGGCTCAGTTGTGCTGGAAAATGGAGAAGGGAAAGGAGAGATGGGTTCTCTTATAGTCAATGAAAATGGGCTCCACCACTTAAGGACTTTGAAAGGCTGAAATAGTGGTTTTCGGGACTTCGGATGAAATCGACGAAGAAGGAAGAAATGATCATCGAAATATCTAGTTTCCAAAAAGTATATATTTCATGGGTTTCGGGAATAACAATAATCCGGTACAGATTTGGTGTAAAAGTACTGTTTTGCCCTAGAAGCTTGAAAAGTCGAGTTTCGGGATTCGGGACGGGAACGGGATCAACATGAAAGTTGAAGGCATTAACAAAACAAGTAAATCGGGATAAAATACAAATCGAGAAAACCAAGATAAAACCCCAAGTACACGTAAAGCCATAAATTGGGAACCCCCAAAGGGCCCCACACTAAAACCAAGACACTCAAAAATCCCCAAAGCTATAACAAAGCTATTCTAATGCCAACTTAACCACAATCCACTAAACACACTTAGAGCTAAACACACAGCTCAAAAACACTAATCTGGGCCTCTCGGGTCAGGGTCTCACAGATGTGAAAGTAAAAGCAAGAAAAGGGAAGCACCCCTACATATATAAGGAAGGAAGGGCACCCTTTCGAATTTCTAGGGCGCACGTGCGAGGCATCACCTCGAGCATCGTACACGTCTCTTCGAAACAATTGGATAGCCAACCAAACGATGACACGTGGTACCGCCAGTTCATCCTTTGCAGTAACTCAGACGTGCTATTAATTACCTCGGACAGATAAAGCTACGCCATGATAAGGATCAGGCGTCAACGACTGTCAGTAGCCGGCACCGAGATGAAAAGCTCCGAACTCAACACTCAGAACTCTCCCATCATAATACTTAGCTCCCGACCTTAAAGAACTCTAAGAGGTCAGGAGCTAAGGGGCAATTGTGTGGGGGCATTTTCATAATACCGAAATGAGCCCCAGTTTCGGTAAGAGTACCAACTAGGCTTGTTCTAATTTAGGCTTCATGTAGCTCGGCAACAGTGCCAGTTATATTCAGTCCGGCAACAGTGCCGACCTGTACCGAGCTTGAAGTAGCTTCAGTAAAAGTACTAGCTAGGTATGTCTTGGCCTCGGTTATTTGCACCTTCGTGATGGTGCAGGATACGTTCATATCTGGTCTCGGTATCATCTTCAGTTCGGATCAGATAACCGAGATAAGTACTGAGCGTATGTCCACGATTATAGAACATGTCAAGAGACATAGATAATCATCGGATAGAGATAATGAGTTATTCTTATCCGGTGATTACGTCCATAATCCCTGACAAATCGGGATAAAAGTCCAAACAATATTCAATCATCGAAAAATCAAGACGAGATCACGGGATTTTCAGCCTACATATACAGGGGACTAATTCGGAACAAGTACACTCACACTGACATATACATCTACACATACACATACAGAAAATTTCATTCCTCCTTCCCGTCGTTGAGTTGTGGAACTAACTTAGGCATCGGAGGACCTTGCCCTGAGAGCAGTCAGGGTCTCTGTCGCGACCCCGGACCGGGTCATCGGGCCTAATCCGGGATCGGGACTAATTGTTTTGCTTGGATGTATGATTGATTGTGTATGAATTGATTTAAATCCAAAACGTATACGAGTCTACCAAAGAGTACCACTCGTACACGCGATTTCCCACAGGTGTCCGCGGTGAGGATAACACATCAACATGAATATTTCTTTTATGTGCGGAAGCGTGTAGCAAATCTGTTTCATACATTCATGTCCAATATAACAAGATTAACGCATGTTCAACGCTACTATCAAAATGAGCAATGATCATTAAAGCTATAACCCCAAAAGAAAGTTAATGTTTACAATAATGTAGTTTAATTACAATGTTCCCAAAAATAGAGGCCAACAAAGGCCAATATGAATAAAATAACAAGTTCCCCAAAAGAATGGTTAGTTTCTATCCCCAAAATGTTTCGCAACTCAAGCACCCGAATGTCTAGACGACATCATCGGCGTGCCACTCAACTAATCGATGCGGTTCGCCGACCGCCTCCTCAAGCTCCTCCTCAGGGAGACCGATAACGGGACCTGAGTACCAAAGCAAAGGGTCAAACACGACGGTTTGGCAAACGGGTGAAAAGACATAACAATAAAGAAATTACATTGGAAAACATTTAAATCTGTCAAAGCAATAGTTTCATAAAACGAGAGAATCATTTATTCAAATACATATGCAATATAAGACATGTAAAGTATCCAAGGAGACGGGAAACAGACAAGATGGCAACCACACATAGCTAAGTCCTCTATCACCGAAGTGACATGAGCATATCGGGATGTTGTCTAAGTCACCGAAGTGAGGAGATGCAACATAAGTAACATATACATATACATAATACAATACGGGACATGACCACGGTAGCGAACCGGGTATCGGGACAAGACCACGGTAATAACCGGGTAGCGGGATCCAAACTGCAGCTGGCGGGACGGGAAAGGGTCTCCAAGTCGGTGGATCAGACCGTCAAGGAAAGCCAAGCTTAGTGGTGCCGACTCATAGGTCAAATCATGTAAAACGAGACATGTACAAATCATATGTAATGCACTTAAATCAACGGGCGGGACGGGGTGCTCAAAAGCACTAATTTCATTTTCAAACGGGAAGTGCATATCGGGGCTAGCAAAAGCTCTAGTTGCAAATTCAATGTTTTCGGGAATGATAAATCACATTTCTTGAAATTCGCGACAAGTATCGGGATTCGATATAAATCAAGTGAATAAGGACCTCGTATGTTGATTGTAATGATCGCTTGGTACTCCTTGAGTTTGGAGACATTCCGGGCTCTTTATGCACCTTAGGTATTCAAACTTTAATCGAATTTTAAATAAACAAAACATAATTCGGGACGGGAATATCAATTATTTGGTCCAGATTTAGTGTAAATAGACTGTTTTGCCCAAGAAGTTAGAAAAGTCAAGTTTCGGGATTCGGGACGGGAACGGGATCAACATGAAAGTTGAAGGGATTAACAAAATAAGTAAATCGGGATAAAACACCAAATCAAAAGAATCTCGAGTAATCCCCCAAGTACACGTAAGTCATAAAAAGGAACCCCCAAAGGGCCCCACTAATTCCAAAGGCACTCAAAAATTCCCAAAGCTATGACAAAGCTATTCTAAACCAAAATCCATAAAACAATATAAGGCTAACACGCGACTAATTAGTACTAATCGAAGTCACTCGGGTCGGGGTCTTACATCCTCCACCCCTTAGGATATTTGGTCCTCCAAATAAAGCACAAAACTCACCTTAGGTAGGAAATGTGGGTACTTCTTCTACACTTGGTCTCGCAATTCCCAGGTTGCTTCCTCCGGTCCATGATTCTCCCAAAGTACCTTTACCCACTGAATAGTCCGTGTCCTCAATTCTTGTTCTTTGGTGTCGATGATCCAAATAGGCTTCTCGACATAAGTGGCATCTTCTCTGATCTCTAACGGCTCATATTGGAGTACATGTGAAAGATCGGGAACGTACTTCTTCAACATAGATACATCGAAGACGTTGTGAACACCAGAAAGCTCGGGTGGTAAGGCTAATCTATAAGCCACTTCACCAATCTTGCTCACAATGTCATAAGGTCCAATGTATCTCCTTGACAACTTGCCTTTCTGCCCAAACCTCAAACTTTCCCTAGTAGGTGATACCTTCAAGAAAACCCTGTCTCCTTCCTTGAAATGTAAGTTCCTTCTGTGAGAATCTACATAACTCTTCTGTCTACTCCGGGCTACTTCCAGACGTGCCTGAATCTGCTTGACCTTGTCACTGGTCTCACTTACCATTGTTGGTCCATGGAAACTGCAGGTACCAACCTCTTCCCAACACACAGGTGTCCTATACCTTCTGCCATACAATGCCTCGAAAGGCGCCATTCCAATGCTCGAGTGGTAGCTGTTGTTGTACGCGAACTCACACAAAGGTAGAGTCTCGTCCCACTGAGTTTTGAACTCTAACACACAAGCACGGAGCATTTCTTCAAGAGTCTGAATTGTCCTCTCTGACTGGCCATATGTCTGAGGGTGATAAGCTGTACTGAACTGTAATCTTGTACCCATAGACTCATGTAGTGTTTTCCAAAACCTTGAGACGAATCTGCTGTCTCTATCAGATGTGATGGAAACTGGCTGACCATATCTGTTGACAATCTCACTAACAAACAACTCTGCCTGTGGTAGCATGTGCATCTTCTTCCCAGTCTTCATCGGGATGAAATGAGCTAACTTGGTGAGACGGTCCACGATGACCCAGATAGCGTCATTTCCTTTGCTAGTCCTCGGTAATCCCCAAATAAAATCCATGGTTATATGCTCCCATTTCCATTCTGGAATCTCTAACGGTTGCAACAACCCTGGAGGCTTCTGGTGCTCTGCTTTAATCAACTGACATATCATACACCGAGAAACAAACGCTGCTATCTCTCTCTTCATGTTATTCCACCAAAATCTGCCCTTCAAATTCTGATACATCTTCGTGCTGCCTGGATGCACAGAATACCTCGTACTGTGAGCTTCGGTCATGATATCATTCCTCAAGTCTTCGATGTTTGGCACACACAGACGGTCATGGAAGTACAAAACTTCATCCACAATCCGAAAGTCAGGACGATCTGCTATCTGCTCTGAAATCTTGGCCAACTCTGGATCTTGCAACTGACTGTCTTTAATCTTCTGAATGAAGGAAGGCTCTGACACTGACATGTTAGCTAACAAAACACCCTTCTCTCGAGGCTGTAAATCAATTCTCAACTCCTCGAATTGCTCAAAGATACATGTGCCACTGAGATTTGTCATACCCACTGATTTCCTGCTCAAAGCATCAGCAACTACATTTGCCTTCCCTGGATGATATTTGATTGGAAAATCATAATCCTTGATATACTCCATCCATCTTCTCTGCCTCATGTTCAATTTCCTCTGTGAGAACAAGTACTGTAAGCTGCGGTGATAAGAGTGAACCTCAAATTTCTCTCCATAGAGATAATGTCTCCACATCTTCAATGCGAAAACAACTGCTGCTAACTCAAGATCATGTGTTGCATAGTTCTTCTCATGATCTTTCAGCTGACGCGATCCATAAGCTATCACTTTCCCTTCCTGCATCAACACGCACCCAAGTCCAATGTTCGAAGCATCGGTAAAGATGGTGAAACCGCCGCTTCCGGATGGCAAGGTACGGACTGGTGCTGTGGTTAATCTCTTCTTAAGCTCTTGGAAGCTAACTTCGCACTTGTCTGACCACACATTTGGCACATTCTTCCTTGTCAACTTCATCAAATGTGAC
>QPKB01000004.1:45612964-45675452 GCA_003546025.1 Camphora micrantha | reverse complement strand
GCGACTCTTCAAGCGACTTGGCGACCAATTAATGAGGTTAAATGACCCGTTTTATGACAAGTTAATGCGGTCATTAACTCATTATTTTGGACGGCCCAATCAAAAGCAAGCAAATGGGAGTTACAAGTCAGAGGATTTATGGCATTAAAGCCATGAAACTCCTCCCATGATGGGGATTGAAGGCAATTAAAGGCTCATTATTCTCCATCGGCCAATCAAATTCAAGGAAAAGGAGTTACAAAACAATAATTTAAAACTTGTAACTCCTCCCATTATGAGCATTAATGCATTCAAATGCTCATAAACCCTCTAAATGGCTACCAAAAGCCTATAAATAGGAGGGCATTCAAAGGGAAAAAAATCCCGGATCTAGCTCTCGCTCTCCCCAGAAGAAGACAAAAAATCCAGAAGCCCTGCAACCCTGCTGCAAAGACCACAAAAGGTGATTGAAGCACCCTTGGGGGGCCACCCCCCAAGGACCTCCCTTCTTCTACCAACATGGCTAAAACGTGGCTTTTCAGCCCGTTTACTTAGCTTTTTATCGGATATAAGACCTTCTCTTGGTCTTTGTCCTTTAAAAATCTGAGGTTAGAAAGCCGAGCCAAGAATCCAAGCATCGTGTTCTCATCTGCATGGACGATGGAGGAGCCCATACATGACTCGCGACCGTCGATCTGAACGTGTCCCCACAATCGAATGAGAAGTCAGATTCCTTTTCTTGATTTCTATTGTACTTTATTTTTCTTTTAGAGACAAAAATCACAATTCTTGTCTTTCATAATGGATAAGACTTGTAAATCGCCTTTTACGGCAAAATCGCCTTTCACGGCAACAAATGAAATCGCCTTTCACGGCATTAAAAAAAAAACCCTTTTGTCTCTTTTCTTAAAATATGTGTGCAATAGAAACTAGAAAAAGTTTCATTTCCCCTTTCTACTTGTGAAGGTGGATCTTCGGATCACCATTCCTAAATTCCAAGTAGAAAAGTGAAATTGGGATACCCGTACAAAAAAAAGAAAGATGTTGTTACCCTTTATCTTTTCTTCTCCTCCCCTCCGCCGTACCCCGAAAGACCCGGGGCGGAGGCAGCGGGAGAGAGGGAAGAAATCGGGTCCATCATGGCGGATGTAGACGATGGGGGAGATGGAGATTTTGGGTTTCTGCTGGATTGTGGGACTGGGTTTCTGCGATGCTCCTCTTCCTCCCTCCCTCTTCCTCTCTCTTTTTCCTCTCTCTTCTGCTACTTTACACCTTGCCAGGGCCTCCTACTTATCTGTACATGCTTTGGGATATTTCGATCAGAAACCCTACTCTTTTATCTTTTTGCGTTTCTTCCTCAGTTGCCTCCATTGCCACTGCTTCGGTTGCAAAGATGCCTTCTTTTCCTTCTCCTTTTCCTTCTTCTTAGAAGCAGCAAGACTCACCACCATCTTCCTTTTCTTGCACTTCAGTACTCTTCTCCCTGAGGAGAAGAGCCTTATGATAATCATCCATCAACGGGGCAGAGACACCAGGAGTTTATTCCACATCAACGCTCTTTCCGCAAGGGAATAGTGGGCTCCCATATGAGGAGTTCCTTTTCCTTGGAGATGTCGAGCTTCCTCTTGTGACGGTCATCCTCCGTGCTGGGTCGAAACACAATCCGGGCATTCGGTTCTATTGTTTCTTGGACCACTTGAGCGATTATCAGAGTAGATTAGTCACTAGGAAATCATGAGAAGGATGTTGTTCATTGCCTACTCCATGTATGGGTAGTTGGTTCATTCAAAGAGTTCCAACCCCAACATTCCACATGCAAGGTATCTTGCTCACTACATAGTTAAGACTCAAGAATCTAGGCCTGAAACCATGTAAAACCTGCTTCGATTTTCACTTGGCTATGTAGGCCAAGTTTGATGATTCAAATAGTTGAAATTATGACCATTGTGAGTGGAAAATCTCCCAGATTGGAAGATCCTAGCCATTTAATCTGCAACCTTCTCTATCAAGTTTTGAGCACTGCAGCATTGTGGTATTTTATTCCTTGACCACATCTTGTCAGTCACAAACTAAGGAATTGGGATTGTTCCATGAAGAAGAGTTTTGGTGCATAGGCGGGGCCTAGCATGTCAATTAGGTTCTCGAGTAAACTAAGAAGAAAAAAATGCTGAAATGCAGTTGAACTGCTCTGTTCTGCATTGGACCCCAATTTCAAGTTGGTGCCCAGTTTACATCTGAATTCTAAACCTTTGTATTTTTATTGTAACTATAGAGTATACTCTAAAAAATATTCAGTGTGTGTTTTCTAAATATTGTACCCTTTGGAAGAATTGGGTACCTGAATATACCCGACTCAACATGGATTGCACTCAGGTGGGGAGTTTGCAATTTGGATCGAGTTAGGATGGGTGTGTAGTGTGCCATGGATTATATTTAGTCCAGTCGAATCTACTATGAATTGGCCAAATATATCTATAAAACTTGTGTCTTAATTTTTTAGACAAGCTGTTTTGTATAAGACAAAACCTTCCTTTACCATAATATTAACCAGCTAGCAATATTCACTGTCATGAGATCATGAACAGTAGCTTATGTTTTTTTTTTTTCAAGAGTTTCCATTCATGGAATGGAAATCTATTGCTCCTACCCAAGAGCTTAATAAAAGAATGTGGATATACGCCCACACTCATGTGGTTGATCAAATTTTTTTAGCTTAGCAAGGTTTGTTTCATTATGGCCTAAGTCCAGGCTACACCCACAGTCTGGTTTGTGGAATGTGGATACGTCCTTATGCACACTTAAAATTTTTTTTGTTGCCAATATAAACTCATTTGAAGGATGTTGAACTTATGCTTAGAAGTCATGTTGTTTTAGAAGGTTTCATTCCTTATACCAGAAGATGGTATGATTATTGACCTAGCCACATCTCTTAACATGTCTTTGATCGTGTCCAGTTGGCAAACCATCTCTCTATGTATAACTGTAACTTATGTCTCTGAGACTTCATATTCCAATGACTTCCTTACATTTAGGAAATAAGATTGCGAATATTTATGTTATGATAGTTTTATCTTTTGAATTGTAGTATATGCATCAATATAAAAGCTAAGCCACTCCAGACGTTACATGCTTTATTTCCAGGGCCTCACTTCAACTATAGTGAAGAAGAGGGATCTATCTGCAGGTGACATTTCTACACAATACAAATACAAGAACACCACGGTTGATGTCAAAGTTGACACCGACTCAAATGTATGTGCTCTTCCCTCATTTCTTACCTTTGAACCAACTACAAATTTCTCTTACTTTTAATCTTATCTTCTATTATTTTCTTTGCAGATCTCTACAACCCTCACTGTTTCAGATATTGTGCCTTGTACGAAGACCATTGCTACAGTAAAGCTTCCATATTATAACTCTAGCAAGGTACTAAGCTTTACCATCCCTAAGCTAATCATGACTCCTTGTTCGTAAGGATGTAAGATTTGAAACTTGACATTTAAGGTTTCTAGGTGCTTAGAGAATGATGAGTGACTTCAATTAGAATTTTGATTCACTAATAAAAAAATAAAAAAAAGGGATCCACTAAAAGATTACATAGTAGGTTTTAGGTGTTTGATCTAATTTTGCAGGAATGGATTCAAGTTCTTGCATAATTTTAGAGGCCCAATAGATTAAGTCCTATCACCTTGCATCACCTAAATAAATAGATGATAACCAATACAAATGCCCTTTAATCAAAGTGGCACAAGACATCTACGTATCAATCGCAGTAGCTTGTAAGGCCATACGTTGTCCACCTTGCATTAACCCTATAATGGAGCTGTCACCTTATTAAGGAAATGACCTTTAATGAAAGTGGCACCCAACAATCACAGAGCACTCCTCTTGTTTGTCTATATTCTGCCCTCCTTGCATTAATCTTATATGAAACATCCAACTCAAACCCGCCGATGTGTTCTACAATTCTTTTTTTCTACATTAAACATTGTTTTTTTTTAATTAACTGATACCATCATTTATTTATGTGCCATCTATTTGACTTATCTGAGGTTACCTTTGCTAAATCCATCTAACTTATGTGAGGTAAGATGTTGCAAAATGTCATCCTTGAGTAACTAAGCATGGATGAATAAACATAGGTTAAGTCCGAAGTATTTAGTTGGAATTGTGCATTTCCTTGAGTTTACAAAGAAACATGGTGGTGGATTTAAGGATTTTCCCTATCCATGTGCTAAATGTCGAAATGGGAGTGGAATGATCACCACTAATATGATTTATGAGCACTTGCTCATCAATGGTATTGATGAGTCATATACACATTGGATTCTACATGGAGAATGTGTTGCAACAACCAGTAAGAAAACATCAATATCAAATCATAATGAACAACCCAATTATATGTATCCTAGAATGGAGGAACTCGTTAATGATGCATTTAGAAGAATTGGTGAAAATGTTAATGCTCTCATGGATGATCTCATAAGGGACAGAGATATTCATGAAGGCTCCCAAGAGTTTCAAGGCGAAGACGAAGGAGAAGAAAGAAGATATAAGTCTTTATTTGATTACGAAATATGCACTTTATGCTTATGCCTATGGGGCCTTCATTATGAATTTTCTAGTAGTTGAATATGTTGATTTTATTTCATGCATTCATGTGACTTGTTTGTGCTAAGTGTCATTACGTCCTTCGAGACATAGGTGTTCCGATAGTTGAGCAAGGGATAAGTTCTTTGAATGTAAGTTAGAAAAAATTCATTTCATCACTACTTATACAGTTTCGTACTCAAGTTTTAAATGGCAGTAATTTTATTTAACATTCATTTTTTGTTTCAGAATCTTCCATACCGCCAAATCAAAGAAAGGTGGCTACCTTAAATGCTCATGGCCTACCATTGGGCGATTATACAACTCAGTTGTCATCTAGAAGTGGACAATTGGTTCGCACCATTGTCCCTATCTCATACAAGGATTGGCGTGCAGTGCCAAATGAGAAAAAAGATGAACTCTGGAAGCTCCTCCTAGTATAAAATTCTTAGCCTGTATATCTTTGAAATCGCTTGATATTTAACTTGTTCTTTATTTAGTTATTGAGCCTAAACAACCTCTTCTTTTTTTTTATGAAGGAAGATTTTGATGTTCCTCAGTCATACAAAGACAAATGCCTTAGAAGCATGGCCAAAAGTATGAGGAAATACAAGACAAAATTGAGGATGCAATACCTTGATCCACACAGAACTCATGAAGATAAACAGAACAATCGCCCTCCAGGAGTTAGGCCTGAAGATTGGGAGGCATTTATCAAACATAATGCAAATCCGAAAACTATAGAATAACGTCAAAACAATACGAAGATCAAGAAGAAAATGAAAATTTATCATACGAGTGGTAAGCATGGCCATGCGAGACTAGAGGAAAAGATGGTAAGTATTGGCATTTTTATGTAACATGAAAACATTGATTATTTTATTCCACAAAAGCTAATAATGTGTTGTTCTTGCGAATATAGAAGCACCAAAAAAAATGAAGATGCCCCCTCGATTACTAGGGCTGAAGTGTGGATCGAAGCACATAAAAGAAAGGCTGGTTCTATCCCCTTTGATGTGCCTTCACACATGGTGACTTCATCATTTTACAGTTAAGTCGATGGGATCGAAAAAAGCATACTGAGTTTACTTATGTGATGATTATTTAATTTAACAGAAAAGAGTACAAGACTTACTTTCCAGCCAAGAAGTTGATTCCCAAGACATCCGAAATGATCCTTTGACTAAAGTATTTGGCATTGATAAGAGGGGGCGTGTTCGGGGTGTTGGGAACATCGTATTAAGATCTCAGATTCTATTGTCCTTGCCAGCTCTAGAAAAATTAGCCGTCAAGGATAAGGAAGTAACTGAGCAGTCGTCAATGGTTAAAAAGTTGGAGTCCTAAGTAGAATGCATAAGGGCAGAACAAAAATGCCTAACGGAAGAATTTAAGGGTCTTAAAAAGTTGATTGAGGTATTAATGTTTTTATGGATTTTTTTTATCTATATAAGGTTTCATAATATCAGATTTTTTCTACATTTACTTAATTAATAACACGTGCATTAGAATATTATTATAGTGCAACATGATACATGGCATGTTACTTATACTTGTCTTCAGATTTATGATTTAGAGTTACTTGTCTTCAGATTTATGGTTTACTTATACATAGCCTGTTACTTATACTTGGAATGGGCACAACATGCTACTTTTCTGTCTTTCCTTTGTTTAAGCTCTCTGCTCTAGCAAGAAAAAAAAAAAAAAGCAAAAAAGAAAAATCAGAGAGAGTGAATGAAACAATAGTAGCATTGCAATTTTAATGGCGTTTATGATAAGGACCTCAGACCCTCCTGCAATTTACAGAACTGTCTCTGCCACTGCCACAGGTAAAAAAACAAGGCAACACCTTCTTTGTTTATTACATTAAGAGCTCTATTATTTTCTCTAACTCGCATATTTTTATCCGTCTTGTTCATATTCTATTCTTTTGCACTTTATGTTATGGTTACACACTAACACTTCTCAGTCCATTTTGGACTGTGTCATGTTGACTTCTGTAACTACAAACCTATCTTGACTTTTGTAACTACAGAGTTCCCTCTCACCCCAAAGTAGTTTCATCATTTAAAAAAAGTCCATGAAGGATAAAAACCTTGAAGTAGGATTTTGAATTGAAAGGCCATGAACGAGAAGTAACTGCTGTAGATTGGTATGTATTTGTTACAAAGACAATCTGCCAAGGCATTCTATGTTTTCATGAGCTTCATTTCTCTCTCTCTCTCTCTCTCTCTCTCTCTCTCTAATGTCTCGCAGGTGTCCGTCAGAAACTGGAAAGATTGCTACTTCATGTGATGATTTCCTTGTATGTGTAGCGGTTATCATTTCTACTATGTCTTCCATCTCTTCTTCCAATCATTGAAAATTATCATGCATGATTCACTATTCTTGTAACTTGCTTTGAATCCTTCTATGAGGAAGATCTCCTCACTCCATAGGAAACTTCAGAGATATGTTGGTACCTCTGATGATTGAATATTTGAGCAGGGCAAAATATCGAAAAGTTTCCACCTGTCAAATATTGCAATGTTAAAACAGTCGGTTCCAAGCAAAAAAAAATTGACATTCAGTATTTGGTGAAAAAAAGTGTGTTCCTGATATAAAAGGCTTTTGTATTTATCAACAATGAATCTCAAAGAACATTTTTTTCCGTGAAGCAAATGGCACAAACAACCAGTACACCAAAAAATAAAAACAGAGACAATGGTCTAGAGCGTTTAACGACACTTTCGTAATATGGGGCGGTTTTGATCCGTTTTGAATGAGGATGATACCCAAATTGTCACTGCTTCTAATGATCAAACTGTAAGTTGGAAATTTGTTTCATTTCTATTTCTTCCCATTTATCACTTTTATAGTGAAAACTGGTTATTTTAATATTCACTGTATCTACTTACTTACAAATCTATTAATTTACTTGTTATGTTACCCAATGATAGCTATGTGCTCTTCGCAATGATAGCTATGCGCTCCACTTGATCTTGCCAAGTAAAGTAGGTCCTTTAGTGAATCTGTTGAAGGTTGAAAAGGTTCCTGATTCGACATATGACATATGCTTGGTGGTCTTAACGAACAAATTAAAGAGATAAAAGAGGTTTGTGGGCTTTTAAGATCTTGTTTCAGGCTTTATATGCCACCATATTCCTATGATAATATGATATGCATCAGTGCTCATCTTTTTTTTTCTTTTTTTCTTTTTTTTTAGCCTAGTATGTTTGGGTAGTTGCAACTAAGCATCTGAATCTTTTCTGGTCATTAAGCTTCCAATCAAACATCCTGAATTGTTTGAGAGTCTTGGAATAGCTCAACTAGAGGTACTAATCTTAGTTACCTTCTTTTTGTAATTTTCACTATTAATGTGCATTGGGATTAAAAATAATGTGAACTGGAAATTAATTTCTTTTGCTGAACTGATCACAAGTCTTACTTTATGGGCCACCTGGTACAGGAAAAACTCTGTTAGTAAGAGTTGTGGCACATCATACTGATTGCACCTTTTTCTTTGCTTTTCTTTTATTCTCAGTATAGATGGTGGATTTTAATTGATCAATTTCTTATTAAAATGGCGTGGACTTCTATTCTTACAAATGCAATTTAAAGACTATTTAACTATGGCTTGTGCCTTAGGTAAATGTGCCTTAGCCCTTAGGTAAGTCCATATGGATGGTTGAAAGGGTGGATATGTTTGTGGATATTAAATTTGTATATCCATGTGTTGTTAGTTGCAAGTGCATATGTTACATACGTAAGTTCAGTTGGATGCGTCAGGCATTTATCAATTTATTCAATTGGAAGTTTATTCATGTCATGTGTTTTCATGTTAGATGCCCAATCATCTCAATCGTTTCATGTGATATGCAATTTATTAGAGTGGATTTGTCACGCCCACAAACCGAGACCAAACAAACCAAGTCCCTAATCCGGAATCGTGGCACGACGGGTTAAAAAATTCCGTCCACATCGCGCTAGTTTCCCACAGGTTTTCACGGTGAGGATCCTAAAACCAATCCATCACGATATAGTAAATCATATTCACTATATACAAAATGTGCGGAAGCGATGTAGCAAACACTTAGTCCGATCAATTAAATAAAATTGAGAATCAAAGATGTGCATCATAATGAGAAATATATCATAGCAAGCTCATAGTTAGTTTAAGTTACAATACCAAAAGTAATTTAAGTTTTACAATCCCAACATAAAGATAAAAGCCAATAAAGGCTATTAAACAAGTTCCCAAAATAACAACATCCATTCTCAAAAGCGATTCGAAACTCATAACCCAACTCGACGTCTAGATGACATCGTTGGACGGCCACTCGGGTCCAACCTGCTCATCCGCATCATCCGCTCGCTCCATTTCAAAGGGAGCGAGGTCGATATCTGGCACCAAACAAGAGAGCATCAGACACGTTGGTCTAGCAAGTAAATAAACAGATAAAGGAGTGACAATAATTATAAAACATTTATAAAATATTTAAAAGTCTAAACAGTAAGTATCGATGAATTAAAGAAACTAATTCTAAATCATTGATAATTTAAAGAAACATAACAAACTGAGTAAAAATACTGGCAATCCACTTTTAACTATATTCTCATATTACCGAAGTAATAAGAGCAAACAGAAACCGTTGCCACTATCCGTGGGACTAGAAAAACAGAGCCGTAGCCACATAAAGTGGGACGGAATACAGAACCGTTGCCATGGCCGGAGCAGACAGAGTCCAAACTGCAGTTGGCAAATAATTTAAAGATTCCAAGCCGAGTGATCAGCCCAACGAGGTAACCTAAGCTTAGTGGTGCCGTTCAAAACCAAAACCTGAATCGATACAAATTAAATCATAGTAATACATTTCTGAAATCGATAAAAGGACTACTCCTGAACAAATACTAACTGACAATTTCAAACAAAGCAGATAAGTAGCTTTACCGATATTTTGAGATGTGGTGAACCACTCAAATCTAATTCAATTCAATTTATAGAAAAACATGCAAATTTTACAAACTTGGAATAAAGTAGTGTGTAATGGTTCAATGGCTTACCAAAGGTCACCTCGATTCACATTTAGTCCCAC
Source organism: Camphora micrantha (assembly GCA_003546025.1). NCBI lineage: Eukaryota > Viridiplantae > Streptophyta > Magnoliopsida > Laurales > Lauraceae > Camphora > Camphora micrantha. Next base: position 45,665,811 of record QPKB01000004.1, on the reverse strand, counting down.
AAATCGGTTTATGAGTGAGAGGTTTGATGCCACTGAAGATCTCCGATAATTGAGGACGCAAAATGTGCATCAAGATTTTAAAGTAATTCCATTGGCAATTCAATACCAAACTTCCCTTTCACTTTTCCCACGAGATTCACACAATACAAGATGTTTTCATGTAGTATTACATTTTCCTAGAATCCATGATTATGTAAGGGAACCATACATATCAAATAAAAGGAGAAAAAGGGGCTGGAGTATGTGCCTAGCAGAACCCGGGGTCCGCTCGAGCGACCTAAGCCCATCGAGAGATTGGGTCGCTCGAGCGGACCAGCCTCTGGTTCGCTTCAGATCAGCCAGGGCCTGGACTGCTCGAGTGGCTCATGGGTTCGCTCGAGAGGACTGGGCTCTGCCTTGTCCGTTCAATGTAGGTTTTGCACCTGATCTGCCTTCCTTCTGTTTTCTTTTCCTTCCTTATTTCCTCCTCAATCTCCAGCTTCCTTCCCATCCATTCAAGACCTTCCTTAACATTAAGAATCTCCATTCAACCTTCACCCACTACATTCATTCAAATAATATGAATCAGATTTTAAGATAATAGAATCACAAAAGACATGACTTCTGAAATGCATTCTAACACTTCTTAAACAAAATAATTTTTTAGGGAGAAACATTCATATAGCTGTAACCACAATATGTGAAAGTATAGCATTAAATTTCCACTAGAATACATTTGAGAAAACAACCATCAAGTTGTAGAAGAAAGCAATTCTAACTGAAACAAAAATACAATTTTTTAAACAAAATAGATCATTGATATGCAGGTATTCATTTATCATATATTTACTTGCCTCAAGTGCAAAAAGGGTCACAATCTACTCGCAGAGAAGCTCTAACACAGCTGCACCCGATCTACACCAAAGTCCCAAGAAAAAGCATTCAAAATTCCCAAATTTCGAAATTAGGAGGAGTTCTCAAAGAACTCTTTGCATGCATGATAAAACAATTCTAAAGGGTCTAAAAAACCCAAGTTTTCAAGAAGGAAGCCACTGCTTACCTCTAGGTGTTCCAAACAAGGAGAGCTTGAAGAAGAAAAAGGTCTAGATGATATTCCTTTGAGATTGGTATTAATGGAAAGCTAAGAGGAAGGAGAAGAGATTGGTGTGGTCAAATCTCCATTATCCACCAAGGAATAAGGACATGCAGAAGAGAGAAGGGTGTGAAGAAGAAAGGGGACTCTTGTCTCAGCTACAGCTGTTGCAGGAAATAGAATTCTGGGGGGGGGGGGGTAGTACAACATACAACGTGGGTTTAATTCTTAGGTTTAAGTGAGTGCTCAAATCTTCCAAAGGCTGACACTTGTGTGTCCCGGATGAGATCGACGAAAGAGACAAATTTGATCGTTCAAAATATCTAGTTTCTAAAAAGTATATTTTTCTCATGATGTGCAAACTTCAAAATTCATGCACAGATTTGGTGTGTGCAGTCATTTTTGACCTTTTTCTCGAAAAAACGCGATTTCTGGGTTTCAAATTCAAACGGATAAAACATGAAAGTTGTTAAGATCAATAAAACAAATCAAAAGGAGTAAAGAATTGGAATTTTTTTTTAAACTCAAGAATAAATTCTCTCAAATCAACACGTGTCACACGGGGCGCCCGGCCCATGTCAAACTAAGTCCAATGCCTCTCAAAACTCCCCAAAGCTATTCAAAAGTCTAATCTAGCTTAAAAATCAAACTAATCATCCTCTAATCCCACTTAGACACTAATCACGGCTAAATAAACAATTACACATACTAAGCCCAGGTGGGGGTCTGACAGGATTCAACTAAATGCATTCATGAAGTGTGTTGTGGTTTGTAATTAAATTTGTTGAATGTGTTCTTTATGATTATCTGAGCACCCTTTTTAGCATGCTTATGTAAGCAAATGTGGAATGATGCTATTTTGCTTTGTTGAGGTCCCAACTCCCAACATTTGGCATGCTAGAGCAATATTGCATGTTAGTTCTGGATGGTTTGAAACCCTTATTATGCTAGACTCACCTAGACTCAGACCCATTTTTATGGTTTGAAACCCTTATAATGCTAGACCTGGTTTTTGGCATCCAACCTTCTTATCACTCTTGGGCCCTTGTGAGGATGTAGCCTTTATTGAGTGCATTCTGCGTTCCCAGAACCATGCCCCTTATTAGGCAGGCTTAGATCTAGGTTCCAGTGTCTGTTTTGGGCCGACCTACACTGGGATCCAGTCATTCAGACCTTGAAATCTTTTCTGAGTCCATGCACGGGCCCATTGAGTCTGGCCCTGATCTGTCCATTGACAACCCTACACTCTCGTTTGAATACTTCCACATACTTCCCTGCTTAATGCTTGCTTGATCAATTAATCTTCTTCACTTTGAGAATATTTTATTTTTCAAGACATCCTAAAAGTATACCTTAGGAAAAAAAAAAGAAGAAAGAAAGAAAGACAACTTAAAAATAGCTTGCAAATAAGATGAATGGAAGCACCATAACTTGCATAGAGGGCTCTAGCAATATTAGCTTGCTCCACCATTCTCTGGCAACGGTCTTGAACACTTAAGCATCTCATGTTCAGTTTGCATGGTCAATGATGATGTTTTTTTATTTAGAATATTCACCTCTTTTGTCACGTCCCTAAAAATAAGAATTGGGAAAAACGTGAAAAATTTAAATTTAAATTTAAATTCCTGTGTTTAATACAACACAAGCTTCCAAAAAGTGGACCCACAAAAAAAATTTCAACCTGTGGTGAGTCAAAATAAATTTCATTAAGTGTAGCGGAAGCTTTATTCAATTGGTATTCAAAGTTTATAGATAAGATCCAACACAAAAATCACATAAACATTAATAGTTAAAGTTGCAAAATAAATTAAATAATTACTAGGAAAAGTTTATCATTAAAAGAAAGTTCATCTAAAGAATTGTTAAGATGACGATCTCTCTAACGCAGGCTCAGACGGCTCCGAACCCATCTCCGGCATCCCACTCGGGTTCATCAGTTGGCTCAAACGTTTGACCCTCCTCCGTTTCCTCGGTAAAGTAGGGCTTGGTACCTATGCACCAAATATTACAAAGTAAATAGCAAGTACATAATCATAATTCGAAATTAAATACAACAATGAGAATAATATAGACAAGTGTGATCATAAAGAAGTAATGACAATGACACGAACGAACGTATAACATAAACCAAATAAAACAAATGGAGCAATATAATTCACACGAAGATAAGTGTCCCCGTTGTAGGTGGTCAGCCCTAAATAAATTGGGAAAGCCCGTCCACATAGTCGGTGGTCATAAACCGATCAAATAAAAAAAATCAAGATAACCTGTTTACATTCAAAGCGGATTATAAGTGATCCGGACACATCGGTGATCAACAGTCCACATATCGATCTGCAGTGGTCCACAAATGACCCACATAAACATAAACATAAACATAAACATAATAGACCTGAATAATAAAACTCCGACACAAAAGTCCTAAGTCCAAATAAAGTGCTGACCATTTCACAATTCATATCACAATCGAATCGTCATATAAAATTTGCAAAGCCACTTTATAGTTCATAACACAATAAGGTATGCATCTAAAGGAATACACATCCTAAACCAACATATATATGCATGCAAAGGTTAAGACATAGATACGAATCATTCCTAAGGTCAAACATAAGGTCTCGTACCCAACAACCACAGGAATCTCTAATATATATAAGATCAACGCATCCCTTCTTCATTAATGGTGCATAGACCCAATTAAGGGTTTTCCAGTAGAGATGGGTTGGGCTCGAGTCTATTAGGATTTCCCCGAGGTTATACAAAATATTAAACCCTATGTTAGTAATATGCCGTGTGCTCGGACGGTATTTACTTGGTCCAAAGATCTGATATTAAAATACAAAAATATAATTTTAACACACCAAAACCATAGGTATCATTTATGAAAACTTAGATTATAAGAGAATACAAATAATAATAATAATCTTAAATTATAATTTATGAAAACTCAAGAACCCCACCAAAAATATTTTCTAAATTTAATTCTTCATAAAATAAGTCAAAGGATCAAATTTGAATTCATTAAAAGCTAAAGGTTCTTTTCTGTTTTTAAATTCAAGAACTAATGAGCCAAAGTGTTAAAAGCCAAAGACAACAGTTGTAACATGACTCATCATGACTCATCTTTTTATTAAAAGAAAATAATGGAATGTGTGAAAATATATATATACACAAAGTCAAAGTTGTGTACCGGTGTACAACTTCACCCATCTCGCCCATCTCACATCACCACTTTATTCTCTCTCTTTATCCCCTCACAGCATTATCTCTTCCTCACCAATTCCACACGTCAGCAACTGAAACTGAAACTCCTTTTACAGAAAGGGAATTCATTCAGAAGCTCGACGCCAGTAACAAGGGTCACTCGGATAGTGGGCCCCCTGATCAAAATCCAAGATCAGCCCTCATCAATAGGGTCGCCCAGGGCCCTACTATAAGATCTATGGCCCTGATTGGTCATCAGGTTTATCCCTTGGCCCCACCATCATATCTAATAAGGGAACAATGCCAAAGATGTCTCACGCCTCAACTATGTAAACTCTCAGATGGTGAACCAAGAGGGGTCCACCTCACACAGGTCCACATCTCTAAGGTCGCCCCGCCATGTCCGGCCCGATGAACGGACCAGATCTATGATCAAATCATCCAGTGGGTCCCACAACCACTACTGCAAAAACTGGTTTTCCCCTTTTATCATGCCCTCTGCTGATCAGTCTACATAATAATGGCCCAAACAGGGTCCACTGCCCACGGATCCAGCCTCCTTGAGGTCGCCCGTGGGTCCACTACTGGATCTACGGTCCTGATCGAACATCAGTGGGGTCCACATGGCCCCACAGTCAATACACAGTAATAAGATTATTTGCGTTTGGGAACTGTGTGACAGATCTCATCCTCTTTGGGCCGACAGTAATGCTAAGAAAAATAATAAGAAAATCCATGGATGATCTCCGATCTCCGTTCTCATCAAAAAACATAATTAACATTATCAAAAGGGCATTAAAAGGGTTTCTACATGCATTAACACGCAAATCAAGGAAGAACACAAGTATTAAATCTACAAATTATGGTTAGGTACTTACCTTTTTACCGGGGTTGAAGAAATGCACAGATCCTAACCCAAATCAAGATTCTCACAGCGATTCCCACAGCGTTCGAGAAAAATCCTATCATCGATCTAACAAAGAATATGAGAAAGAAATGCTCAGATGAACAGATCGATGGTATTCCTATCCCAAATCTACCATTGGAAAGAAAAAGGAGATAACCCAAGAATATAGATCTACTCCTAATGGTTTGAGGAGAGGGTTACCTGAGATAAGAAAGTTGAGCCAAGAATGATTGTGTCTTCAGATCTGGATTCTGATGGCTGGATCCTAAAGTTGCAGAGGCTTGGGAACTTGAAAGAGGAAGAAGACGAACTTACGGGAGGAGTTGCAGAGATAAGTGGGGAGAGATAAGACGTGTGTTCATAATAAAAGGGGATTAGGTTAATTAAGAGAATATTCTCTGGGCTTAAGTTATTGGGTCAAAACTACGGGTCAGGTCATCTACCCATTAACCCAGCTCACCAATCCACGCATCTAATCTAACGTGTGCCCCACTTAATCCTAACCACTTAAATAACTAAAATACATTCAATTAAAATAATAATAAAATTCTAATTAAAAATTTAATAAATATTTAAAAGTGTGACTGGGATCTTACATTCTCCCCCCCTTAGGACATTTGGTCCTCCAAATGCAATCATACCTCTGGAAGAAGATGCGGGTAAAGCTTCTTCACTTGGTCCCGGAGTTCCCAAGTGGCTTCTTGAGGACTATGATGCTCCCGCTGAACTTTCACCCAATGTATTGTCCGAGTCCTGAGAATTTGCTCCTTCGTGTCGATGATCTGAGACAGTCGCTCCACATAAGTAACATCTGGTTGCAACTCCAATGGCTCATATTGCAACACTTGAGACGGGTCTGCGATATAGTTTTTCAACATCGAGACATGGAAAACATTATGCACCGCTGACAATTCTGCTGGTAAGGCCAATTTGTAAGCAACTTCTCCAATTCTTTCCAAGATCTCAAATGGGCCAATATATCTCCGAGATAACTTCCCTTTTTGCCCAAATCGCAATGTCCCTCGTGTAGGTGAAACCTTAAGAAAGACATGCTCGCCCATCTCGAATTGATGGTCTCTTCTTTTCATGTCTGCATAACTCTTCTGCCGGCTTCTAGCAATTTTCAACCGATCATGGATTTGCTTCACTTTGTCACTGGTATCACTAACAATAGATGGACCATGAAAACTCCTGACACCTCTCTCCTCCCAACAGATTGGGGTCCTGCATCGACGTCCATACAACGCCTCAAATGGTGCCATACCGATACTGGAGTGATAACTATTATTATATGCAAACTCGCATAATGGGAGGCTCTTCTGCCAGTCCTTCCCAAACTCAAGAATGCAAGCTCGCAACATATCCTCCAGTGTCTTATTAGTCCTTTCAGTCTGACCGTCAGTCTGAGGATGATATGATGTACTAAAATTCAGCGTCGTGCCCAAAGCTTCTTGAAGTTCTGTCCAGAATTTGCCCAAAAATCTAGGATCTCTGTCTGATACAATCGACAAGGGAACACCATGAATTGTGACAACTTTCTCCATATACATTCGAGCTAATTCATCTCGAGGTGTCTTCATGGTCATTGGTAAGAAATGTGCCACCTTAGTCAATCTGTCAACTATCACCCATATGCTATCTCTGTTATGAATCGATGGTAACCCCGAAATAAAATCCATCGTTATGTGTTCCCATTTCCAATCGGGCACTTCCAATTGTCTTAGAAGTCCTGGGGGTTGCTTCCGTTCTGCCTTTACTTGCTGGCACACCAAGCATCTTGCTGTAAATCCTGTTACTTCCTTCTTCATATTATTCCACCAGTAATGATTACGCAGGTTCTGGTACATCTTTGTACTACCTGGATGAATAGTATAACGAGAATGATGTGCCTCTATCATGATCTCATTCTTCAACTCTTCTATGTTTGGCACACATAACCTGTCTTGAAAATACAGCACACCCTCCAACAATCTGAAATCTGGTATGCTGTCAATTTGTTCAATCACTCGAGCTAGCTCTGGATCCTCTGACTGCCTGCTTTTGATCCTGTTCAAGATCTCTGGTTCCCAAACAAACATGTGAGCCAACATAACCTTATCATCAATTGGCTGCAAAGTCACACCCAAATCGAGAAAAATTTCTGCCCAGGACCATTCTGCTCTCAAACATGCATTAGTTGCTACCCTTCGACTCAGTGCATCAGCTACTACATTGGCTTTCCCGGGATGATATTTGATCGGAAAGTCAAAATTCTTTATATATTCCATCCACCGGGTCTGTCTCATGTTCAATTCAGGCTGAGTAAACAAATATTGAAGACTTTTATGGTCTGAATGAGTTTCAAACTTCTCACCGTAGAGATAATGACGCCACATCTTCAATGCCATGACCACTACTGCAAGTTCCAAATCATGAGTGGCATACTTTTTCTCATGCTCTTTCAATTGTCTAGAGCCATAAGCCACTACCTTCCCATCCTGCATAAGCACACAACCCAAACAAACTTTCGAGGCATCCGTATAAATGACAAATTTACCATTCTCTGAAGGCAATGTGAGAACTGGAACTGTAGTCAACCTATTCTTTAACTCGTGAAAATTGCTTCACATTCGTCAGTCCACAGGAACGGTACATCTTTTCGTGTTAATCTGGTTAATGGAGCAGCAATGGATGAGAATCCTTTCACAAATCTCCTGTAGTAACCTGCTAAACCCAAGAAACTATGAATCTCTGTTACTGACATGGGTCTCTGCCACTTGACCACTGCCTCAATCTTTCCTGGATCAACAGCCAATCCTTCCTTGCTGATGATGTGACCTAAGAAAATTACTTGTTCAAGCCAAAATTCACACTTACTCAATTTGGCATAGAGCTGATGCTCTCTCAAAGTCTGCAATGCTGCCCTCAAATGCTGCTCGTGATCTTCTCGAGACCGAGAATACACTAATACATCGTCTATGAAAACAACGATGAATTGGTCGAGAAATGGAGCGAATATCTTATTCATCAAGGCCATAAATACTCCTGGAGCATTGGTCAGCCCAAATGGCATTACCAAAAACTCGTAGTGGCCATATCTCTTTCTGAATGCTATCTTCTGAATATCTTGATCTCAAACTCTGAGCTGATGATATCCTGATCTCAAGTCTATCTTTGAGAAATATTCAGCTCCCTGAAGTTGATCAAATAATTCATCGATCCTTGGGAGAGGGTATTTGTTCTTGATTGTGACCTGATTGAGTTGTCTATAATCTATGCACATCCTCATGGAGCCATCCTTCTTCTTCACAAATAGGACCGGCGCACCCCAAGGTGATACACTTGGTCTCACAAATCCCTTGTCCAACAAATCCTGCAATTGAGTTTTCAACTCTCTGAGTTCTGCTGGAGCCATCCTATATGGAGCTCTAGAGATTGCAACTGTCCCTGGCACCAATTCAATCAAAAAGTCTATCTCCCTGACTGGAGGTAAGCCTGGAATTTCATCCGGGAAAACATCAGGGAACTCACAGACCACTGGAATATCCTCCACCCTTTTGGACTGTTTATCCTCCGTGATAAACGCCAAGTATCCTTCACATCCAAATTTCAACAATCTTTCTGCCTTCAATGCCGAGATCCGACATGTCTGAATCGGTCTCCTTCGTCCCACAAATTCATAGTGTCTGAAAGCAACGACAACTTGATAGTTTTGTTAAAACAATCCATCACTGCTCTATAGGTAGCTAGCCAATCCATACCAAGTATGACATCAAAATCCTTCATCGTTAGAAGTATCAAATTGGCAGGTAAAATGAAATCTCCAACCTGAACTCGGGTACTCAGAAAATATTGGTGGCAACGAACCCGCTTACCCACCGGGGTACCCACTACTAAAGCAACATCTAATCTCACTACAGCCGCATTGATATGTTTAGCAAAATCATGGGAAACAAGGGAATGTGTAGAGCCAGGGTCAAATATGGCCTTAGCTTCTACCTCTGAGATTAGAACAATACCTTCCACAACCTCTGCAGAAGCATCTGCATCCTCATGAGTAACTGCATAGACTCTGCCCATCTGCTGAGCTTGGTTCTGCCGCCCTTGCACTGGCCTAGGTGCTCTTGGTTGACCAACTAGTTGTTGCCGTCTCTGTTGCTGGAATTGCCTCTGCTGTCCCTGAGCCGGCCTCTGCTGTCCCTGTACTGGCCTCTGTTGCCCTAGAGCTGGCCTCTACTGCTGTGGCGCTGCACTCCTATATTGCTAGTACTGAGGAGCTGGTGCTCGATACTGTTGCTGTGGGGCTCGCTAAATCTGTTGTGGTCCCTGCGGAGGTGCTGTCCTCCAAGGCTGTTGTGCAGGAGCACGAGAAGCTGCTAGCTGGGACGCTAGGGACTGACTACCGCCATGGGGACAATCGTGAACTTGATGGCCAATCTGTCCACAATGAAAACATGCTCCAGTCTCCCTATAGCACTGCTCAGTAGGGTGATTCTTTCCACACCGCCCACACTGCTGTCATTGACCGCCTGAGGGTTGACCTTGAAACTTTGGTTTCTTCGGGTTGCCCTGACTAGAAGATTGTCTCAACTGATGTTGCTGGTTTTTGGCTTGCCGTTCTGTTGCCTTCTTTTTTAGTGCACCCTCAGCCCAATATGCACTTTTCACAGTCTCCTGAAATGTCGGGCGTTGATTGTCTCCAATCATCATATAAATATCAGTTGATAACCCCATCGAGAAAACGCCTGATTTTCTCTTCCTCTGGAACAACTAGTGTAGGTGCATACCTAGCCAATCTTGTGAACTGCTGTTCATACTGCTGCACTGACATGTCACCTTGCACTAAGTTCTGAAAATCTCTCTTCCACTGGTCCTTGACATATTTAGGGATAAACTTATCCATGAACTCCTTGGTGAATGTTTCCCATGAATGTTCTTCAGCCACTGCATCTGCTTGCACTACCATCTTCACTGAATTCCACATTGAAGAGCTATCCCTCTAAACATGTAAGCTGCCAAATCAACTCGTTACTTCTGAGTACAGCGGAAAACTGCAAAGATCTTCTCCAACTGCTCTATGAAGTCGTCTGCTGCCATGGGATCTTCTGATTCGAGAAACTCAGGAGGAACCCTCTTCCTGAATTTCTCATAGATATCATTTGGATCTAATTCTCTGGGAGGCATGACCACTTGCACTGGCTGAGCTACTCTGTCAGTCAAGGCCAAGATCTGAGCCTGAAATGCTGCTCTATCTCTGGCTGCTTGTGCTCTCTCAGCAGCTCGTTCTTCCCTTTCTCGCTGTTTTTCTGCAGCTTGTTCAGTCTCACATTCTTTCTGCTGCTCATTTTGAGTAGTTTGGGCTTGCACAAAAGCTTGCAAGAGTTGGGTGAAACGATCATCTGAATTATTCGATCCATTCCCAGGTTCCTTGTCCTGAGATCGAGTCGTACGCTGTGCCATGACCTACAATAAAATAATGATAGGTTAGATCCAATTAAACAAGCTAACAAGCAATTCTATAGACTTTACAGTTAGCACGTAAAGCCTGTCTAACGGAATTCGCAATCCTCACCACGTCCTACTGTTTCTATCCATTTTAATATCCGAAGATCGTGCTGGGCTATGATACCAATTGTCACGTCCCCAAAAATAAGAATTGGGAAAAACGTGAAAAATTAAAATTTAAATTTAAATTCCTGTGTTTAATACAACACAAGCTTCCAAAAAAAATGTAAAATCCCGGTCCCACTTTTAAATATTTATTAAATTTTTAATTAAAATTTTATTATTATTTTAATTGAATGTATTTTAGTTATTTAAGTGATTAGGATTAAGTGGGGCACACGTTAGATTAGATGCGTGGATTGGTGAGCTGGGTTAATGGGTAGATGATCTGACCCGTAGTTTTGACCTAATAACTTAAGCCCAGAGAATATTCCCTTAATTAACCTAATCCCCTTTTATTACGAACACATGTCTTATCTCTCCCCACTTATCTCTACAACTCCTCCCGTAAGTTCGTCTTCTTCCTCTTTCAAGTTCCCAAGCCTCTGCAACTTTAGGAAGCTAAGGCCATATTTGACCCTGGAGGGTCAAACGTTTAATTTGATCAAGCTAGTATATTGATTTTTTAAATAAACTGATGATGTGTGATATTAATGTGTAGATGAGAATGCTACAATTTATGGGTTTTAATTTTTTTTTTGTGATTTTAAAAAATGAATTTAATGGCAAATAAAAAAATTATGGGAAAATTATTTTAAAAAATAATGATAATTAATTAGGGATGGTTCAAAATTGTCATTTAACATAGTAAAAACTATTCAATATGGAACGGTTTTAAACGCTTCTTGAACGGACTAGTTACTGTTCTAAAAATTAGAATTTGAAACAGTTTTAGAAAATTTGAAAGTGTTTATAACCGTTCCAAAATATATACTAATTCTAACGGACACTTAAATTTGGAACGCTTTTAAAATATTTGGAAGTGTTTAGAACCGTTCCAAAAGGACTATAATAGTTCCAAATATTTGAATTTGAAACGGTAAAGCGAAATCCGGCATTGTCTAGAACCGTTGCGAAATTCATAATTTGGAATGGTTCAAAGAAAATTGAAACGGTTTGAGACACTTCCAAAATTTTTATTTTGAAACGGTTTTAAACCATTTCAATAGTTAAGGGCCATTTGCAGCGGTTTTGGACCGTTCCTATTTTTACTAGGAACGGTTTTCAACACTTCCTATTTGTTGTTTTGGTGTAGTGGGACTCTCCTGGATCTTTGGCTCTCATAAGTGGGCCTCCACAAGAAGAATCCTAACCATCCATATGAAGGCCTCCTGCTCTAGATGAAAACAGAACAAAGTGAGAGCATCTTTGGATATATGGCTAAGATCTCTACTATCCAGAGAACCTTCTCTTTTTGTATGGTTCAACAACAGGTTCTCCCATTCACTCAACCATTTTTTATCACTACAATGTGGGCCTCACCTGTACAAACCTAAACAATTTACTGCAAAAGATCTCTTTTCTTTTTTCTTTCTTCCCTTCCTCTTCTTTCTTCTCTCCCTCTCTTTTCTTCTCTCATCTGCACACATGCACACGTCTGCCCTGCAGCACACACCAAACCATCACCTTTTCTTTTTCCTTTTCTTTTTTCTCTTTTCTCTTTTCTCTTTTCTCTTTTCTCTTTTCTCTTTTCTTCCCTTCTTCTCCATCTTCTTCTTTCTCCACCTGCGCACCCCCTGAACCCATCTCTTTTTTTTTTTTTTTTTTGCATGAATTCTATAGATGTTTATTATATAATAATAAACAAATATCTTCCTCTCTTATATTTAATTTAGAATGGAACATCAAGAAGATATGAATCCTTCCACATGCGTTTGACCAACAATTACTTTCTATTTATATTTAAATTTACTTTCAACTAACCTCTCTCTCTATCAAATATCCACGCCACATGAATTGGAAGGCATAAACGTATATGGGGTTCTCCAAAAGATGGTGACAGATCTTAAATTTTCTATATAATTGTATTAAATGTAGTATGTATGTTTACTAGGTGTCTACTTTCAATTTAAATTGGGCTTTCCTTCCATGAATTAAAGGCTCGCGTTGGGCGCGGGACAAGAAGCGCCAGTTCCTAGATATGAGGCCATGAAATAGACACTAAACAAAGTTTATAAGGCTGATCTCCCAAGAAAATACAACGGAACATCATGTGGACAGTGGACTGCCCCGTGTGCATGATCTCCTAGAACGCTCGAACTCAACCATTTGTTCTGATTTATTGCGATTCAAATTTTCTATTTATATCGCTTTTCTAAACATGACATATGGTAAATATTTGTGAGGAGTAGATCAGTGTATCGGCCTCAATGTGGGGCCCACATGGGACTGAGACTCTGGGGGATCGAAAGATCTCCCTGGCCCCCTTATCTCTGTAAAAAAATCATCCTTATTTTGAAAAATTCAGTCACAAGTTTAATAGTGTATAGTTCATTCTGATGGGAGTGTCATCGATCTGACGGTCTAGATGGGTGCAACTGTGTTTACGAGTTTTTATAGTCCAGTAGATAAAGGAGAACCTTGGGATCTAGCAAATCCCAAGAATTGGAAACGTTGTTGGCACTTGGCAGTTGATTTTTCTAAGCCTAATTAAAGACAGGAATTAGTAAATGAAGTGTGAACTTTCAATTTCAATACTTTTACTTCTAAGGTCATAACCATTAAAAAAGAAAGGCATAAATGAATTGAGATTTTTAACCAGGTAAACGAATTGGCTTAGGATGGAACCCATGGTTATTATTCACAGCAGTGGACAACACCCAAATCTAACTCAACCTAACTTGACCCACTACACCCTCCAACTAAATATTACCAACCAAAAGATAAAAGTTGATGTAACCTGTCCATGGCAAGACCGTGAACATATTCATGTTTTTCTTCTATTGGCATTTATTTCAAGCATAAGTAGCCTCCGTGGTTGCTGTCAGTTAAACCCACTCAACTACAAAGCTTTGTTTCTATTGCAAAATCCACGTAAGCGCCAGCTACTACTGCATATGTGACACCAAAATTAAAGCCGTGTCCAATTACAATACGCCAAAAAATTATTTCCTCAAACACAAACGACAGCTTTTGTGACCGACCCCACGTGCATATGACATGCCACCAGAATACAAAACCGTGCTCTAATTTTAAAACAGGCCGAATGGTCCATGAGCCACATTCATCATTCAATTCAGCAGACCTAAATTTTTCAAAATTCAATAGAGTCTGTCGTCATCGTAATTGTAGTCCTCTTCCTCTCCCTCTTCCCGTCCCAATTATTTTTTGTCCTTAAACTTCTAACATTAAACTACTCAGAGAACCGCTCTTTACCCAAGTGAAAAGAAGTAACGATTTTCACCAAGCCGTTCAGGATTTAAATTTTGAGTACACCAACTCCTCCCTTGTGTGGGGGCTCTATTCCTCCTCATTCTCTTCCTCGTCCTTTTTATGTATTTATTGCTGCTGCTAATGCTAGTACTTCTCCCTCTCTAACTCTTATATCTTAAAAATGCAGTTATTAAATAACTTTTATATCTTGAAAATGCACTTGTTGGGACTAAAAAAGCCAACTCTCTTTTTTCCTTGATCCATGTCAATGGAAAGAGATTTTATTCACAAATCTCAACTTAATATGTTTAGGAACTATTAAATGAATATTCTGCACATCTTACCAAATGCATTATTTATCTCTATATATCACTAAAATAAATTGCATATTTGCCGACGCGGTCTAAATACGTCACAAATAATGTGTTTAGTAGACGCATCATAGTGTTGGCAAAACGATTACGCGACGGTACCTTATGAGCGTCAGGACTAAGGTTGCACACGAGACGGTTCCGGATCGGAACCATAGTGGACCCGAACCCGGACCCGTTTCTAAATAACAATTCCGGTTCCAAACCCGGTTTTGACTCGGAACCTATTTTGTTGGTTTCAGACCCAGTTTCGATCGGAAAACCCGGATCCGGGTTCACCTAGAGGATTGGAATTTAGTTCTAAAATCGATTCTAATTTCTCTTTATTCTTCATTTTTCTTAAAATAAGCATATCATTCAACTTGTAACAATTCATCAAGTCTACTACCAATATTATACATAAAAATGTCTAAAAAAATTTGATTTTGAGGTAAAATTTGCAATATCAAAGGCTCATATGCCAGGTCCACGGGTCGGAACTTATATGGACCTAGAACCGAACCCGTTTATGAATCGGAACCTAAAATAGGCTCCAGGCCCGGTTTTTTACGGGTCGGAACTTCTGGGTAATCAGAGAATCAGATACTCGTTTATAACCCTAGTCCAGACATCTCGTCAATAGAGAGCATGACGCAGTCTGGGTCTTGGAGACAATGTTTTCCCGACATGAATTGCATTTTCCCCGATGCAGTACAGCGTCGGGAAATAAATAATTGAAAAGATGACACAGGTAATTACATTAGGAATTATGAAAACCTAGTTGCCAATGTTGAGATGCGTCAGCGAAGGTTCTTAACAATAATTAACGACGCTCAAGTTGTGCGTTGGGGAATATGTTTTAACCTAAATCTAATTGTCAGATTAACCAAAATCTCAAAAATGAAACACTCAAATGTCCATCGTCTCTCTGACTATCTCCAACATAGCAAGTAGCTCTACATTACATTCTCTCCTACTAGACGCGAGTGAGCATTCAACATAGGTATGGGCTCCCTCATTCTCTCTTCCTCTTCTCCTATCTCTACTCCCTCATTCTCTTTCCCATTACAGCCCTGCCCGATGCCAGTCATCCACCACTACCAGTCATCCAGCCCTTCCCTATCCAATCTCCATGTTGTCCCAACCCCATAAGCAGCAAGCCGCTGGTTGCCAGAACCCCAGCCCCAGGCCGCTGACCGCCCCCAAACCCCAAGCCCCTATCCCTGTAAGACCCCAACCCGAGTGGCCTCTATTAGTGTTGATTAAGTTGCGTGTTAGTGCTAAGTGTGTTTAGTGTGTTTTAGTTTAGATTGAGTTTAGAATAACTTTGATATAGCTTTGGGGAATTTTGAATGCCTTTGTGATTAGTGGGGCCCTTTGGGGGTTCCTTTTTATGACTTTGCGTGTACTTTGAGGATTAATTGAGATTCTTTGGATTTGTGTTTTTATCCGGTTTTATTAATCTTGTCGATCTCTACAACTTTCATGTTGATCCCGTTCCCGTCCCGAATCCCGAAACCCGACTTTCATTGCATCGAGGGCAAATAAGCCTTTTTACACTAAATAATATGGACCAAATATTTGATATTTCCGAAACTCGCGAAACATATACTTTTTGGAAACTAGAAATTTCGACGATCATTTCTTCCTTCTTCGTCGATTTCATCCGACGTCCCGAAAACTAATATTTCAGCCTTTCAAAATTCCAAAGTGGTGGAGCCCACTTGCAAATGCTATATAAGAACCCATATCTTCTTCTTTCTCTTTTTCCAGCAACTTTCTTGCCTAGGGTTTTCTTCTTCCTTGTCCTTCTTCTTGCTTTTCCATCATCACAACACCACCAAACTTGCACCTGTTGGAAATAGGTGGGCCTCGTGGATGCGATTTCAAAACTTTTGACCCACTTGAATCAGGGATCAAATGCCCATAAGGCCATTAACCATATCCAGGATGCAATTCCTCATACTCATATACCATGTACAGCAATAATACAAGCAACACCATGCAAATATAAGCTACAAAAGATAGAGAAACAGATTATACCTTTGCTGTCCGGTTGTGCTTTAATGGAGAAGAAAACAACTTTAGATCTCTAAGACCTCTTAGCCTTCCACGCTATGACCCGTACCAGATCTCTTCTCTATAAGAGATGGGTGAGATCTCCTAAAGAAAACAACTAGAAGCTCTAAAGGAAAATTAGAAGAGAACTAGAAGAAGAAGAGAAGTATGTCCAACTCTTGCACAAAGGGGGCTGGGCTAGAATTCCAAGATTGTTTTTATCCCAGCCCCTTTGTTACTCCTTTTATAGCATTAAGCAACCTCCTTCTCTTGTACTAATTGAAATAGAAGTCTTACTTCTATACAAAATAATAACTTTACTATTACCACTATTAGAAGTCCCACTTCAAATAGAAATAGTAACTTCCTAATTCCTTCATCTTAGAGTTCTAGTAGGATTAGTATATTTCCAATAACTTGGGCTAGCATGGGGACCACTAGGGATTCCATAGAAAGCTGGCTCCAACTGGGACACGTGACCCCACATCTCATGTGCAATCCGGGCCCATAGTTAATTGCAAATAATACCACTATATAAATGCAATTGCACTCCAGTCTTAGGAATAAATTACAATGAAGACGCTAAACTTCCCGATTACCACAATTAAGCCCCTCTATCAATATCCATGGATTAACTGGACTAATATTGTCCCACCAATTTAAATCCATATCTTATTTTTTTTTAGCCCCAATTAATCACAGTGATCATCAGTACCATCCAATTAACTCTTAATCGAGATGGGTGCGCACTTACTAATGATAAATCCATTAATTGGCACAAGGGGATAATATAGATAGATTCCTTCTTGACCATTGGATGTTCCCACAGTCCTACTACCACGTACCCAAGGCACCGAGGTGTTGACCTACAATTGGCCTCACTCATTGGTGACTCAAAGCAAATGAATAGATAGAAACTTGAGTTCATCAATGTCTCAGGATTGAGAGCCTATTGCTAGGGAATTATGAGAGCAAACCTTAAACTTGAGACAATATTCCTTAAGGTGCAGCTCATGGTCCTTCAATACATCCAATGTACCAGCACCGTGATCCAGAATCTTACATTTTGATGATCGAGGCAAATCACACTATCTTATAGTGATCAAAGCGCTGCAACCTTATCAAATGAGATGCCCAGTCTTATCACCGGTTGTGAAGATGTTTAAGTATAAGATTTGTGACAAATGTCTCCTGTGTGTGGATCTCATCCATACACATATATGACATCTAATATACTAATGGGACCCGGTTCATCTCATGAACCATTTATGTCATATGTATCGGTCATGTGTATTAAGTAGTAAAACACCATTTATCTCATGAAAGGAAAGCATGATATTATTGATAAATAAATAAATTAATCAATTTATTACATCATTTGATGGATTGAGTCCATACAATCTAACAACACCCACATCATAATAGAGATCACCATTCTCTTCCTCTCCTTCAAGGCTTCCCATTGATACCATTGTTGAAGAAAATCTCCATCTTCAAGATCCCTTTTGATCCAACTCTCTCCATTTGGAGATTCTACAAGTAAGTTTTCTTCCTAATCTCTTAGATATGCACTCTTCTTGCCTTTAAAGATCTCCATTTTCAATATTTGAAGCTCCCTCTTCCTATTTCTTTGTTTGACCCATTTTAGGGTTTGTTTTGGGGGTTTTTGTAGAGATTGTGGTTTTGAGCTTGAAGAATTGATTAGGAGCTTGATTTGCTTGTTAGAGACCTTGAGGCAAGTTGATGGATTGATATTTTGAGTTTTGAATGATTTTGATAAAATGCATTGATGATTTCATACTACTAGTAATTTGTATTGATTTGAATTAAATGTGCATTAATGACTCTTATTAGTTCATTAAATGAATTTGGAAATGTGGTTGGTAGTTTGCATTTATTAAATGATTGTAGTTTAAATGAACCCTTATGATATGGTTTTTCTCTTATCCTTTGTGGTTGAATGTGATGGGGGAGATGGTGATTTGATTTGATGATAGTGGGAGGGTTGATGTGAAGTTTGAACGATGTTAGAAAGTGAAATTGGAGCCTCCCATGTGGAGTGAAAATGTGGCTAAGGAGGGTTGTAAGAAGTGGAAATGAAATGGGAGCAAAACTGTCCCGGAACCCATTTTTGGGCAGTTCGCTCGAGCGAACCTGGTAGTCGCTCGTGCGAAGTGTCCAGAACAGGTTTCGAACAATTCCAGTAGAAAGTTTGCTCGAGCGAACCCCTTATTCGCTCGAGCGAACACTCCTAGAACTGTATCAGGCTCGTCACAGAACCTTGTTAGTTCAAGCGAACCATTTATTCGCTCGAGCCAACATATTCGCTCGAGCGAACCCGTTATCCGCTCTAGTGAACTCTCCCAGAAGGTTTATCAGAGCGTCACAGAACATTGTTAGTTCGAGCGACCTATTTATTCGCTCGAGCCAACATGTTCGCTCGAGCGAACCCGTTATCTGTAAGTCCATGGATCCGAACCCTAGAGGGGGGGTGAATACAGTGAGTTTCTAATAAGTGACCAATTATGCTAACTTCTAACTTCTTTAAAATCAATTAGTCACAAGTGATGATATAGAACTAAAGTGCGGAAGATAACAAAAACAATCATCACAAAGCATTCACCATAACACAAGGATTTATAATGGTTCGGCCTCAATGCCGACATCTACTATCAGCTTGTGATCCAACACCCCACCGAATTTCCACTATTTATGCTTTTCAATAGGCTAAGCAATAACCTTTACAATATGCTTTCGAAGGCTAAGCAATAACCTCTTACTCTATGCTTTTCTTAGGCTAAGCAATAACCTCTACAACCAAAAGGTTGGTTATCTCTCTAAGTAGTATCTAACATACACTTGATGAAGATACAATTATAGCTCAATACAATGCCTCTTAATTAGGCGGATATAAAAGTGAAAATCAAATTCACACACACACACTATGAATGCAAAGATGAATGCATAATGTATATGTATGATGTCCTCAATCAATTTGAAAATTAAAGATCATAAATGTATGCCAAAGGCTTTTAAAAGTTTTAGCTCATAAAAACATTTATGATTGAGGAAAGAATGCTAATCACATGTTAAAAACAACTTGTAAAAGATTTACCTATCTAGTTCAAGCAAGTTGTGAAAGTTTAAGAACAAAACATGTGATGCATAACAATTTCAATCAAATTAACAATGAAGCTTAATATTTGTATGCTTAAAGCATTTGAAAGTGTAAAACACAAAAATAGATTTGATTGAAATCAAGGGACAAATTACATGTACTTAAAAATACAACTTGAAAATGATATACCTATCAAAGTTAATCAAGTTGTGAAACTTTAAAACTAAAGTACATATGATTTGTGAAGTTGTTGAATTCAAAACATAAGATAGATTTGAAAGTGATTTTCTTATGATGAAAAACAACAACCAAAGATTCAACCAAGTATAGGAATCATGTTTACATATAATTTCAAAGATGTTTACAAATACATGATTTACTTAGATATACCAATTTAAGTACTACTTGGTTTGAATCAAAGTGTTGCATCCAAAACAATAAATCAATTCGAAACATATACATGTTAAGGATACAACAAATCATAGTTTATCATGCTAGAAAAGATTTACCAATATTTAAAACAAAGCATGAAAACATATGATTAAGAAAAGTAAAGCTTACTTAGAGATTTAACTTCATTAATCCAAGCTTTAGCTTTCCAAATGTCCCTTATCCTTCCTTAGCTCATTCCCTTTTGATTGGCCTCAAAACATCTCAAGGAGGGCCTCTTTGTTCTTCAAAATTTCTTTAGGAATGAGTTTCTTTTTATAGAAAAAAATGCCCAACGGCTAGTCCCCGGTCGACCTGGTACATTGCCCAGTCGACCTGGCCTTCAATGGTCATAAAACTGACCGTTTGAAAAAGAGCTCAACGGCTCTTTCCATGGGCTCGGTCGACCGAGCACACTGCAGGCCGACCGGGTCCTGGGGCCTTTTTCCCCACAAATTGCATTCTTAAAGTATTTTCTTGTGGGGACTTTTGGGCCATGGAATCAAGCATGGAAACATGTTTCAAATCATTCTAAGAGTTTTAAAAACATGAAACCTAACATGCCTAAGATGATTTGAAAGATTTAAAACCAAAGGCTTGCTTGATTCAAAAAGATCTTTTCAAAACAAATTGCATCCAAGTTTAAAATCAAAGCATGCATGAACCAAGATTTTTACAAGTCTTAAAAACAATGCATGTATAAATCAAGATATCAAGATTTTCTAAATCAATGCAAGTGTGAAAATTCGAATGATGCTAAAATGATAATGCATCCATCAAATTGCAATACACAAAATTCCTAACATTATCCGCTCAAGCAAACCTCCCAGAAAGCCATTCCAGAGAGCTCGTCGCTCGAGCAAACTTCCTGTCCGCTCGAGCGATCAGCACTGTTCACCTGGGACTAATCTGTAAGCAAAAATGCAATGTTTATTTGATTGAGAAGCGGTTGTTGGGAATCCTATTGTGATGGGAAAACTAGTAACCATTGTGTCATACCCATTTGAAAAGAGAAATCAAATCACAAGTTTTCATTTAAGTTTTAGAAATCCTAAGGTGTATTAAGAGCCCGGAATGTCCCCAAATTCAAGAGTACCAATTTTTATTGTATATGACATACAGAACCTTTATTCACTTTGTTTGAATTTTTAATCCTGATATTTGTCCCGAACCTCTTGAATTATGATTTACCATCCCCGAAAATGCTGAAATTACAATTGTAGCATTCTTGCTAATCCCGACATGCACTTCCCGTTTTAAATGGTATTTATGCCTTTGAGCATCCTGTCTCGCCCGTTTGTATAAGTGCATCATATGAATTTGTACATGTCTTGATTTATGATATTTATCCTATGAATCGGCACCACTAAGCTTGGATAACCTTGCCGGTCTGATCCACCGACTTGGAAATCCCCCTCTCATCCCGCCAGCTACAGTTTGGATCCCGCTAACCGGTTATTACCGTGGTATTGTCCCGATGCCATAAATTGCTACTGTGGTTCCCGATGCCCAATTCGCTACCGTGGTCACGTCCCATATTTATTATATATGTATATGTTACTTATGTTGCATCTCCTCACTTCGGTGACTGAGATCAACATCTCGATATGCTCAAGTCACTTCGGTGATAGAGGACTTAGCTCCGTGTGGTTGCCATCTTGTTGTTTCCCGTATTCCTTGGATACTTTACATGTTTTCTATTGCATTTACGTTTCAAATAAATGATCATTATGTTTTATGAGATTTATTGTTTTAACAGGTTTGAATGTTTTCCAAGGTAAATTCAATTGTTGTTTTATCTTTTCACCCAATTGCCAAACCGTCGTGTTTGACCCTTGTTTTGGTATTCAGGCCCCGTTGTCGGCTTTCCTTAGGAGGAGCTTGAGGAGGCTGTCGGAGAACCGCAACGCTTAGTTGAGTGGCATGCCGATGATGTCGTTTAGATATCCGGGTGCTTGAGCTGCATAACATTTTGGGATAGTTTCTAACCAATTCTTTTAGAAATTTGATACTTTGTTATATTGGCCTTTGTTGGCCTCTAATTTTGGGGAAATGTAATTAAATGATTTGGGTATAAACCTTAACTTACTTTTGGGAATTAGCCATTGATCATTGCTCATTTTGATACCAGTATTAAATATGTGTTAATCTTGTTATCTTGGACATGGATGTATGAATTAGATTTGCTACACGCTTCCGCACATTAAAAGAAATATTCATGTTGATGTGACATCCTTACCGCGGACACCTGTGGGAAATCGTGTGTACGAGTGGCATCTCTGATGGACTCGTATACGTTTTGATTAAATTAATTCATAATGTTGACATGAATGGTATCATCATTTATCTTATCCATATTCATTCATTAAACTAATTCATTAGTGTCCCGATTCCGGATCAAGCTTGTGCTTGCGTGGGACCCGGTCCGGGGTCGCGACAATCCCGACAGCCCCTCCCTGGTTCCAACCTCCCTAAGCGATCCAACTAGGCCAACCCAACTCTTGGACCGCAAGCCACCCTGCCTGCCCCAACGTCACTACCCTAGGCCGCCCCAACCCTAAGCCCATAGCCCTCAACCTCAGGCCACACTAGCAGGCAGCAGTCCGGCACCAACCAGCAACCATTCGGTGTTTGCAATTGCCCAAAATTCTTTGTTCCTGTATTATTTTTTTTTAATTATTCTACTGCTACTTTTAATCAATGATGCATTTAGCATGTTTGAATTTGTTTTACGCATGTGGACTTTGTACAAGAAAAGATTGCAATTAATTGGTTGAAATTTGTAAGGACTGCTTTGCTCATACTTGTTATATAAAAATAATCTATTGTGCGAAAGAATCACCTAGAACCCAATTTGAACTAATTTATGTTGCAATCTAATGTGCTTGCAATAATGCAATATAATGTATGAATGTTCATAATTTTGTAATTGATGTTGGTTAATTTGACGGATGTCGTTTGCATATGCATAATCAATCATAATTTCAACCCATTCATTGTTTGAGTTGGAAATCCATATTTGTTCCACAACATGAATAGACCCTAGTATTTAGCAACATTGAAGATTTACAAACAAAGGTGTTAATGATTATGATCATGTGATTGATTGTACTCATAATCATATGCCCATGTGTTTGTGTGTTCTCTCTTTAATAATGTGATTCGCTTATTGATTATCTCTTTTAAAGTTATGGACAAGACTTGGACGACACTGGATAGTCAAGGTCCCATGGTGAAAATTGTTTGAGAGTATTGTGACTGGGTTAAGTCATTTATTGAATTTGCAAAGGGGAATGCTACTGAGATTTGATACCCATGTAGGATTTACCGTTGGTGTGACTACGATTGTCGGTGTGTGACAATGAAACTGTGAACTTTCATATTTGTCGTTGGGGTATGCAAGCATCCTACAAGACCTGAATTTACCATAGAGAAAGAACGCCTCTGGTGGATGATGTTGTCGAATCAGAAGATGAGGATGAGAGTGATTATGAGGGTCAAGATAAATATCCAGAACTGATAGAAGACCATTACATTAGAACTTACACCGACGCTTAGGCAATCCAGAGTAACGCAATGCGTCACTTTGAAAGGATGTTGGATGCTTCTCGGTGCCCTTTGTACCTGGATTGCTCTCCAGATAACACTCTGCTAGATTTTATCATTATGATGATAGAGCAAAAGGTGGAGGGAAAGTAGAGCAACAAGTAATTCAACAATGTGATGCAAATACAAAGGGCACTATCGCCAGACGGTAATTTGGTTCCAGATTCAATTTATGCAGCGAAGAAGATGTTAGAAATTTTGTGTATTGCAATTTGATTGATGCATTATCGTTTTAGCATCATTCGATTTTTCACACTTGCATTGATTTAGAAAATCTTGAAATCTTGATTTACTCATGCATTGTTTTCAATCTTGTAAATCATATGTTTCATGCATGTTTTGATTGGATGCATTTTAATTTGAAAAGAAGTTTTATGAATCAAGCTAGCCTATGTTTTAAATCTTTCAAATCATTTTAGGCTTTTATGTTTCATGATTTTAAAAGAACTTAGATTAAATTAAAATCATGATTCCAAGCTTGATTTAATGGCCCAAAAGTCCCCACAAGAAATTACTTTAAAGAATACAATTTTTGAGAAAAAGGTCCCAGGACCCGGTCGACCTGCAGTGTGCTCGGTAGACCGAGCCCATGGACCCGGTCGACCGCGCACACTGCGGGTCGACCGGGAAAGAGCCGTTGTGCTCTTTTTCAAACGATCAGATTTTTTACCGTTGAAGGCCAGGTCGACCGGGCAAGGTATCAGGTCGACCGGGGACTAGCCATTGGACAATTTTGTATATAAAAAAGAAGCTCATTCCTAAAGAAAATTTGAGGAACAAAGAGGCCCTCCTTGAGATGTTTTGAGGCCAATCAAAGGGGAATGAGCTAAGGATGGCTAAGGAACATTTGGAAAGCTAAAGCTTGGATTAATGAAGTTAAATCTCTAAGTAAGCTTTACTTTTCTTAATCATATGTTTTCATGCTTTGTTTTAAATATTGGTAAATCTTTTCTAGCATGATAAACTATGATTTGTTGTGTCCTTAACATGTATATGTTTTGAATTGATTTATTGTTTTGGATGCAACATTTTGATTCGAACCAAGTAGTACTTAAATTGGTATATCTAAGTAAATCATGTTTTTATAAACATCTTTGAAATTATATGTAAACATGATTCCTATACTTAGTTGAATCTTTGGTTGTTGTTTTTCATCATAAGAAAATCACTTTCAAATCTATCTTATGTTTTGGATTCAACAACTTCACAAATCATATGTATGATGGACCCGATTCCTTCCCTCTCTCCCGCTGCCTCCGCCCCGGGTCTTTCGGGGTGCGGCGGAGGGGAGGAGAAGAAAAAGGTAAAGGGTTTCAACATCTTTTTTTTTTTGTACGGGTATGCCAATTTCACTTTTCTACTTGGAATTTAGAAACGGTGATCAGAAGATCCACCTTCACAAGTAGAAAGGGGAAATGAAACTTTTTCTAGTTTTCCATTGCACACATATTTTAAGAAAAGAGACAGGGTTTTTTTGAATGCCGTGAAAGGCGATTTCATTTGTTGCCGTGAAAGGCGATTTTGCCGTAAAAGGCGATTTACAAGTCTCATCCATTATGAAAGACAAGAATTGTGATTTTTGTCTCTAAAAGAAAAATAAAGTACAATAGAAATCAAGAAAAGGAATCTGACTTCTCATTCGATTGTGGGGACACGTTCAGATCGACGGTCGCGAGTCATGTATGGGCTCCTCCATCGTCCATGCAGATGAGAACACGATGCTTGGATTCTTGGCTCGGCTTTCTAACCTCAGATTTTTAAAGGACAAAGACCAAGAGAAGGTCTTATATCCGATAAAAAGCTAAGTAAACGGGCTGAAAAGCCACGTTTTAGCCATGTTGGTAGAAGAAGGGAGGTCCTTGGGGGGGTGGCCCCCCAAGGGTGCTTCAATCACCTTGTAGTTGCTCTTGCAGCAGAGTTTCTTTTCTTCAAATTGGCAGAGGTTCTTCTGATTTCTCTGGATTTTCCGGGATTTTCCGAGCAATTTTTTCTGGGCCTTCTCCTTGGAAAAGCCCTCCTATTTATAGGCTTTTGGTGGCCATTAGGAGGGTTTATGAGCATTTAATACATTAATGCTCATAATGGGAGGAGTTACAAGTTTTAAATGATTTGTTTTGTAACTCCTTTTTCCTTGAATTTGATTGGTCGATGGAGATTAATGAGCCTTTGATTGCATTTAATCTCCATCATGGGAGGAGTTTCGTGGCTTTAATGCCATAAATCATTGGATTTGTAACTCCCATTTGCTTGCTTTTGATTGGGCCGTTCAAAATAATGAGTTAATGACCGCATTAACTTGTCATAAAATGGGTCATTTATTCTCATTAATTGGCCGCCAAGTCGCTTGAAGAGTCGCGGGCCGCGCAGTGTCTTTTGGAATTCTTCTCGCGATGATCGCCGATGGATCCACACATTGTTTGATGTCGGATGGCGATGAAATTTCAGACATTGATTGATCTCAATGTGCCGGCAACATCCGTCCTGTCGATTTCACGATCGGGCGAGCAGAAAGTGTACTTTCTTTGACGATTTCGAGGCGTCGAATGATCATCCAATGATTTCGGCGGTGAATCCGTGATTTTAATAAAGATTGACGGATTTCATGCACGAAAAATCAGATTTTGGAAAAATCACAGGGGCCAATCAACTCGGATCGCGAAACGGACCCGAAAAAGTGGGTTTCCGACGACTTTTGGGTCGCCGGAAATTCCATGGTCGCCGGCGACCATGGGGCTGGCGACCATGGGCCATGGTCGCCGGCGACCATGGGCCTTGGGCCCATTTTTTGACCATGGGCCTTGGGCCCATTTTTTTGCCGCCTTCCGGTCGCCGTATCTTCGCCGTTTTTCGCTCTTTTTTGATGCTTTTTCTTCCTGTATTTTTCTTGACATTTCCCCTCATTTATTGGCCTGTTTTCCTTGGAGAAATCCCGTCGAGAACCCACGGAAATCGGAGCACAAAGTTTCCTATTTTTCTGGAAAGCCGAAGACTTTGTTGTGCGGTTTTGCCGATTTTTTGTCAAGCGTTGAAACTAGGCCAAACGATGTCAAAATGACCTGAAATTCGACGTGGAGCTTCTTGAGCATTAGATAGGACCAGCCATAGGCTTTGGTTTGAGTTTTGAAGCCGTTTGGGGTCCCGCAAATGCTTGCCTTGATTTCGCCATGAGAGAAATGTCGAGCTTTGACTTGTGGTCAACCGATGTCCGATTGACATGAAATTTGACAGGGAGCCTCCTGAGTAGTAAGTAGGACCAACCATGGGCTTTAGTTTGGGTTTTGAAGCCTTTTGGGGTCCCGCAAACGCTCGCCTTGATTTCATCTCGAGGAAAGTGCCGAGCTTCGAAACTAGGTCAAACGATGTCCGTTTGACCTAAAATTTGACAGGGGACCTATTGGAGTCATTTTGAGACGATCCATTAGCTCCAATTTGTTGAATGCCATGATTCCGGGGTGCTTCGCTGCCGATGGGCTTGTTTTTTGCTTCCCGAGAGTTGATGAAGGGTCAAACGTCGTCCGTTTGACTTGAAATTTGGCAGGGGGCCTTTTGGAGGTATTTTGAGACCATCCATAGGCTCTGATCGAAGTTTTGAAGTCCTCGACATTGTCGCTGCCGGGAGCTCTTGTCTGGCTGTCGGAGGAGTGAAGTTGGGCCAAATGATGTCGAAATGGCCTGAAACTTCATGTGTACCCTTCTTTTGGCTGCTTTGAAGGATCTTGCAGTTTTTGTTTGATTCTGACAAGATCTGGTGTTTGAAGTGGCGCCTTCCTATTTATGGCAGGATGTGGCTCCATGTAGCTTTTGGTGTTGAAGGGACATAGTGACATTTTTGGTGTCAACAATGTACTTTTGTTTTAAAGTTTCACAACTTGCTTAGCTTTGATAGGTATATCATTTTCAAGTTGTATTTTAAGTACATATAATTTGTCCCTTGATTTCAATCAAATCTATTTTTGTGTTTTACACTTTCAAATGCTTTAAGCATACATATATTAAGCTTCATTGTTAATTTGATTGAAATCCTTATGCATCACATATTTTGTTCTTAAACTTTCACAACTTGCTTGAACTAGATAGGTAAATCTTTTACAAGTTGTTTTTAACATGTGATTAGCATTCTTTTCTCAATCATAAACGTTTTTCTGAGCTAAAACTTTTAAAAGCCTTTGGCATACATTTATGAGCTTTAATTTTCAAATTGATTTACGACATCATACATATACATTGTGCATTCATCTTTGCATTCATAGTGTGTGTGTGTGTGTGTGTGTGTGTGTGTAAATTAGATTTTCACTTTTATATCCACCTAATTAAGAGGCATTGTATTGAGCTATAATTGTTTTTCCATCAAGTGTATTCTAGACACTACTTAGAGAGATAACCAACCTTTTGGTTGTAGAGGTTATTGCTTAGCCTAAGAAAAGCATAGTGTAAGAGGTTATTGCTTAGCCTTCGAAAGCATATTGTAAAGGTTATTGCTTAGCCTATTGAAAAGCATAAATAGTGGAAATCCGGTGGGGTGTTGGATCACAAGTCGGTAGTGGATGTAGGTATTGAGGCCGAACCACTATAAATCCTTGTGTTATGGTGAATGCTTTGTGATGATTGTTTTTGTTATCTTCCGCACTTTAGTTCTATATCATCACTTGTGACTAATTGATTTTAAAGAAGTTAGAATTTACCATAATTGGTCACTAATTAGAAGTTCACCCTATTCACCCCCCCCCCCCCCCCCCCCCCCTCCCTTCCCCCCTTCTAGGGTTCGGATCCATGGACTTACAGAAGATACTACGTGACTTGGGATTGGGATATGAGCACATTAATACATGTCAGAATGATTGCGCCTTATTTTAGAAGGAGAATGTAGCTTTGGAAAAATGCCCAGTATGCGGGGAGTTCAGATATAAGCTAAATGATGAGAAAGGAAAGAAGATCCCGCATAAGGTTTTATGGTACTTCCCGTTGATACCGAGGTTGCAAAGACTTTACATGTTCAGAAAGACTGCCACACACATGAGATGGCACAGTGATAAACGCAAAGATGACGGGATAGGTAGGCATCCAGCCGATTGTGAGGAATGAAAGGATCTTGATAAGGAGCATCTGGATTTTGTGGGGGAGACCCGTGATATAATGCTGGGGCTAGCCTTTGTTCGGGGACATTAGCACATCCTACAATATGTGGCCTATCATACTCATGCTATATCACTTGCCACCATGGATGTGCATGAAGGAGTCATTCTTCATGATGCCATTGCTTATTCCTAGACCACATCAACCTGGTATTGATATTGATGTTTATCTTCAACCTTTGATTGATGAGTTGAAGGAGTTATTGGAGAACGGTGTCGAAACTTAAGATGCCTCTAGGAAAGAGAGCTTTAAAATGCGTGCGGCTGTGTTATGGACCATAAACGACTTCCCTGGATATGGTAACTTATCTGGGTGGACCACCAAAGGCTAGAAGGCTTGTCCCACTTGTAATTGGTCAGGTTGAGAAGGAAGATTGGTTACACGGGCCATAGAGCTTTCTTTCCTAAGCGGCATACTTGGTGACGTAATAAGGACTTCAACGGTAAGTATGACAAGAACAATTGGAGCGGCTACCATATATATGTTTGGGGGAGCACTCTAACAACAAAAAAAGACCCTGTGACCCTAAAGACGTGAAGTGGACAAAGAAAAGCATGTTTTTATGAGCTTCGACACAACATTGTGTTGGAAATAGGTGGGCCTCGTGGATGTGATTTCAAAACTTTTGACTCTCTTGACTCAGGGATCAAACGTCCATAAGGCCATCAACCATATCCAGGATGCAATCCCTCATACTCATATACCATATACAGCAATATTACAAGCAGCACCATGCAAAATAATCTACAAAAGATTAGAGAAGCAGATTATACCTTTGCTGTCCTGTTGTACTTTGATGGAGAAGAAAATAACTTTAGATCTCCAAGACCTCTTAGCCTTCCACGCTATGGCCCGTATCAGATCTCTTCTCTAAAGGAGATGGGTGGGATCTCCTAAAGAAAACAACTAGAAGCTCTAAAGGAAACTAGAAGAGAACTAGAAGGAGAAGAGAAGTATGTGCAACTCTTGTACA
This sequence comes from Camphora micrantha, assembly GCA_003546025.1. Taxonomy (NCBI): domain Eukaryota; kingdom Viridiplantae; phylum Streptophyta; class Magnoliopsida; order Laurales; family Lauraceae; genus Camphora; species Camphora micrantha. Next base: position 45,636,105 of record QPKB01000004.1, on the reverse strand, counting down.
AAGGGGTTTTGGGCGTGAATTCCAAGGATGTAAATCCCAGCCCTTTGTTTCTCCTTTTATAGCATTAAGCAACCTCCTTCTCTTGTACTAATTGAAATAGAAGTCTTACTTCTACACAAAATAGTAACCTTACTATTTCCACTATTACAAGTCCTACTTCAAATAGAAATAGTAACTTCCTAATTCCTTCATCTTAGAGTTCTAGTAGGATAAGTATCTTTCCAATAACTTGGGCTAGCGTGGGGACCACTAGGGATTCCATAGAAAGCTGACTCCAACTGGGACACGTGACCCCACATCTCATGTGTAATCCGGGCCCACAGTTAATTGCAAATAACACCACTATATAAATGCAATTGCACTCCAGTCTTAGGAATAAATTACAATGAAGACCCTAAACTTCCCGATTATCACAATTAAGCCCCTCTATCAATATCCATGGATTAACTGGACTAATAATGTCCCGCCAATTTAAATCCACATCTTATTATCCTTGAGCCCCAATTAATCACAGTGATCATCAGTACCATCCAATTAACTCTTAATCGAGATGGGTGCGCACTTACTAATAATAAATCCATTAATTGGCACAAGGGGATAATATAGATAGATTCCATCTTGACCATTGGATGTTCCCACAGTCTTACTACCACGTACCCAAGACACCGAGGTGTTGACCTACAGTTGGCCTCACTCATTGGTGACTCAAAGCAAATGAATAGATAGAAACTTGAGTTCATCAATGTCTCAGGATTGAGAGCCTATTGTTAGGGAATTATGAGAGCAAACCTTAAACTCGAGACAGTATTACATAAGGTGCTTCTCATGGTCCTTCAATACATCCAATGTACCAGCACCGTGATCCAGAATCTTACATTCTAATAATCGAGACAAATCACACTATCTTATAGTGATCAAAGCGCTGCAACCTTATCAGATGAGATGCCCAGTCTCATCACCGGTTGTGAAAATGTTTAAGTATAAGATTTGTGACAAATGTCTCCTGTGTGTGGATCTCATCCATACACATATATCACATCTAATATACTAATGGGACCCGGTTCATCTCATGAACCATTTATGTCATTTGTATTGGTCATGTGCATTAAGTAATAAAACACCATTCATCTCATGAAAGGAAAGCATGATATTATTGATAAATAAAGAAATTAATCAGTTTATTACATCATATGATGGATTGAGTCCATGCAATCTAACACATTGATGTTATGCACATAGAGAAGAATATATGTGAAAGTCACCTCTGCACAATGGTGGGCATGCACAAGAGGAGCAAGGACACAAAATATGACTGTTAGGACTTGGCAAATTTGAATAGTAGGCCAAAATCGCGTCTACGCAAGAGAAGCCCTGTGCATCTTACATATTAGGCCCGAAGGAGAAAGATGATTTTTGTTAATATCTGAAATCGATCAAATACCCATATGGCTATGCTGTGAACCTAGTAAGGTGTGTGACCTCAAATAATGGGATATTAGCAGCTTGAAAAGCCATGACTGCCATGTTCTCCTGCAACATCTTCTTCCAATTGGTATGCGTTGGTATGTGAACAAAGAGATGCACATCACTATTGGAGTTGGATAGCTTTTTTGAGGACATTTTCTCAAATACATTGAAATGGAGCCACTTAGAAGAATTGGAAAAGAAGATAGTCCTCATTCTGTGTAAGTTGGAGAGGGCTTTTCCTCCAGCATTCTTTGATGTGATGTTCCATTTGGCAATTCATTTACTGCGTGAGGCAATGCTTGTTGGACGGTGCAATATCGATGGATGTTTTCAATCGAGAGGTGATTGTGTTTACCATTCTTTAAATTGTTGATTAGTATCATATTTCATTTTTTATCTTGTTGTTTTATGTGTTTGAAGGTTTCTGGGAACACTAAAGGACTACGTAACCAATCGAGCTCGGCCAGAAGGTTCGATCGCTGAGGCATACATTTTCAAAGAGAGTGTTAATTTTATCAAGATGTACCTTAAGGGAGAAGTTCCTGAAGAACGAGATGAAGATGGGGGTGAACGAGGCCCAGGGTTGGGTGTCTTCACCCAACGCGTCTGTCCCTTTTCAGTTATCACGAAGGCTCCCAATGTGTCCAATAGGGAATGCAACATGGCCCATTGGTTTGTGTTGTACAATACTCCCGAGGTCATACCTTATCTAGAGTAAGTGGCTCGGTTTAACTAATTATATACATTACATGTAAACTTTCTGATCTTCCTATATGTCACACTGATTATGTGTCACTAATCCCCTAAGTAGGGAGCACAAAAGGAAAGCAAATGAGCCTAGGGGAGGTAATATCACTAATATACAACGGGAAGAGTTTTATGGATGGTTTAGAGATCATGTACGTAAAATGGATGCAAAATAAATGTTATCAACTCAGAACATTAATCACTCGTGTGTCTAATTTTTATGTTAATGCAGATAAATCAACTCAGATCTCAAGGGTCTCCAAAAGCAACAGATGCATTGTGGGCATTAGCAAATGATCCTAATTGTCTGGTGCATCAATACTCGGGTTGTATGGTTAATGGTGTCTGGTTCGTCACCAGAGACCGCGACAACCATCACAAGAGCTAGAATAGTGAGGTGGTCGTCGAAGGGGACCACAATGAGGAAAGAATTGACTTTTTTGGTTACCTGACTAACATTTTTGAATTGTCATACATCAATGGTTTTGAAGTGGTTTTGTTCAAATGCGAATGGTACAATACTGGTCATAGATCTAAAGTACATATCTATGCACATGCCACAATCATTTACATTAGGGATCGGTGGTATGAAGAGGGTCACTTTGTCTTACCAGATCTGGTAAATCAAGTGTTCTACGTCAATGATACCAAATTAGGACCAAATTGGAAACTCGTGGAATGGGTCTAGCATCAGGGTGTTTGGGATGTGCAAGAGCGAGATGAAGAAAAAGGGCCAAATGTGATAAACGAGCCGTATCAACAAGAAGATGCCATTGAAACTCTCTCAGTCTTTGTTCAAGAGGATCTTTCTTTTTTTACACTAGGGATGAAGAGGAACTAGAGATCATCCCTGAGGATAATGAGCCAGCAGCTAATGGTGATGAGCCAATTGCCGACATTGGTGATGACGAGGAATAAACGTTGGAAAAGTACATAGATGAAGAGGAAACAGATCAGTCTGACCCTGATATGGATTTTGATATGGAATTATGATATGTAAAGTTTATTTCTTCATGTGTGTGGACAAGTATTCTAATGCAACGGAATCATTAACTTACCTTTTAATCAACTAACTATTGTGTGTTTTTTTATATGTTTGATCCCTTTGTCATTTTTAATCATAGTGGCCAAAAATGCCGAACAAAAGAAAAGTTTATGTCAAAACTAGAGCTTTGGCCCAGAAGAAGAATGCTTGTGAGTCAGCTAGAAATAAGAATATTGAAAGGAACATAGCCTGAATGAGTGAGGTAGGCGCATGTCAATTGGAACGAACACTTCACATTCAATAACGGCGTGAACTTTCAATTGAAGACGAGGATGATGACGTCGAAAAGGAGTATAGACCATCCGAGCCTAGTGAGGAAGAGTTGAGTTGCTCGGATGAAGAAGAGTTAGAAGACGAGGCTATTCTATCTACTATCAAAGTTTAAACACTTTTGATATTTCTTGCATTTATACTCACTTATTGTGTTATTTTCTTATTTCTTGATTTTATACTCACTTATTGTGTTATTTAGTTCGCAGGCATGGCCCCAGGGAGACGCAGACATTGTAGTGCAGACGCTTAGGTATTGTCAGTCAGCTTGAGATTAGTGGCACCCAATCCGGTCTATCTAGCCTGCCTACTATAGGTAGTAGTGTAGGTAAGAAATATTGGACCCTATTATCTTTAAAAACTTATCATATATTTTATTTTTTTATGTTTAATAACTCATATTTATTTGTACTGGTTTTAGCATCATCCTCTCGATGTGTACGGGGTAGGGTGGTGGGCCATGAGTCAAAGAGGAGAATGAGGATTATAGGCAGTGGAATTTATGTTCAGCTAGGTGCACAATCGGAGGCATTTGAGGGTGCAAATGCCTCTGTCGCGACCCTGGACCGGGTCAAGGGGCCTAATCCGGGATAGGGATTAAATTTAGATGATAAATAAAGAACGATTGTCAATGCCATGAATTTATCTTAACTAATACGTACACGAGTCAAATAAATATGTCACCCGTGTATGCGATTTCCTACAGGTGTCCGCGGTGAAGATATCACAACAAAATAAATATTTCTTTTAAATGCGGAAGTGTGTAGCAAATCAATTTATAATTCGTTTCCATTAACCAAGACTGATAATTAAACGATTCACAATATGATGTCAGAGTGAGCAACGAACATTAGCATTTCCCAAAGTATGAAGTTAGTGTTTATACAAAAGATCAGTTGATTAACATTCCCCAAAAAAATAATGACCAACAAAGGTCAGTACAACCAAATTAGTTCCCAAAAGAATGAGTTAGACATAACTCCCAAAATGTATCGCGTCTCAAAGCATGACTAGTGTCTACAAGACATCGTCAGCTTGCCATTCAACTAAACGTTGCGGTTCACCGACTGCCTCCTCTAGCTCCTCCTCGGGGTAACCAATGTCTGGATCTAAGCACCAAAATGAAATGATCAGACACGAAGGTCTAGCAGGTAAAAGAATGAAGTACAATCATGCTAAATACAATAATTTGAAGATTTATAAAACAATAAGTATGTCGCAACCCCGGACCGGGTTACTAAGCGGGCCTAATCCGGGATTGGGACTAAATTTGATGATGAAAGATATATATAATGGATGATGAATGATAGCCAAACTATGAATTTGTTTTAAATCAATACGTATACGAGCCAATGAAAAGATGTCACTCGTATACGCGATTTCCCACAGGTGTCCCCGGTGAGGATATTACAACAACATGAATATTTCTTTTAAATGCGAAAGTGTGTAGAAAATCTAATTCATATCCAAAATGGCATGATTAATAATACAATTACAATGAGTATCAGAATGATCAACGATCAATAGTGCTTACCTTTTAATCAACTAACTATTGTGTGTTTTTTTATACGTTTGATCCCTTTGTCATTTTTAATCATAGTGGCCAAAAATGCCGAACAAAAGAAAAGTTTATGTCAAAACTAGAGCTTTGGCCCAGAAGAAGAATGCTTGTGAGTCAGCTAGAAATAAGAATATTGAAAGGAACATAGCCTGAATGAGTGAGGTAGGCGCATGTCAATTGGAACGAACACTTCACATTCAATAACGGCGTGAACTTTCAATTGAAGACGAGGATGATGACGTCGAAAAGGAGTATAGACCATCCGAGCCTAGTGAGGAAGAGTTGAGTTGCTCGGATGAAGAAGAGTTAGAAGACGAGGCTATTCTATCTACTATCAAAGTTTAAACACTTTTGATATTTCTTGCATTTATACTCACTTATTGTGTTATTTTCTTATTTCTTGATTTTATACTCACTTATTGTGTTATTTAGTTCGCAGGCATGGCCCCAGGGAGACGCAGACATTGTAGTGCAGACGCTTAGGTATTGTCAGTCAGCTTGAGATTAGTGGCACCCAATCCGGTCTATCTAGCCTGCCTACTATAGGTAGTAGTGTAGGTAAGAAATATTGGACCCTATTATCTTTAAAAACTTATCATATATTTTATTTTTTTATGTTTAATAACTCATATTTATTTGTACTGGTTTTAGCATCATCCTCTCGATGTGTACGGGGTAGGGTGGTGGGCCATGAGTCAAAGAGGAGAATGAGGATTATAGGCAGTGGAATTTATGTTCAGCTAGGTGCACAATCGGAGGCATTTGAGGGTGCAAATGCCTCTGTCGCGACCCTGGACCGGGTCAAGGGGCCTAATCCGGGATAGGGATTAAATTTAGATGATAAATAAAGAACGATTGTCAATGCCATGAATTTATCTTAACTAATACGTACACGAGTCAAATAAATATGTCACCCGTGTATGCGATTTCCTACAGGTGTCCGCGGTGAAGATATCACAACAAAATAAATATTTCTTTTAAATGCGGAAGTGTGTAGCAAATCAATTTATAATTCGTTTCCATTAACCAAGACTGATAATTAAACGATTCACAATATGATGTCAGAGTGAGCAACGAACATTAGCATTTCCCAAAGTATGAAGTTAGTGTTTATACAAAAGATCAGTTGATTAACATTCCCCAAAAAAATAATGACCAACAAAGGTCAGTACAACCAAATTAGTTCCCAAAAGAATGAGTTAGACATAACTCCCAAAATGTATCGCGTCTCAAAGCATGACTAGTGTCTACAAGACATCGTCAGCTTGCCATTCAACTAAACGTTGCGGTTCACCGACTGCCTCCTCTAGCTCCTCCTCGGGGTAACCAATGTCTGGATCTAAGCACCAAAATGAAATGATCAGACACGAAGGTCTAGCAGGTAAAAGAATGAAGTACAATCATGCTAAATACAATAATTTGAAGATTTATAAAACAATAAGTATGTCGCAACCCCGGACCGGGTTACTAAGCGGGCCTAATCCGGGATTGGGACTAAATTTGATGATGAAAGATATATATAATGGATGATGAATGATAGCCAAACTATGAATTTGTTTTAAATCAATACGTATACGAGCCAATGAAAAGATGTCACTCGTATACGCGATTTCCCACAGGTGTCCCCGGTGAGGATATTACAACAACATGAATATTTCTTTTAAATGCGAAAGTGTGTAGAAAATCTAATTCATATCCAAAATGGCATGATTAATAATACAATTACAATGAGTATCAGAATGATCAACGATCAATAGTGCTTTCCCCAAAAGAAAAGTTAAAGTTTATACAAAAGATCATTTAATTACATTCCTCAAAAATAAAGGCCAACAAAGGCCAATATAAACAAAATAAATAACCCAAAAGAATAGTTAACCATTACCCAAAATATTATACGACTTGGTCATCCGAATGTCTAAACGACATCATCGGCATGCCAATCAACTAATCGATGCGATTCTCCAACCGCCTCCTCGTGCTCCTCCTCGGGAAAACCAACGACGGGACCTGAGTACCAAAGTAGTGGGTCAAACACAACGGTTTGACAGGCGGGTGAAAAGATATAACAATAATAGAATTTACCTTGAAAAATATTTAAACCTGTTAAAACAATAAATTTCATAAAACGGGAGAATCATTTATTCAAAACATAGATGCAATATAAAACATGTAAGGTATCCAAGGAAATCGGGAAACAAGCAAGATGGCATCCACACGAAGCTAAGTCCCCTATCACCGAAGTGACAAGAGCATATCGGGATGTTGACCTCAGTCACCGAGGTGAGGAGGTACAACAAAATTTACATATACATATACATAATAATACGGGACATGACCACGGTAGCGAACCGGGTATCGGGAACCACAGTAGCAATCTGCGGCATCGGGACAAGGCCACGGTAATAACCGGGTAACGAGATCCAAACCGCAACTGGCGGGACGGCAGGGGAATCTCCAGGTCGGTGGATCAGACCAACAAGGTTATCCAAGCTTAGTGGTGCTGACTCATAGGTCAAATAACGGAAATCAAGTCATGTATAAAATACATATGATGCACTCATATAAACAGGCGGGACGGGGTGCTCAAAGGCACAAATATCATTTCAAACAAGAAGTGCATATTGGGACTAGCAAAATACTACAATTGTAATTTATGTATTTTCAGGAATGATAAATCATAAATCTTGAATTTCGGAACAAGTATCGGGATGCAAAGTTTGATCAAGGTAATAAGGGTCCCGTATGTCGATTTCAATATATATATATATATATGTGGTGCTCATTGAGTTTGGAGACATTCCGGGGTCCTAATATTCCTTGGTCATTTCAAAACATACAATAAATATTCGTGATGTGGTTTCTTTCTCAAACAGGTGTTAAACAATGGTTATAAGCCTTTCCATCACAATAGGGTTCCCAACATACCTCTCTCAATCATTTAAACATTTCATTCTGTCACGCCCCCGGACCGGGCTTCCAAGAAGAGGTCCGGGAGAGTGAGGGGGATGATTATAATTTCTCCCAAGATCCGCGTGTGTGAGGATCCATAAATCAAATCACATCACTATCTGAATATTTCTGCGGAAGCTTTTGTGGCAATGCGACCCGGAGTCCGTGGACAACATCGGATTCCGCGTCGCATAGAACCCCTAGCATAAAGCCATCATTTTATGAACCATATCAGACTGGAATAAACCATCATAAATAAAATACAGAGCTGACAGTAACAGGATATTACATTTCCATTATGTTCAAGTTATAAGTAACAAAGTGCATTAATTACAATCCCAAGAAAGGCTAATAAAAGCCGAACAATACAAACTAATATCCACTACCCACATGTGACGAAACTCCGATGTCAAGCCCAATGTCTACATGACATAGCCGACAAGACAACCTGCAACTCATGGCTCCACAGCCACAACTCTCAGCTCGGGGCGGGAAACTGAACCTGAGTACCAAAATAGTGGGTCAAACACGACGGTTTGGCAAACGGGTGAAAAGACATAGCAATATAGAAAATACCTTGAAAATCATTTAAACCTGTCAAAGCATTAGGTTCATAAAACAAGATAAACATTATTTCAAATACGTATGCAATATAAAACATGTACGGTATCCAAGGAAACGGGAAACGAGCAAGATGGCAACCACACAAAGCTAAGTCCTCTATCACCGAAGTGACATGAGCATATCGGGGTGTTGTCTCAGTCACCGAAGTGAGGAGATGCAACACAAGTAACATATACATAATATAATACAATACGGGACATGACAACGGTAGCGAGCCGGGCATCGGGGACCACAGTAGCAATCTGCGGCATCGGGACAAGACCACTGTAATAACCGGGTAGCGGGATCCAAACTGCAGCTGGCGGGACGGGAAGGGGTCTCCAAGTCGGTGGATCAAACCGGCAAGGAAAGCCAAGCTTAGTGGTGCCGACTCATAGGTCAAATCATGTAAAACGAGACATGTACAAATCATATGCAATGCACTTAAATAAACGGGCGGGACGGGGTGCTCAAAAGCACTAATTTCATTTCATTCGGGCATGTATAAACGGGCTAGCAAAATGCTAAAATACACTATCAATGCTTTCGGGAATGCTAAATCAATATTCGAGAAATTCGGGCTATTATCGGGATTCAAGACAAATCATAATTCGAGAAATTCGGGTTACTATCGGGTTTCAATATAAATCAAGTGAATAAGGACCCCGTATGTCGATTGTAATGATTACTTGGTACTCCTTGAGTTTAGGGACATTCCGGGCTCTTTATGCACTTTAGGTATTCAACCTTAATCAAATTTTAAATAAACAAAACCTAATAGAGAGGGGAACCTAAGCACAACGTTAACCTAGTAGTACCTTACAACCTACTCAGTCATCGAAAGGAAAACGGATTCGCGATATCCAAACAAACCAATTTCGCGTTTAGATAAGAGAAAGGATATCCCGTCGTTCCGTTCCGTTCACGATTGAATTAGATTAAGTACCGATACAACCGGATTAACTGTGTGGTGATGTCGGTTCAACCATCCTCAAAGGAAGTCAAACGGGTCCACAAAAGGGTCACTAAGTTCCATGTAAAGTTCATCTAATCGCAGGACGAAAAGTCCATTTAAAGTCCACCTAATCATGGGGCAAAAGTCCGATGAAAGTCCATCTAACAAAGGGCCAAAGGTCCCTTTAAAGTCCACCTAACAAAGGGCCAAAAGTCCCTTTAAAGTTCTCCTAACAAAGGGCCAAAAGTCCTTTTAAAGTCCACCTAACAAAGGGCCAAAAGTCCTTTTAAAGTCCACCTAACAAAGGGCCAAAAGTCCTTTTAAAGTCCACCTAACAAAGGGCCAAAAGTCTAGCATTGGGTAAAAAGTCAGTTTTTCAGCATGTTTTCAGTTGGGCCGGTCGACCTGGCCCATGGCCGGTCGACCGCGTGCACTGTGGCTCGGTCGACCGCGCCCTAGGCCGGTCGACCGCGTGCACTGTAGAACTGAGACTCCCGCAGTTCAGCAGGCTGCTCTGCAGGGGGGTCTGTCCCAGTGTCGCCGGTCGACCGCGCCTCTTGGCCGGTCGACCGCGTACACTGCGTAACAGAACCCAGGTTCTGTTACAGCAGTGCAGTGGTCTCTTCATTTTTTTTCCAAATCTTTTCTTCATTCTTTCTAACATGTTTAGCAATCTATACATGTATATAACAAGCTATCAAGACTCTCAAATGTGCATTTATTTCAAGTTTAATCAAGCCATTAATAACACAAAATACATGGTGAAATCATATGCATTTTATCAAGACTCATTCAAAGATAAAAGAGTCAAAACATCCACTTGCCTTGGGTCTTTAATCAATGAAAAACCAGCTCTAATCACACTTGCAAGTCAAGATCAAAGTCTCTACAAAAAGCCCTAAAACAAACCCTAAAATGGGTCAAAACAAGCAATAAGAAGAGAGAGCTCCTAATAATGCAAATGGAGCTTCTCAAGGACCATATGAATATGAATCTAGAAGATGAGGAAGTGATCTTACCAATAGGTTCTCCAAATGAGCAAAGGAAGCTAAATGAAGATCTTGTGGAGATGGGATTTCTTCAAAAATGGTACCAATAGGAAGCTCTTGAGGTGGTGAAGAAGATGATGTAATCTTATGAGATGTTGGTGCAAGATTGGTGGAGATTGATGAAGGAGAAGCCAAGAAAAGGCCAAGCAAACCCTAGGCTCAAGGTGGCTGTGCTGGAAAAATGGAGAAGGAAGAAGAGATGGGTTCTCTTATAGCATATGAAATGGGCTCCACCACTTGAGAACTTTGAAAGGCTGAAATAGCGGTTTTCGAGACTTCGGATGAAATCGACGAAGAAGGAAGAAATGATCGTCGAAATATCTAGTTTCCAAAAAGTATATGTTTCACGGGTTTCGGGAATAACAATAATCCGGTACAGATTTAGTGTGAAAAGACTGTTTTGCCCTTGAAGCTAGAAAAGTCAAGTTTCGGGGTTCGGGACGGGAACGGGATCAACATGAAAGTTGAAGGCAATAATAAAACAAGTAAATCGGGATAAAATACAAGTCGAGAAAACCAAGATCAAACCTCAAGTACACGAAAAGCCATAAACAGGGTACCCCCAAAGGGCCCCACACTAAAACCAAGACACTCAAAATATCTCAAAGCTATAACAAACTATTTTAAATCCAAATTAAACCAAAAACCACGAGACACACTTAGAGCTAAACACAGCTCAAAAACACTAATCTGGGCCTCTCGGGTCGGGGTCTCACACATTCTCACTCCAAAAATAGCCCCTGTTAGGGATTTTGTATATTGCAATTTGATGGATGCATCATCATTTCAATCATCATTTGAATTTTCACACATGCATTGATTTAGAAAAACTTGAAATCTTGATTTACACATGCATTGTTTTTTAGACTTGTAGAACTATTGATTTATGCATGTTTTGTTTTTAAACTTGGATGCATTTAAATTTGAAAAGAAGTTTTTTGAATCAAGCTAGCCTATGTTTTAAATCTTTCAAATCATTTTAGGCTTTTTATGTTTCATGTTTTTAATCCTCTTAGAATAATTTAAAATCATGATTCCAAGCTTGATTTAATGGCCCAAAAGTCCCCACAAGAAATCTCTTTAAATATACAATTTTTGGGGGAAAATGGTCCAAGGACCCGGTCGACCCACAGTGTGGTTGGTCGACCGAGCCCATGGACCCGGTCGACCGACCACACATGGGGTCGACCGAGAAAAGAGCCGTTGGGCTACTTCTTCAAACGGTCAGATTTTTTACCGTTAAGACCAGGTCGACCGGGGTAAAGTGTAGGTCGACTGGGGACACGCCAGAACTCATTTTTTGAGTATAAAATGAGGTTCATTCCCTTGAAAAGGGGTTGATCAAAGAAGAGAAAAGAGCCTTCCTTGAGGTGTATGGAGGCAAGAAAAAGGGGAATGAATTAAGAGAGACCAAGGGGTCATTAGTAAAGCTAAAGCTTGGATTAATGAAGTTAAATATCTAAGTAAGCTTTACTTTTTGTTAATCATATGTTTCATGCCTTGTTTAAATTATTGGTAAATGATTTTTAGCATGATAACTATGATGTGTTGAATCCATTCTTCATTCAATCTTTGATCTAAGTTGGATTAGATTCTTCACCTTGATTTCAAACCAAGTTTGTTTTCAAATCTTCTTTAATCATGCTTAGCCAAAATCTTTGATTTCTTTTATAGCATGATTCATTTATTTGGTTGAATCTTTATTTGTTGTTTTCATTCATTTGAACCTTAGTTAAATTAGTTTGGTTTAGAAAACAACATAGCACATGTGTCGCGACCCCAGATCGGGTCATCGGGCCTAATCCGGGATTGGGACGGTAATTGTGATTGTGTATGATGGATGATGAATTAATTTAAACCTAAAACGTATACGAGTCTACCAAAGAATGCCACTCGTACACGTGATTTCCCACAGGTGTCCGCGGTGAGGATATCACATCAACATGAATATTTCTTTTATGTGCGGAAGCGTGTAGCAAATCTATCTCATACATTCATGTCCAAGATAACAAGATTCACGCATGTTTAATACCAGTACCAAAATGAGCAATGATCATTAGTGCTATAACCCCAAAAGAAAGTTAAGGTTTACAACAATATCGTTTAATTACATTGTCCCCAAAAATAGAGGCTAACAAAGGCCAATATTAATAAAATTACAAGTTCCCAAAAGAATGGTTAGACCCAACCCAAAATGTTACGTCACTCGGGCAATCGAATGTCTAGACGACATCATCGGCGTGCCACTTGACTAGACGATGCGGTTCTCCGACCGCCTCCTCATGCTCCTCCTCGGGGAGACCGATAACGGGACCTGAGTACCAAAACAAAGGGTCAAACACGACGGTTTGACAGGTGAGTGAAAAGATATATCAATAAAGAAATTACCTTAGAAAACATTTAAACTTGTCAAAGCAATAGTTTCATAAAACAAGAGAATCATTTATTCAAATGAATATGCAATGTAAAACATGTAAGGTATCCAAGGAAACGGGAAACAACAAGATGGCAACCACACATAGCTAAGTCCTCTATCACCGAAGTGACATGAGCATATCGGGATGTTGTCTCAGTCACCGAAGTGAGGAGATGCAACATAAGTAACATATACATATACATAATATAATACGGGACATGACCACGGTAGCGAACCGGGCATCGGGACAAGACCATGGTAATAACCGAGTAACGGAATCCAAATTGCAACTGGTGGCGGGACGGGAAGGGGTCTCCAAGTCGGCGGATCAGACCGGCAAGGAAAGCCAAGCTTAGTGGTGCCGACTCATAGGTCAAATGACAAATCAAAACATGTATAAAACATATCAAGTGCATGAATGTAAACGAGCGGGACGGGATACTCAAAGGCACAAGTATCATTTTATCCAGGCATGAATATATGGGCTAGTAAAAATGCTAAAATATACTTTCAATACTTTCGGGAATGATAAATCATAATTCGAGAAATTCGGGACAAGTGTCGAGATTCAAGATAAATCAGGTGAGTAAGGACCCCGTATGTCCATTGTAATAATGACTTGGTACTCCTTGAGTTTGGAGACATTTCGGGCTCTTTATACACCTTAGGGATTTTTAAACTTTTAAATGAACTTCAAAACAAACGGAACATCAAAAGAGATCCTAAGTATAATGTTAATCCTGAAGCATCGTACAACCTACTCAGTCACCGAAGGGGATAGGATTCGCGATACCCAAACGTACAAACCTCATGCATAGTTATTAAAGGGGTATCCCTTGTCCCGTACCGTTCAAGATTGAATTAATTTAAGTCCCGATACAACCGGATTAACCTCGAAGAATGTCGGGTCAAACAATCTCACGATAAGTCAAGTGAGACCACTAAAAAGGGTAACCAAGGTCCACCTAAGTCCATTTAAGAAAAGAGTAAAAATCACTTCCCAGGAGAGATTCGCAGTTGGCCCGGTCGACCCGGCCCTTGGCCGATCAACAGCGCACACTGCGGTCCCGATCGACCTAAGGAGGTCAGGTCGACCCCTTTCATGAATGCCCGGTCGACCGAGCCCTTGGCCGGTCGATCGGCATTTGTAAATAAAAAGGAGTGAACAGTGTTTTGGTCAGGTTCCAGAGAACCTGACCCCCCGTGTGGCCGGTCGACCAAGCTCGCTGGCCGGTAGACCGCGTGAACTGCGTAATAGAACCCAGGTTCTGTTTTCTACAGTGCAATGGGTCATTCATCAGAGGACTTGACCCCATGTGGCCGGTCGACCGAGCTCCTTGGCCGGTCGACCACGTGAACTGCGTAATAGAACCCAGGTTCTGTTTTCTGCAGTGAAATGGGTCATTCCTTTTTCCTTCCTTTTTCTTCATTCCTTTAAACCTGATTAGCAATCTAAATCATGAATAAAATAAGCTAACAAGATTCACTAATGTGCATTTATTTCAAATCTAAACAAGCCATTAATATCACAAAATATATGGTGAAATCATAAATGCATTTCATAAAACTCATTCAAAGCTAAACATATCAAATCATCCACTTGCCTTGGGTCTCAAATCAAAGGAAACCAAGCTCCTAACCACTCTTGCAAGCCAAGATCACAATCTCTACAAAAACCCCCAAAACAAACCCTAAAATGGGTCAAACCAAGCAATAAGAAGAGAGAGCTCCCAATAATGAAAATGGAGCTTCTCAAGGACTATAAGGACACAAATCTAGAAGATTAGGGAGAGAGCTTACCAATAGGTGCTCTAAATGAGCAAGGCAAGCTAAATGAGGATCTTAGAGAGAAGAGATTTCTTTAAAAATGGTACCAATGGAAAGCCCTTGAAGTGGTGAAGAAGATGATGAAGTCCTTTTTTTATGTTGATGCAAGCTTGGTAGTGTCTTGATGATGGAAAAGCCGAAAAGAAGAAGAAAGAAGGCAAGAAAACCCTAGACAAGAGAAAGTTGCTAGAAAAGGGAAAAAGGGAGGGGATAAGCTCTCTTTTATACGCAACACAAGTGGGCTCCACTAACTAGCAATCTTGTTGGGCTAAAATAGTAGTTCTCGAGACCTCGGATGAAAACGACGAAGAAAGAAGAAATGATCGTTGAAATTTCTACTTTCCAAAAAGTATATGTTTCGCGGGTTTCGGGAATATTAAATATTGGGTACAGATTTAGTGTAAAAAGACTGTTTTGCCCAAGAAGCTAGAAAAGTCGAGTTTCGGGATTCGGGACGGGAACGGGATCAACATGAAAGTTGAAGGGATTAACAAAATAAGTAAATCAGAATAAAACACCATATCAAAATAATCTCGAGTAAACCCCCAAGTACACGCAAGTCATAAAAAGGAACCCCCAAAGGGCCCCACTAATTCCAAAGGCACTCAAAATTCCCAAAGCTATGACAAAGCTATTCTAAACCAACTAAACTAAAATCCACTAAACAAGTTCAAAATTAACACGCGACTTAATTAGTACTAATCGATGTCACTCGGGTCGGGGTCCTACAACATGCATCACATGTTTAGTGTTAATTAGTTTCATACAACTTGTGAGTCTTTGATTTTCATATCATCAACAAGTTAGTATTTTATACATGTGATTTGCATTTCACTTCAATCAAATCTTTTTCATGCTTTAAACTTTAAAATGAATTAAGCATACTTTAATTGAGCCTTCATTTTAACTTGATTGAAGTTATCACACACACACACATCATGAACATACACCTTTGCATTCATATAGTGTTTGTGTGAGTTTGATTTAAACTTTCATATCAGCCTATTTAAGAGGCAATTGTATTGAGCTTAAATTGTATCTCTTTGAGTGTTTGTGTAGACACTTCCTTGAGAGAAATCTTTCTTGTGTAAAGGTTATTGCTTAGCCTAGAAAAGCATCTTGTATAGGTTGTTGTTAAGCCTAGAAAAACAACATTGTTAGGTTATTGCTTAGCCTTGGAAAGCATATTATAAAGGTTATTGCTTAGCCTTTTGAAAAGCATAAATAGTGGAAATCCGATGGGGTGTTGGATCACAAGCCGGTTGTGGATGTAGGCATTGAGGCCAAACCACTATAAATCCTTATGTAGTGGTGTTTGCTTTGTGGTGATTGTTTTGTTTAAACTTCCGCATATTGTATGTTAATCATCACATGTGACTAGTTGATTGTTAAGAAATTAAAATTGGCCATAATTGGTCACTCAATAGAAGATCACCCTATTCAACCCCCCCCCCCCCCCCTCTAGGGTAAGGATCCCGGACTTTCAGCCCCAAGGTGAACAGTGTCCACTGCTCGAGCGGACAAGAAGTTCGCTCGAGCGACGAGCTCTCTGGAAAAGTTTTCTAGGATGGTTCGCTCGAGCGGATATGGGGTTCGCTCGAGCGGATATAGGGTTCGCTCGAGCAAAAATCACGTTCGCTCGAACTAACAAGTTTTTGTGAAAGTTCTGAGATGGTTCTGGGAAAGTTCACTCGAGCGAAGTTTGGTTCGCTTGAGCGAACTGTCTACTAAATGGTTCGAAACCTTTTCTGGAGCGACCGGTCAAGTTTGCTCGAGCAAACTGTCTAGAAACTAGTTCCGAGACAGTCCTGCTCCTCTCATTTTTATTTTTTTTTTCACTTCTTACAACTCCTTTGAGTCCCATTTTCTCATCAAAATGAGTGGGTCAAATCCTCCTTACAACATTCAAAACACCATTAAACCTCCATGAACATTCAACCCAATCTCCTTCTTCTTCACCTCATTCGACCAAAAAAGAAAGAGAAAAGAACCTCCATTCACAAAGATTCATTGTACTAAAATCAAGAAACAAATGAGAGCTATAAACCAACTTTTCCAAAACATTAAATGAACTAACAAGATTCATTAATGTGCATTTATTTCAAATCAATACAAATCAATAAAAGCATAAAAAAGATAGTGTAATCATCAATGCATTTCATGAAAACTATTCAAAGCTCAAAATATCAAATCATCCACTTGCCTTGGGTCTTTAATCAAGCAAAACAAGTCTCTAATCACCTCTTCCAAGCCAAGAACAAACACTACAACAAAAACCCCAAATAAGACCCTAAAATGATCAAGACAATGAACAAGGAAGGATAAAGCTTCAATAATCCAAATGGAGCTTCTCTAGGGTTAAAAGAACACAAATCTAGAAGATTAGGGAGGGAGCTTTCTTGTAGGTTTTCCAAATGGGCAAGATGAGCTCAAAGAGGATCTTGGAATGAGAGGTTTCTTCCACAAACGTTATCAATGAAGAGCTCTCAATGAGAGGAAGAGAGTGAAGACAAGCATTTCTTCATTGGCAAAGGCTTGGTAGTGAGTTGGGAGATAGAAGAGCAAGAGGAAGAAGGGAAAGGGAAAACGCCCTAGCTTTTTGATGGGTTTGTGCTGGAAAAGGAAGAAGGAAGAAGGAAGAAGGGTCTTCCTTATATAGCAGGTGGGGAGTGGGCTCCACCACTAGAAACTTTGTGAGGCTGAAATCATGGCTTTTGGGGCTTCAAATGAATTCAACGAAGAAGGGAGAAATGATCGTCGAAATTTCTAGTTTCCAAAAAGTAAATGTTTCGCGGGTTTCGGGAATATCAAATATTGGGTACAAATTTTGTGTAAAAATATTGTTTTGCCCTTGAAGCTATGAAAGTCGGGTTTCGAGGTCTCGAACGGGAACGGGATCAACATGAAAGTTGTAGAGATTAACAATATAAGTAAAATGGGATCAAAATACTAATCAATGGAATTTCAAAAAATCTCCCAAGTAACCGTAAAGTCATAAAAGGAACCCGAAAAGGGGCCCCACTAATCACAAAGGCATTCAAAATTTTCCAAAACTATAACAAAGCTATTCTAAACCCAACTAAACTAAAATACACTAATCACGCTTAAAACTAACACATAACTTAATTAACACTAATTGAGGTCTCTCGGGTCAGGGTCTTACAAAGTACAATAAAGATAAAACTAAGTAAAATGAAGTAAATCAATGACATTTATTAGATTTCATGATAAACCAAGATGAGCATTCAAATAATGTCTTGTAAAACATTAAAACATATTTAAGCAATAATTTCCATGAGAGAAAAATGTATTATCAGTTAGAAAACACATGTACAATATAAAACATAAAAAGGTACCAAGGAACAGGAAACTGGCAAGATGGCAATCACACAGAACTAAATCATCCATCACTAATGTGATGAGAGCAAGCTAGAGGCGTTGGTCTCGGACACTCGAAGTGACGAGAACCAACTAATCATATATACATGTAGCTAGACAAGACCACGGCCGCGGAACCGCGTAACGGGACACGCAGGATCTAGACTGTAGCTAGTAGGAGCAAGAAGGGGACGCCAAGTTGGTGGATCAGACCAACAAGGTTGTCCAAGCTTAGTGGTGCCGACTTATAGGTTGCAAGAAAACAATCGAGGCATACACATATATATACAAGTAGGTGTGTAATACCTAAACATGCAGGACAGGGTGCTCATAGGCACATAATTCACATTCATGTCTGGTTAGGCATATACAGGGCTAGCAGGACACTAAAAGTGTATAAATCATAATTTCCACATCGAGACCTTGGGACCGTACCCGTCGAATTAGTATATACTTTGAGATTCCATATTGAAAGTTCGTTAGATGGTGCCCAGTTTTTAAACGATATTAAGGGTATCAAGGTGTACACATCGACCAAGAAGGGTCCACAAGTGGTTGGGATAGAAACCCCTTCATTCCTCTTCAATTCACGAAGTTTTAGGGGAAGGTCAGTTACCTGGCGGTTAGCAGGCAGTTAGCCGATGATGGGTTCAGCGGTTAACTACTAGCTGACTGCGGGTTGCCAGACAGGATGCAACATACTAGGATTGTAACCACCTTAATTCGGTTGGTTGGCGGTCACTAGGCGGCTAGCCGACTGGGTGACCGCTAGCTAACTGCACCCTTCAGAACTAAAAACAGCTCTCTGGAATTGTGACCGAACCTGGTTCGGTTAGCCGCCCGTCACCCTGCGGCTAGCCGACAGGTGACCGCCGGCTGACCGCCCAGCAGCGGAAAATTCACATTGAGTTCAAATTCAAGCCTTTTCTTCCTCAAAATGGTTTTACTTATTTCCCATCCATTTATTGCAATAAAATAAGCTAAAAAGCTCCTCCATTTCATCATTCTACATTTCACTTCCACTCCTTCAAATCCAACCATCCAAACCTCCATCGATCACTTTATATAATCAACAATTCAAGCATAAAAATGTCAACTCAATTTAAAACCATTTCAAAACTGAATTCAATGGAATTCATCAAAATATAAGAGCATCAAAACATATGTTTAGTAAAACTAAACTTTAAAACAAATCAAGGTTAAACATGATTAATTCAAAAGCAAGAATCAAGAGGAAATCCATGAAAACAACACAAGCACATTCATATATCATTCATTCACTTGCCTAGGGTCCAAGCTACCAAATCAAGCTCTTAATCACACTCCAATGCCACAAAACACCAAGCTATGCAAAAACCCCCAAATCAACCCATTTAGAACCCTAAATGGTCAAAACAAGGAAATAAAAAGAGAGAGCTTCCAATAATGGAGATGTAGGCTCTCTAATGCTACAAGAATACAAATCTAGAAGATTGGAGAGATTGCTTACTTGGAGGGTCCTCTAATGGTAAGA
This sequence comes from Camphora micrantha, assembly GCA_003546025.1. NCBI lineage: Eukaryota > Viridiplantae > Streptophyta > Magnoliopsida > Laurales > Lauraceae > Camphora > Camphora micrantha. Next base: position 45,616,325 of record QPKB01000004.1, on the reverse strand, counting down.
GCTAGTTCAAAGGAGATCCTAGAGTAGGTGGATTCCTCTATAAAATATATCAATGGGAAGCCTTCAAGGAAAGGCAGAAGTTGATGACATGCATTTCTCCATTTAGCAAGAGTAGTAGTGGATTGAGATGGAGAGAGCAAGAAGAAGAAGAAAACCCTAGGTAGCCTTCAAGAAAACCTTCTTTCAATGAAAAAGTAGTTAGAAAGAGTAAAGTGGAAAGTGGGTTCTCCTTATATAGAGAATGAAGGTAGGTCCCACAACTAACCAAACTTGTTGGGCTAAAAACATGCTTTTCGGGACCTCAGATGAATTCAACGAAGAAGGAAGAAATGTTCACTGAAAAATCTAGTTTCCAAAAAGTATATATTTCGTGTGTTTCGGAGACATTGAAATTAGTGTCCTGATTTTATGTAAAAAGACTGTTTTGCCCCTAACATTAGAAAAGTAGGGTTTCGGGGTTTCAAACGAGAGCAAAATCGACACAAAAGTTGTAGAGGTTAACGAGATGAGCAAAATAGGATCGAAACACTAATTATAGGAATCTCACAAAATCTCCCAAGTACACACAAAGTCATAAAAAGGAATCCCAAAGGGTCCCACTAATTACAAAGGCACTTAAAATTCCCCAAAATTATAATAAAAGCTATTCTAATCCTAACTTAACCACAATGCACTAATCACGCTTAAGACTAACACACGACTTAAATAACACTAGTCAAGGTCACTCAGGTCGGGGTTTTACAGCTTCTACATTTGCAGCTGAGCTGGGGAATCATATGCTTGTACCTTTGCACAAAGAAACATGGGGAGCTATTGATGAAGGGTGCAAGGAGGCAATGTTTACTACAACTGTGGTAATAAAGCAATCTTTTACTTCCTAATCCATATTTATAGGCTTTATTATTTACTTGTCCCATTTATGGGTTTGAAATGTCAGCAAAATTATGACTTCGGCGATTGGAAGACCGATGCACGTTTGGCAGTTATGGTGGGGAAACTAGCGATGCATATTTACAGGGAGTTTATGGTGGAGCTACACAGAGCATATAAGAAGTTGTTGGAAAATGGGTATGATTCGAATCAGTGCCCATATGATACGCAGAGGGCGGCCCAGTGGATCTGGCTGTTAGAGAACAAATGGGAGACACATGAATGGAAGGTAGTTTTTTTCTATATTTTATTTTGGTACTTGGTTTAAAATAGTCAACACACTATTGTTGTTGTTTTAGCTATCTTGAGTATTATAATTTCTTATGGTTATGTTCCTTCAAGTTTCTTTTAAATAAGCTAACCACATTGTCTATTACTTGTAATTTTCAGCGTAAGTCACAGAGGAATTCAGAGAGCTTGAGCAAAGTGAAGACGCTTCATACATTTAGATCTCGATTTGCTCATGCAGGCAGGTGAGCAGCAGGCTCCTCCCTCTGAACTTGATTTTGTATCTGCAGCGACGCTATAGCAAGAAAATGAACAGATGGATCACTGATCATGTAGAGGAGACACATCTTAGTTGCTTAATTATCAATATTGTATATCATAGTTTATTTCAGTTTCCTAACATATATTAATTACATGACATATTTGAATGCTTTGATAATGCAGTGGAGAATGGAGGCTGTAAGATCCCGGTCCCACTTATAATATTTTATTATATTTTAATTAGAATGCTACTATTATCTTAATTAAATGTATTTTAGTTATTTTTGAAGGTAGGATTAAGTGGGGCACACATTAGATTAGATGTGTTAATCAGTGAGTTGGTTTAATGGGTAGATGACCTGACCCGCAGTTTGACCCAATGACTCAAACCCAGAGAATATTCTCTTAACCTAATTCCTTCTTTTAAGAACAGCACGTTCTTATCTTCTTCCTCTTTCAACTTCCCAAGCCATTGCAGCTTTAGGATCCGGCCACTAGAATCCAGATCAGAGGATACCATCATTCTTCGCTCAACTTTTTTATCTCAGGTAACCCTCTCCTCAAACCATTAGGAGAAGATATATATTATTGGGTTATCTCTTTTTTCTTTCCAATGGTAAACTTGGATAGAAGTACCATAGATCTGTTCATCTGAGCATTTCTTTCCCATATTCTTTGTCAGATCGGTGATAGGATTATCTCGAGCGCTGTGGGAATCTCGGTTTGGGTATTGGTTAGGATATGTGCATTTTCTTCAACCCCGGTAAAATGCAAGTACCTAAACATAATTTGTGAATTTAATACATGTGTTTCTCGTTGATTCCAGTTTGGTGCATATGGAAACCCTTTGATGCCCTTTTGATGATGTTAATTGTTTTTGTGATGAGATCGGAGATTGGGGATGATTGAATTGTTTTTCTTATTTTATTTATCATTGTTGACGCACCCAATCCTTATTTTATTTATCACTGTTGATGCACCCAATCCACCAGGCCCGTAAGGACTGGATTCTTAGCACAGGGCCGGATACAAAACCATGAAAGTTGTTAGTGTGTATTGATTGTGGGACCCACTAGATGATCTGATCATAGATCTGGTCCGTTCATCGGGCCGGACATGGCGGGGCGACCATAGAGTTGTTGGAGCCATGTTAGGTGTGCCCTCTTTGGTCCACCATCCAACAACCGAAGAGGAGGGCTGACAGTATTGAAAAGGGTTTGGGTTGTTTCCGTTTTTTGGACTGTGGGACCCATGTGGGCCATTAATTTTTGATCGGGTCCCTACATTTTGAAAAGAGGGCTTGGGCGACCGTATTGATGGGGGCTGATCAGGGGCTTTTGATCAGTGGGCCATTACCCAAAGTGCACAGTTACTGTGCATTGGTTATGACAAACTCGGTTCTGTGTAAGGAAGAAGTGAAGATGACCTGTAGCATATATAAAGGAAGAGATAAAGAGAATGCTGACATGTGGATAGATAAGAGAGAGAGAATGATGGTGACGTGGGAGTAAGATGAGTGAGGTTGTACTAGCACACAACTTATGTTTTTTTTTTTTTATATACATGGTACCATTGGTTTTAGAAAAAAAAAGAAAAAAAGAAAAGGGATGAGTGGTGTTACAACTGTTGTGATAGAACATGGCATTTGACTTTTAACACTTGGCCCGTTAGTTTCTTGAATTTAGAGAAAAAAAAAAAGGGAGCCCATTGTAATGTTAATGAAACCAAGTAGACCTTGGGCCCATTTTATAAAGAATTGAATTCGGGCAAATGTTTTAGGTGGGGTCCTCGAGTTTTCTAAAATTATAAACTAAGATTATTTTTATTTGCAAATTAATATTAAATGACATCTTTAGTTTTTAATGTGTTAAAATTATATCTTTGTACTTTATTATTAGATCTTTGACCAAGTAAATACCGTCCGGACACACGGTATATTACT
>QPKB01000004.1:45592363-45611964 GCA_003546025.1 Camphora micrantha | reverse complement strand
AATAGTGGATTGAGATGGAGAGACAAGAAGAAGAAGAAAACCCTAGGTAGCCTTCAAGAAAACCTTCTTTCAATGAAAAAGTAGTTAGAAGAGTAAAGTGGAAAGTGGGTTCTCCTTATATAGAGAATGAAGGTAAGGTCCCACAACTAACCAAACTTGTTGGCTAAAAAACATGCTTTCGGGACCTCAGATGAATTCAACGAAGAAGGAGAGAAATGTTCACTGAAAAATCTAGTTTCCAAAAAAGTATATATTTCGTGTGTTTCGGAGACATTGAAATTAGTGTCCTGATTTTATGTAAAAAGACTGTTTTGCCCCTAACATTAGAAAAGTAGGGTTTCGGGGTTTCAAACGAGAGCAAAATCGACACAAAAGTTGTAGAGGTTAACGAGATGAGCAAAACAGGATCGAAACACTAATTATAGGAATCTCACAAAATCTCCCAAGTACACACAAAGTCATAAAAGGAATCCCAAAGGGTCCCACTATTACAAAGGCACTTAAATTTCCCAAAATTATAATAAAAGCTATTCTAATCCTAAACTTTAACCACAATGCACTAATCACGCTTAAGACTAACACACGACTTAAATAAACACTAGTCAAGGTCACTCAGGTCGGGGGTTTTACAGCTTCTACATTTGCAGCTGAGCTGGGGAATCATATGCTTGTACCTTTGCACAAAGAAACATGGGGAGCTATTGATGAAGGGTGCAAGGAGGCAATGTTTACTACAACTGTGGTAATAAAGCAATCTTTTACTTCCTAATCCATATTTATAGGCTTTATTATTTACTTGTCCCATTTATGGGTTTGAAATGTCAGCAAAATTATGACTTCGGCGATTGGAAGACCGATGCACGTTTGGCAGTTTATGGTGGGGAAACTAGCGATGCATATTTACAGGGAGTTTATGGTGGAGCTACACAGAGCATATAAGAAGTTGTTGGAAAATGGGTATGATTCGAATCAGTGCCCATATGATACGCAGAGGGCGGCCCAGTGGATCTGGCTGTTAGAGAACAAATGGGAGACACATGAATGGAAGGTAGTTTTTTTCTATATTTTATTTTGGTACTTGGTTTAAAATAGTCAACACACTATTGTTGTTGTTTTAGCTATCTTGAGTATTATAATTTCTTATGGTTATGTTCCTTCAAGTTTCTTTTAAATAAGCTAACCACATTGTCTATTACTTGTAATTTTCAGCGTAAGTCACAGAGGAATTCAGAGAGCTTGAGCAAAGTGAAGACGCTTCATACATTTAGATCTCGATTTGCTCATGCAGGCAGGTGAGCAGCAGGCTCCTCCCTCTGAACTTGATTTTGTATCTGCAGCGACGCTATAGCAAGAAAATGAACAGATGGATCACTGATCATGTAGAGGAGACACATCTTAGTTGCTTAATTATCAATATTGTATATCATAGTTTATTTCAGTTTCCTAACATATATTAATTACATGACATATTTGAATGCTTTGATAATGCAGTGGAGAATGGAGGCTGTAAGATCCCCGGTCCCACTTATAATATTTTATTATATTTTAATTAGAATGCTACTATTATCTTAATTAAATGTATTTTAGTTATTTTTGAAGGTAGGATTAAGTGGGGCACACATTAGATTAGATGTGTTAATCAGTGAGTTGGTTTAATGGGTAGATGACCTGACCCGCAGTTTGACCCAATGACTCAAACCCAGAGAATATTCTCTTAACCTAATTCCTTCTTTTAAGAACAGCACGTTCTTATCTTCTTCCTCTTTCAACTTCCCAAGCCATTGCAGCTTTAGGATCCGGCCACTAGAATCCAGATCAGAGGATACCATCATTCTTCGCTCAACTTTTTTATCTCAGGTAACCCTCTCCTCAAACCATTAGGAGAAGATATATATTATTGGGTTATCTCTTTTTTCTTTCCAATGGTAAACTTGGATAGAAGTACCATAGATCTGTTCATCTGAGCATTTCTTTCCCATATTCTTTGTCAGATCGGTGATAGGATTATCTCGAGCGCTGTGGGAATCTCGGTTTGGGTATTGGTTAGGATATGTGCATTTTCTTCAACCCGGTAAAATGCAAGTACCTAAACATAATTTGTGAATTTAATACATGTGTTTTCTCGTTGATTCCAGTTTGGTGCATATGGAAACCCTTTGATGCCCTTTTGATGATGTTAATTGTTTTTGTGATGAGATCGGAGATTGGGGATGATTGAATTGTTTTTCTTATTTTATTTATCATTGTTGACGCGCACCCAATCCTTATTTTATTTATCACTGTTGATGCACCCAATCCACCAGGCCCGTAAGGACTGGATTCTTAGCACAGGGCCGGATACAAAACCATGAAAGTTGTTAGTGTGTATTGATTGTGGGACCCACTAGATGATCTGATCATAGATCTGGTCCGTTCATCGGGCCGGACATGGCGGGGCGACCATAGAGTTGTTGGAGCCATGTTAGGTGTGCCCTCTTTGGTCCACCATCCAACAACCGAAGAGGAGGGCTGACAGTATTGAAAAGGGTTTGGGTTGTTTCCGTTTTTTGGACTGTGGGACCCATGTGGGCCATTAATTTTTGATCGGGTCCCTACATTTTGAAAAGAGGGCTTGGGCGACCGTATTGATGGGGGCTGATCAGGGGCTTTTGATCAGTGGGCCATTACCCAAAGTGCACAGTTACTGTGCATTGGTTATGACAAACTCGGTTCTGTGTAAGGAAGAAGTGAAGATGACCTGTAGCATATATAAAGGAAGAGATAAAGAGAATGCTGACATGTGGATAGATAAGAGAGAGAGACTGATGGTGACATGGGAGTAAGATGAGTGAGGTTGTACTAGCACACAACTTATGTTTTTTTTTTTTTTTTATATACATGGTACCATTGGTTTTAGAAAAAAAAAGAAAAAAAGAAAAGGGATGAGTGGTGTTACAACTGTTGTGATAGAACATGGCATTTGACTTTTAACACTTGGCCCGTTAGTTTCTTGAATTTAGAGAAAAAAAAAAGGGAGCCCATTGTAATGTTAATGAAACCAAGTAGACCTTGGGCCCATTTTATAAAGAATTGAATTCGGGCAAATGTTTTAGGTGGGGTCCTCGAGTTTTCTAAAATTATAAACTAAGATTATTTTTATTTGCAAATTAATATTAAATGACATCTTTAGTTTTTAATGTGTTAAAATTATATCTTTGTACTTTATTATTAGATCTTTGACCAAGTAAATACCGTCCGGACACACGGTATATTACTAACATAGGATTTAGTATTTTGTATGACCTTGGGGAAATCCTAATGGATTTGAGTTCAACCTATCTCTATTAGAAAACCCTTAATTGGGTCTATGCACTATTGATGGAGAAGGGATGCGTTGATCTTATATCTATTAGAGATTCCTGTGGTTGTTGGGTACGAGACCTTATGTTTGACCTTAGGATCGATTTGTATCCATGTCTTAACCTTCGCATGCATATATATGTTGGTTTAGGATGTGTATTCCTTTAGATACATACCCTATTGTGTGTTATGGACTATAAAGTGGCTTGGCAAATTTTTTATGGCGATTTGATTATGATATAGAATGTGTAATAGCCAGCACTTTACTTTGACTTAGGACTCTTGTGTCGGAGCTTTATTATTCAGGTCTATTATGCTTATATGTTTATGTTTATGTAGGTCATTTATGGACGACTGCAGATCGATATATGGACGGTTGATCACCGATGTGACCAGATCACTTATAATCCGCTATGAATGTGAACAGGTTATTCTGATTTTTTATTTGATCGGTTTATGACCACCGACGTTATGGATGGGCTTTCCCGATTTATTTAGAGCTGACCACCCAAAACGGGGACACTTGTCTTCGTATTAATCATATTGCTCCTTTTGCTTTATTTGGATTATGTTATACGTTCTTTCTTGTCATTGTCATTACTTCTATATGATCACACTTGTCTATATTCTTCTCGTTGTCGTATTTAATTTCGAATTATGATTATGTACTTGATATTTACTTTGTAATATTTGGTGCATAGGTACCGAGCTTTACTTTACCGAGGAGACGGAGGAGAGTCAAACGTTTCAAACGTTTGAGCCAACTGACAAACCCGAGTGGGATGCCGGAGCTGGCTTTGGAGTGCTCTGAGCGAGGGATCATCAGCCCCAAGTGCAAGGCCGCGATTGTAGTAATAACTCGGTGAAGTCCGAGGTCGATCCACAAGGAGTAATTAATCGCAAAACCTGTCCTATTGAAAAACTAATCTAGCCTATCAAAAATCTATATAAATAAATCTCTACGAAACTAAAATTAAAATTTAATTACAAATCCAAATTAAAAATTACAATCTCAAATAAAAAAATCCTAATCTAAAAACGGCGAAAACATAAAAGACATTAAACCATCAATTGCATAAAAATAAATAAATCATGCATTAAAATAAAAATCCATTAATAATATCATTCAGAAATAAGAATAAAAAAAAGAATTCTAAATATTCATATTATGGAAATCACAATGTTATATTGGTAAGAATAATAAAAGGACTGCAAAAACACCGGACCAAGTGCGTACTGTCACTACCCACAAACACACGATGTCGGTCCAAGGCGGGACACCTTGACCTCACTAATTACGTCTTTTAAATTAAAGTAAACCAATAAACTAAAAATTTCCCAAAAGTAATCAAAACTAAAAACATATATATATATATATATTTCCTTACCCTAGATCGAACACATGAAGAAAATAGGACTTGCGCATAATCTCATCTTCAAGTCTTCAATCCTTCACCAATAGAGAAGTAAATGACTAGTTGATGATGGAGCGACGGCAACGACGGCGGCGGCGTGACGGCATAGAAATCCAAGTGGTGGTGTGCCTTAGGGAAGGCCTTGGATGAAATTCTGATGGAAGGATGAGAGATGGAGAAACATTAATGGAAAAGGAGGGATTTGGCTTGCTGGTCGTCCAAGGGAGAGGGGGATAGTGAATTGCACGTCCAACCCTATTTGTGGTCTTTTTATATTTTGTTGGTATCTTGGGTTGCAAGGTTTTTGGTTTGGGTAAGGATTAGTAGTGTGGGGTCCAAGTTGGATTAGGATTAGGAGAGTTTTGGGAGAGTTTCAAGGGATTTTCCAACTCCTTGGATTTCTTGGCACACCATCCTACTAAAGGTAGGATTCTTTATATTTCATGCTACTTTCTTTCTTGGGCCCACTTTGGATTTAATTCAAAATTTGAAACAATATGGCCAGCTCCTTTGTTGGACGTGTGATAGCATTTTCGAATGGGTGTTGGACGTGCAACATCTTCCCAAGAATCTTGGGTCGCAAACTTTCAAAATTTGAGGCCTATATATTTGGAGATATCTTTAACAAATAAGTGCTGGAATCTTGGACTGTTGGATTTGGTTTCCAACTTAGATTGCTTAAAAAGTTCTTCCCCTTTTTTTGAACTCTTCATGGCTGGAAAAGTATCCTTAGATGGGCCCACTTTCTCTCATTGGAATTTATGCCAAACATAGATAGGTCCCAAGGTGCATTTGCTTCATCAATTCTCTTCCGCGAGCCCCAATTTTTGAAATTCCCTACAGAAATAAAAATAAATGTCAAAGAATAATCTATTCGTATAGGGAAGGAATTATGCAAGATGCGGACCCAATAAAATGTCACCATTTTATCAAATTTTCTTTAATTAAATCAATGATGCAAATAAAATTCATTGTTTCATGTGTAAATAAAAATTAATGAGAAATTTGTGACTTTCAATGCCAAAAAATAGAGTAATTCATGATTTTATGTGAAAATGCCATTTTTCAATGAATTTTGACTCGAATTAAAACTTTGATACCCATAAACAAAGAATCATGATTTTTTCACTAAAATGATCCATGATTTGAAGATTAAGTCCTTAATTAATTTTAAAATGATGATAAAATTATGTATTTTTAAGGACTTATCACACCCCCCAACAAGCATTTTACTAGTCCCGAGCAAAATATGCGAACTAAGGTAGGTCTTCTAACCTAATCTAATCTAATTTAAATGCAAAGACAAAAAGGAAAACACCACTTTCGCTGGTACTCTCGGCTGCATTTAGCGTATGCAGCAAGCCCTTAAACCCCTAGGTTACCCCTAGTGGACAAGTTGTACCTCGTGAGGGTTTGCAGTGAATATGCTCACAAAATTCATTTACCTAAAAATAAGATAAAATAAAAACAACGGAACGTTTTTCAAAAGACGATTGAGTCAAATCGAATGCCTTGAATCCTCGAATAATCAAGATTTCAGACTTTTCAAAATCCAGTTCACGTTTTTCTTTTCAATTTTTTTTTTCAAAAATTATACCAAAACTTTGGGTGCCTTGTGCAAGTGTATACTTCAAATCAAAAACTTTAAATGATAATGCCATGAAAACAGAATTCTCTCTCATGATTTCCAACTTTCCTAAATGCGGGTTAAATACAAGTCTCCTCTCAAGGCTACTATGACGGCTTTTGCACTATTGTTTTTTCCAAAGGCCGTGAGATGCATCTTTCTTTTCTGTTTTTCTTCTTTTTAAGGATAACATGTGATTGTGCAATGCCCAGGTCTCGTAAGATTTCTAATTAACCCATGTAACGAGCGTTAGGCCAATGACTCCCAAAACAGATGTCTTTAGAGCACTAAGTATATAAATACCCCTACGGGCTTACTAGCTCGGGTTAAAAAGGCTACGAACCCAAACTAGTCACACAACTTTTTAATCTTTTCAGCACTTTTTTTTTAAACACCTATTTGTGCATCCTTTGTCACCTTCTTTTTTTTTTTTTTTTTAAACAATCCCCCAACAATAGGCAGCCTTTTTTCAATTCGCCCGAAGTAATTCACTGGTTTTGGTTAGCCTAACCTTAACAATGAACCAGGAGAACTCATATGGCCAAATTTCAAAAAGTCGTCTCTTTTTTTTCTCTTTTGAAAGAACTCTGAAAATGACATTTAAATATTTTTATCCAAACTTTTGAAATGATGTACACGTGTTACTGTGAAAAACAAAGTTCAATATTTTTTTTTTTTAAATTGTGAACCTTCATTTTACTTCCTTCCAAAAATACTGAAATTCAAGAGTTCTAGACATCTTCAAATCATCAAGTTCTTTTGTAAAACCCCTTTTTTTGTTTTTGTTTTTTTTTTTTTTTTTGAGAAAACTACGCAAAAAAAAAAAAAAAAAAAAAATTAATTGGACAAGTGTGCTTGTTCCCACCCCCCCAACCTAAACTAGACAGCGTCCTCGATGTCATACATGAAATGCGAAAGAATGTAACATGAGGTGAAAATGTAAAAGGAGGAAAGGGGCAGAAAGCACCTGGAATAATGAAGCTTTCACATATAAACCTGTCCAATGTGAGACAACGAACACGAAAACAAAAGGCAGGAAAAAATATATATAATGTACAAAGGTGTGCGCCACTATCAAATCCAGTTGTAAGACCCCGACCCGAGTGACCTCGATTAGTGCTAATTAAGTTGCATGTTAGTGCTAAGTGTGTTTAGTGTGTTTTGGTTTAGTTGGTTTAGAATAGCTTTGTCATAGCTTTGGGGAATTTTGAGTGCCTTCAGAATTAGTGGGGCCCTTTGGGGGTTCCTTTTTATGACTTACGTGTACTTGGGGGATTAATTGAGATTATTTGGATTTGTGTTTTTATCCCGTTTTATTAATCTCATCGATTTCTACGACTTTCATGTTGATCATGCTCCCGTCCCGAATCCCGAAACCCGATTTCCATTGCTTGAGGGCAAAACAGTCTTTTTACACTAAATCTGTACCCAAAACTTGATATTCCCGAAACCCGCGAAACATATACTTTTTGAAAACTAGAAATTTCGACGATCATTTCTTCCTTCTTCGTCGACTTCATCCGAGATCCCGAAAACTAATATTTCAGCCTTTCAAAATTCCAAAGTGGTGGAGCCCACTTGCAAATGCTATATATAGAACCCAACTTTTCTCCCTTCTCTTTTCCAGCAACTTTCTTATCTAGGGTTTGTTCTTCATCATTATTCTTCTTTCTCTCACTCTCTTCATCTCAATCCCTCACCAAACTTACACCCACATCATAATGGAGATCACCATTTTCTTCCTCTCCTTCAAGGCTCTCTATTGACATCATTGTTGAAGAAAACCTCACATTCCAAGACTCGTTTTGAGCTAAGACTTGCCATTAGAAGACCTTCCAAGTAAGCTCTCCTACGAATCTCTTAGAATTGTGTCCTTATGATCTTAGAGGAGCTCCATTTCCATTATTGGAAGCTCTCTCTTCCTATTTCCTTGTTTAACCCATTTTAGGGTTTGTTTTGGGATTTTGTAGAGATTGTGGATTTTGTGCTTGAGAGGGTGTTAGAAGACCTTTTGCTTAGCTTTGGACTTGAGGCAAGTGGATGAATGGATAAGTTTTGAACATTTACATGTTTCATGGAAATCTCTTGTTTTTGCACTAATTATTCCTAATGATTTTTACATGTGTTTTCATAGTCTTCCTTGCCTTGATTTCTATTACTTTTGAAATGCATAATTATGAGTTGATTTTTCTATTATGCACCTTGATAAATGTATCTTTATGTTATTAAAGTGTAGATGAATCTTGTGGGGTTGGTTTCTCTTTCTTTGGTGATCAAATATGAATGAATGGAGGAGTTTGATTTGGATGTAATGGGGAGTAGAGAATAAGGTTAAGGTATTTGAAAGAAAATTAATGATTGTTATTGGGAGGCAAGGAGGCCTTTGTTGCAGGAAAAATGTTTATGGGGAAGAAGAGAAGAAGGCTAGGATGGCCATTTTCGGGCAGCAAAAATGACTGCCCGCTCGAGCGGACATTAGGCCGCTCGAGCGCGCAGTCATTCTGACTGCAGCTCGGGCAGAAAAATGACTGCCCGCTCGAGCGGACATTAGGCCGCTCGAGCGCGCGGTCATTCTGACTGCAGTTCGGGCAGCAGATTGCCTGCCCGCTCGAGCGCGCGATTGGCCGCTCGAGCGCGCAGACGCTCTGTCCGCCGTTTGCCTGCGCAGCCCAGGTTCGCTCGAGCGCACCTTGGTTCGCTCGAGCGCACCCCCTCCCGAGTATGGACCACTTTTGGGGCTCGGGAAAGGTTTTTAAGGGAATCCCTTGGTATTTAGGAGGTTGATGAGGCGGTATACGAAGCCTATTGGAGAAAGAAACCAAACCACAAACTTTTATTCGAAGTCTTTTGAAAATTCTAAGGTGTATAAAGAGCTCGGGATGTCTCCAAACTCAAGGAGTACCAAGTGATCATTACAATCGACATACGGGGTCTTTATTCACTTGGTTTATATCGAATCCCGATACTTGTCCCGAATTTCAAGAAATGTGATTTATCATTCCCGAAAATATTGAATTTGCAACTAGAGCTTTTGCTAGCCCCGATATGTACTTCCCATTTGAAAATGAAATTAGAGCTTTTGAGCACCCCGTCCCACCCGTTTATTTAAGTGCATTACATATGATTTGTACATGTCTTGTTTTACATGATTTGACCTATGAGTCGGCACCACTAAGCTTGGCTTTCCTTGCCGGTTTGATCCACCGACTTGGAGACCCTTTCCCGTCCCGCCAGCTGCAGTTTGGATCCCGCTACCCGGTTATTACCGTGGTCTTGTCCCGATACCCGGTTCGCTACCGTAGTCCCGTCCCGTATTATATTATGTATATGTATATGTTACTTATGTTGCATCTCCACACCTTGGTGACTGAGACAACATCCCGATATGCTCATGTCACTTCGGTGATAGAGGACTTAGCTATGTATGGTTGCCATCTTGTCTGTTTCCCGTTTCCTTGGATACATTACATGTTTTTAATATTGTATATGTATTTGCATAAATGATTCTCTCGTTTTATGAAACTACTGTTTTGACAGGTTTAAATGTTTTCCAAGGTAATTTCTTTATTGATATATCTTTTCACCCGTTTGTCAAACCGTCGTGTTTGACCCTTGTTTTGGTACTCAGGTCCCGTTGTCGGTCTCCCCGAGGAGGAGCTTGAGGAGGCGGTCGGAGAACCGCATCGACTAGTTGAGTGGCACGCCGATGATGTCGTCTAGACATTCGGGTGCTTGAGCTGCGTAACATTTTGGGGATAGTGTCTAACCATTCCTTTGGGAATTTGTTATTTTATTCATATTGGCCTTTGTTGGCCTCTATTTTTGGGGCAATGTAATTAAATGATATTGTCATAAACTTTAACTTTCTTTTGGGTTATAGCACTAATGACCTTTGCTCATTTTGATACTAGTTTCAAATGGTTTAATCTTGTTATCTTGGACATGAATGTATGAAATAGATTTGTTACACGCTTCCGCACATAAAAGAAATATTCATGTTGATGTGATATCCTCACCGCGGACCCCTGTGGGAAATCGCGTGTACGAGTTGCATTCTTTGAAGGACTCGTATACGTTTTGGATTTGAATCAAATCATACAATCATCTAATCAACAAACAATTAGCGTCCCGATCCCGGATTAGGCCCGACGGCCCGGTCCGGGGTCGCGACACCAGTGGTCATCAATCCTGATAGACAGGATCGATCATATGAATCTCATTTTCCTTTGGAAGAACAGTCTCCAAGAATGGTTTTAAACGTTGTCCATTAACTTTAAAAGAGGTACCATTCGATGGATCAATGAGGGTCACTGCCCCATATGGAAATACTTCTTGAACAATGTGGGGGGCTGTCCAACAAGATCTCAACTTTCTAGGGAAAAGATGAAGTCGAGAATTGTACAAGAGGACTTTTTGAGATGGATGAAATGACTTCCTTAATATCCGTTTATCATGAAAGGCCTTAGTCCTGTCTTTGTAAATTCTTGAGTTCATATAAGCCTCATTTCTTAATTCTTCTAATTCATTTAAATCAAGGGCTCTTTTCTCCCTAGCTTTATCTAAGTCAAAGTTTAGTTGTTTTATGGCCCAATAAGCTTTATGTTCCAACTCCACCGGAAGGTGGCAAGCTTTTCCATATATAAGCCAGTATGGAGACATTCCAATTGGGGTCTTATAAGCAGTTCTATAAGCCCACAAAGCATCATTTAGTCGCATTGACCAATCCTTCCGATTTGGTTTTACCGTGGTCTCCAAAATTCTGTTGCTTTCCCTATTTGAAACCTCTACCTGCCCACTTGTTTGAGGGTGATAGGGGGTAGCCACTTTATGTATAACACCATAATTTTTAAACAAACTCTCAATGACGCGGTTACAAAAGTGAGTGCCCACATCACTAATGATGGCACGTGGAGTTCCAAAATGGGAAAAGATATTGTCGAAGATAAACTTTCTGACTGTTTTAGCATCATTATTCCTACATGGGACTGCTTCAATCCATTTGGACACATAATCGACTGCGACGAGGATATAATGAGAACCAAAACTCAGGGGAAAAGGTCCCATAAAGTCTATACCCCAGAGATCGAATAAGTCGACTACCAAAATTGGGTTTAAAGGCATCATATTCCTTTTGGAAATGGAACCCAATTTTTGACATTGCTCACATGCCTTATAAAAATCATGTGCATCTTTAAATAACGTAGGCCAGTAAAATCCAGATTGCAAAATTTTGTGAGCAGTCTTCTTGGCAGAAAAATGGCTACCACAAGCATGAGAGTGACAAAATGATATTATACTATTTATTTCATGGTCAGGAATGCATCTCCTAATGATTTGATCTGGGCAGTATTTAAAAAGGTATGGTTAATCGTAGAAAAACTGTTTCACCTCAGTGAAGAACTTGTTTTTATCTTGCTGCATCCAATCTTTTGAAATTTCACCTGAAGCCAGATAATTAGCAATGTCAGCATATCATGGAGAATGGAAAAATGTGGCAAATAATTGCTCATCAGGGAAGGTGTCCTGGATTGGTAAGGGTTCTAAAGTGTTGGAAAGGACAAGCCTAGAAAGATGATCAGCCTCCACATTTTCTACTCCTTTCTTATCCTTGATTTCAATATTGAACTCTTGGAGTAGGATGATCCATCCGATCCATCTGGGCTTGGCATCTTTCTTAGAAAGAAGGTACTTTAGCGCAGAATGGTCAGTAAAGATCACAATTTTGGATCCAATTAAGTAGGAATGGAATTTATCCAGTGCATAGACCACAACCAATAGTTCTTTCTCTGTTGTAGAATAATTAATCTGTACACTGTTTAAAGTCCTGCTAGCATAGTAAATCACATATGGTTTCTTGTCCCTACGTTGCCCAAGAACTGCCCCAACTGCACAATCGCTAGCATTGCACATGATTTCGAAGGGCAGGCTCCAATCTGGAGGTTGCATAATTGGAGCAGTCGTCAACATGTCCTTAAGCTTGGTAAAAGCCGCTTGACATGCCTCCGTCCACTCAAATTCTGTTTCCTTTAGCAGAAGGTTGCATAATAGTCTATAAATGACACTGAAATCTTTTATGAACCTTCTGTAGAATCCGGCATGCCCTAAGAAAGATCTTACATCTCTTACGGTTTTTGGGGCAGGCAAATTGGAAATTAAATCTATTTTGACTTTGTCCACTTCCAATCCTCTAGACAATACAATGTGGCCAAGGACAATCCCTTGTCGTACCATAAAATGACATTTTTCCCAATTCAGTACTAAGTTATTTTCTTCACACCTAGAGAGGACCTTAGTTAAGTTGCTCAAACAATCTTGGAATGAGTCTCCAAAAACTGAAAAATCATCCATGAAGATTTCGAGAAAACGTTCCACCATATCACTAAAAATACTCAGCATGCACCTTTGAAAGGTTGCAGGAGCATTGCACAGCCCAAAGGGCATCCGTCGATAAGCAAAGGTACCAAAGGGGCATGTGAAAGTTGTTTTCCCTCGGTCTTCTGGGCAATCTCTATCTGATTGTATTCAGAATATCCATCTAAAAAACAATAATACTCGTGGCCAGCTACCCGTTCTAAAATTTGGTCCAAGAAGGGTAGGGGGAAATGATCCTTTTGTGTGACAGCATGTAATTTTCTGTAGTCGATACAAACTCGCCAACCTATGGGTACACGGGTTGGGACGAGCTCATCAATAGCATTACAGACTACAGTGACGCTAGCCTTTTTAGGTACAACTTCGGTAAGGCTGACCCATTGGCTATCCGAAATTGGATAGATGATACCCACATCTAGAAGTTTCAAAACTTCAGCCCTAACCACTTCCTGCATGGTGGGGTTTAACCGGCATTGCATCTGACGAGAGGGTTTTGCATTCTCCTCCAAATAGATATGATGTGTACACACGAGGAGATTAATTCCCTTAATGTCAGCCACGGTCCAAGCAATTGCACCTTTGTGTAGTTTGAGCACTTCTAAGAGTTGGACTGCTTGGTCCTTGTCAAGGTGTGTACAAATGACTACAGGAAATGTTTCATTTTCTCCAAGGTATGCATATTTCAGGTGAGAGGGCAAGGGTTTCAACTCAGGTTTGGGCGGCCTCACCTGAGATGGAAGAGACGGAGTACCAGTTGGTACCAGCTCTTCAAAAGAGGGTTTGCCTACAGTGTTGACCATTTCAACAGTGCTATCAAGAGTTTCTTCGCAGCAGGTCAGATCCTCAACTGACTTACTGGAATCGGAGATCGATTTTGTAAAAGTTTCCGCTGTAAGAACACCGATCAAATCTACTTCTTCAAGGTCAATGTTATCATCCCGTGGTTGTTTGCAAAGGTCAAAAACATTTAACTCTAATGTCATGTTACCAAAAGATAGCATCATTTTTCCATTCCGGCAATTGATCAGTGCATTGGATGTGGCTAAAAATGGTCTCCCCAAAATTACCGGAATCTGAGCATGAGGATCTGCCACAGGATGAGTGTCTAGCACAATAAAGTCTACTGGAAAGTAGAACTTGTCAACTTGCACGAGCACATCCTCTACTATCTCTCTCGGTCTTTTGATTGATCGATCTGCGAGCTACAGAGTAACTTGGGTAGGTTTGAGTTCGCCTAGCCCTAATTTTACATAGACCGAGTAAGGTAGTAAGTTGACACTTGCCCCGAGATCAAGCAATGCTTGTTCAATTTGATAATTTCCAATAATGCACGAAATTATGGGGCATCCTGGGTCTTTGAATTTAGGGGGTGTGTCGTACTTTAGAATTGCACTGGCTTGCTCAGTGAGAAATGTTTGGTTTTGTACATGTATCTTACGCTTCAGTGTGCACAATTCCCTAAGAAATTTTGCATAAGATGGGATTTGTTTGATTGCGTCTAACAACGGGATGCTAATTTTAACCTCTTTAAGCACATCTAAGATTTCCTAGTTCTGTATTGATGGCTTGGGAGGAGCTAATCGGTTAGGAAAAGGTGGTAAGGGCTTGAATCCCGAAGGAACTGGGCTTTTCTCCTCAATAGGAGGGACTTCATTTCCATTCCCTTCCTGATCTGAGGATGCAGTTTGTTTATTTTTTTCCCGATCAGACTTTTCAATCTCTTTACCACTATGTAGAGTAGTGACAACTTGAACCTGCTCCTTTGAATTTGACGGACCACCTTGATGAACCTCATATTGCCCTTTTCGATTGGGTTGTGGTTAGGCTGGAAAAGCTCCATTATTTTGTGCTTCAATCAATTTGCAGAGGTTCTACATGGTGTTCTGTAAATTCTCAAAGTTTCGATCATGTTTCTTGTTGATGGATTCTTGATTCACCATAAACTTAGCCACAAGTTCATCCCAAGATGTCGTTTGAGTTGTAGGGGGTACCATTTGCTGTGTGTTTTGAGCATATGTACCAGAAATACCCCCAAACTGATTTGACATTTGGTTGAAATTGGGCGGAGTAGCATTTGGGCCATTTCTCCAAGTAAAGTTGGGGTGATTCCTCCAATTAGGGTTGTACGTGTTACCAAAAGAATTGTTAAACTGCCGGTTGTATGTGTTGGTGGCATTTGCTTGCTCGTGAGACACTTCTTGAAAAGCAGGGAGTGTTGGACACTCTGAAGAAATGTGTTTATCACTAGCGCAAATGCCACAAACTATAGCAGGTTCCTTATTCTTCACAAATTTCAAAGACTCAACTTCTCTTGTAAGATAGGCAATTTTTGCTTGAAGATCATCATTTTCTTTTAATATATATAACCCCCTCCCTTGGCCTGATTTGATTGCTTTATGGGGTCTATACCTTCAGATGTGTCCCAAATTTGTGCACTATCTGCCAAAAACTGAAGGTAAGTCCATGCTTGATTTGGGTTCTTTGCCAAGGGCTCCCCATTGCACATCATCTCCACGAATTGACGTGTTTCTGGACTAAGTCCATCATAGAAGTGACCAATTGTATTGTACAATTCAAATCCGTGGTGGGGACATGCAAGGAGTAGTTCATTAAAGCATTCCCAATACCTATAGTAAGACTCCTTGTCTTTTTGTTTAAAATTCATAATATTCCTCCGTAAGGTGTTGGTTTTATGTAATGGAAAAAATTTCTTCAAAAATTCCCGGACCATGTTTGGACCATAGAGCAATCGAATTGGGCTGTAGAGAGTGAAGCCATGCCTTAGCCTTATCTTTGAGGGAAAATGGAAAAAAACTAAATTTAATAAGGTCTTCCCTCACATTATTGAAGTGTAGTGTTGCACACACTTCTTCAAACTCTTTTATGTGCAAATATGCACTTTCCGATTCAAGTCAATGAAATTTGGGGAGAAGTTGGATTACACTCGGTTTGATATCAAATTGACCCACACCTGCGGTTATAACCATGCACGACGGTGTGGCTTGTCATGTAGTGATGGACCCGATTTCTTCTCTCTCTCCCGCTGCCTCTGCCCCGGGTCTTTCGGGGTACGGCGGAGGGGAGGAGAAGGAAAAGATAAAGGGTATCAACATCTTTTTTTTTTGTACGGGTATGCCAATTTCACTTTTCTACTTGGAATTTTAGGAATG
Source organism: Camphora micrantha (assembly GCA_003546025.1). Taxonomy (NCBI): domain Eukaryota; kingdom Viridiplantae; phylum Streptophyta; class Magnoliopsida; order Laurales; family Lauraceae; genus Camphora; species Camphora micrantha. The sequence goes on along the minus strand of QPKB01000004.1, from coordinate 45,596,041 downwards.
GTGATCCGAAGATCCACCTTCACAAGTAGAAAGGGGAAATGAAACTTTTTCTAGTTTCTATTGCACATATATTTTAAGAAAAGAGACAAAAGGTTTTTTTTTGAATGCCGTGAAAGGCGATTTCATTTGTTGCCGTGAAAGGCGATTTTGCCGTAAAAGGCGATTTTGCCGCAAAAGGCGATTTACAAGTCTTATCCATTATGAAAGACAAGAGTTGTGATTTTTGTCTCTAAAAGAAAAATAAAGTACAATAGAAATCAAGAAAAGGAATCTGACTTCTCATTCGATTGTGGGGACACGTTCAGATCGACGGTCGCGAGTCATGTATGGGCTCCTCCATCGTCCATGCAGATGAGAACACGATGCTTGGATTCTTGGCTTGGCTTTCTAACCTCAGATTTTTAAAGGACAAAGACCAAGAGAAGGTCTTATATCCGATAAAAAGCTAAGTAAACGGCTGAAAAGCCACGTTTTAGCCATGTTGGTAGAAGAAGGGAGGTCCTTGGGGGGGTGGCCCCCCAAGGGTGCTTCAATCACCTTTTGGTGGTCTTTGCAGCAGAGTTGCAGGGCTTCTGGATTTTTTTGTCTTCTTCGGGGGGAGAGCGAGAGCTAGATCCGGGATCCTTTTCCCTTTGGAATGCCCTCCTATTTATAGGCCTTTGGTAGCCATTTAGGAGGGTTTATGAGCATTGAATGCATTAATGCTCATAATGGGAGGAGTTACAAGTTTTTAAATTACTTGTTTTGTAACTCCTTTTTCCTTGAATTTGATTGGCCGATGGAGAATAATGAGCCTTTAATTGCCTTCAATCCCCATCATGGGAGGAGTTTCATGGCTTTAATGCCATAAATCCTCTGACTTGTAACTCCCATTTGCTTGCTTTTGATTGGGCCGTCCAAAATAATGAATTAATGACCGCATTAACTTGTCATAAAGCGGGTCATTTAACCTCATTAATTGGTCGCCAAGTCGCTCGAAGAGTCGCGGGCCGCGCCGCGTCTTTTGGAATTCTTCTTGCGATGACCGCCGGTGGATCCACATGTTGTTTGATGTCGGATGGCGATGCAATTTCAGACATTGATTAATGTCAAAGTGTCGGCAACATCTGTCCTGTCGATTTCACGATCGGGCGGGCAGAAAGTGTGCTTTCTTTGTCTGCCGGTTGGCGATTTCGAGGCATCTAATGATCATCCAATGATTTCGGCGGCGAATCCGTGATGTTGACGAAGATCGACGGATTTCATGCACGAAAAATCAGATTTTGGAAAAATCACAGGGGCCAATCAACTCGAAACGCGAAAAAGGACCCGAAAAAGGGTCTTCCGGCGAATTTTTGGGTCGCCGGAATTTCCATGGTCGCCGGCGACCATGCACCCATGGTCGCCGGCGACCATGGGCCTTGGGCCCATTTTTTGGCCGCCTTTCGGTCGCCGTTTCTTCGCCGTTTTTCGATCTTTTTTCATTCTTTTTTCTTCTGATTTTTTCCTGACATTTCCCCTCATTTATTGGCCTGATTCTCTTGAAGAAAACCCGACGAGAAGCCACGCAAATCGGAGCACAAAGTTTCCTATTTTTCTGGAAAGCCGAAGACTTTGTTGTGCGGTTTTGCCGATTTTTTGTCGAGCATTGAAACTAGGCCAAACGATGTCAGAATGACCTGAAATTCGACGTGGTGCTTCTTGAGCAGTAGATAGGACCAACCATAGGCTTTGGTTTGAGTTTTGAAGCCGTTCGGGGTCCCGCAAATGCTTGCCTTAATTTCGCCATGAGAGAAATGCCGAGCTTTGACTTGTGGTCAACCGATGTCCGATTGACCTGAAATTTGACAGGGAGCCTCCTGAGTGGTAAGTAAGACCAACCATGGGCTTTGGTTTGAGTTTTGAAGCCTTTTGGGGGTCCCGCAAATGCTCGCCTTGATTTCACCTCGAGGAAAATGCCGAGCTTTGAAACTAGGCCAAACGATGTCCGTTTGACCTAAAACTTGACAGGGGACCTATTGGAGTCATTTTGAGATGATCCATCAGCTCCAATTTGGATGCCATAATTCCGGGGTGCTCCGCTGCCGGTAGGCCTGTTTTTGCTTCCTGAGAGTTGATGAAGGGTCAAACGTCGTCCGTTTGACTTGAAATTTGGCAGGGGGCCTTTTGGAGGTATTTTGAGACCATCCGTAGGCTTTGATCGAAGTTTTGAAGTCTTTGACGCTGTCGCTGCCGGGAGCCCCTGTCTGGCTGTCGGAGGAGTGAAGTTAAGCCAAATGATGTCGAAATGGCCCGAAACTTCATGTGTACCCCTCTTTTGGTTGCTTTGAAGGATCTTGCAGTTTTTGTTTGATTCTGACAAGATCTGGTGCTTGAAGTGGCGCCTTCCTATTTATGGCAGGATGTGGCTCCATGTAGCTTTTGGTGTTGAAGGGACATAGTGACATTTTTTGGTGTCAACAAATGCCCCCTCGAGGTACAACGACGAGGTGTGCAGCTCTGGCAGCCTATGTGCCTCGAAGAGAATTTGATGGAGATCTTCTTGCTTGACCAAGAGTCTTGAGCGTTTTTCTTTTGATGGGGTTGCTTTTTGAGCTTCCAAGGGATTTCACAGTAATGAGAGGGGTCATGTACCGTCTCAAGGCAAGGATTTTGAAATGACATTTGGATATGGGTTTTTGGTTTTGGGTTTTCCCTTTTAACCTTGTGAACCTAAAGGCTTTATGTGGCACATTAGGCGGTTAAGAAGGTTTTTTGGTTTTTTGACCTTGTGACCTAACAGGCTGTATGTGGCGAGTTAGGGGGTCGGGATTTTGGTTTTTGGTTTCGGCCTTGTGACCTAACAAGCTGTATGTGGCAAGTTAGGGGACCATGGTTTGGTTTTTGGTCACTCTTTGGGACAATTTTGGGTCCATTGGAGTGGTTTGGTTTTTTGTGGAATGTCAATTTCAAGATTGTGGCTTGATTTGGTGCATGGGGTTGGATGGTTTGGGTTTCTTTTGGAAGCTTATGAAGCTTGGAATTTTTTGTATGGTCCAATCAACTCAAGAGAGGCATGGAACCATTTTTGTATGCTCTTGGTAAGAGAAATTTTGACTAAAAGCCACTTTTAGTGCCTAGGTGGTCAAACCTGGCTCATATGGGCTAACCCATGGGACCTTAAGCTTTTAAAATGGCTTAGATCTCATGTGGTGTCATTTTGTAAAGAATATCTAAAAATATCCCTTTTGTGTAGAGAATATCTAAAAATATCCTTACTTGGAGAGAATCTCTCAAGTTTCCTTGATTTTGGGAGAGATTTTCTCAAAGTTTCTCAAATCCCCTTTCTTTTTGGAGAGAATTTCTCAAGAATCTCCTCTTTAGGAGAGAATATCTCAAATCTCCCTTTCTTTTAGGAAGTTTGCTAATTTTTAGCACTTACCTCCTTGCTTTTCTCCTCCTTTCCTCTTTTGGTTTGCTTTTCTATAAAAGCAATGGAGATGGGTTTTCTTTCTCTTGTTGCTTTCTTTTTGCAAAAACCTTCAAGAGTGCTCCAAGATAAAGAATTTCTCAAGGATCTTCAAGTTTCTTCTTCTTCTTCTCCATGGCTTCAAGTAGGTCTTCTTTTTCCAAGAAAAACCCCATGTAGATGTAGGAAAGTTTCCTTTTCTTTTTTTTTTTTCTTCTTTTCTTTTCTTTTCTTTCTTTTTTTTTCTCTTT
>QPKB01000004.1:45566820-45591363 GCA_003546025.1 Camphora micrantha | reverse complement strand
AGGCCGGTTGTGCTTTGTTTCGCCTAGTAGGAGGTCTTCCTTAGTGAAGGCGATAGTTGCACTTGCTGCTTTTTGAACTGAGAGGCAATCATTGCAAGATCCCTCAGTCTTCTTCTTTTCTCCTTTTGAGGAGGTATTTGATTTTTTAACCCTATAGTCCATTTCAATTTGTAGGACTTGTGGGGCATGCTTGTCGACATCCACATTCAGTCTTTGCAGTTCTGAAATGAGACTATCACGAGTTTGGGGAGACATTCGTAATAAGTCTAGGATGTGCAGACGTGCAGGTATGTGTCTAAAGTGCTCAATCAAGTCATACTTGAAAGCCTCCTTAGGGCCTGCATTTTCATTAATGTTGCCACTTGGGGCGCTTACATTCTGTCCCGAAGGATTTACATAAGAAGAAGAAGTTAGATTGTAGTTTTTGTGGTAATCCCGGCCAGAGCGGGTACCTTTACCAACTTCGAGAGCTTCTGGAGACGGTTCTTCATTCGGAAGTCCACCCTCGGGATTGAGGGGCTGATCCTTTTCATTTGCTGAAGATGCTTCCGTGTCAACCTTACCATCCTCAGTGATTGCATTGCATGGAGCATTTTCCGGGAACAAGTCCTGAACAGCGTCCAGCAATTTGTCTTCTTTGTTTACAATTTCATCGGTCCAGACATCACCCATGAGGTTGGGCATCTGGGACCAGTTGACTGGGTAGACTTCATCGGTAGAGACGTCTTCAAGGTAGTCAGCCAGAAGAGGTCTGTACTCTGATGTGACAGTCTCAGAAGACGAAGGTTGAGAAGATGCCATCTCCGAGGTAGTAATATCAGAGGATATACTACCTGATGTAGTATGGGAGTTTGTGGCCTCGGCAGATGAAGCTCCAGAGGCGCTGTCGTCTCGAACTATCGCATTGCAAGCAATAGGAAACGTCTCCGGAACGGATTGTTGGGAGTCAGATTCATCCTCTGATGTAAGGGGATCATCCACCCAGCAGTTTTCTTCATTTTCAGGAGTTACTGGAGGGGACTCCTGTAGATTTTCCGGGACCACCGGTTCTGGATTGCGATGAAGCTGATTGATGTGATCTTGTCCTTGCTCTATGGCAAGACTGCAAGATCCTTGCAATTCTTCGAGATCAGCATAGGAGCCAGATCTTCTTCATCTACTCCTGTAATTCCCCCTGATCGGGTTCTACCGGAGCATTGGCAGGTGCTGTGTCAACAGCATTTTCCTGAACAACCTCTTGGTCTCCTTCATCATCAGACCAAGATCCCTGTGGTGTAAAGGTTATACCAGATCACCGGCATGAGATGGGATTCAGGGATCCATTCCTCGTCGGAGAGGTATTCTCCTGTTTCGAGGATTCCTCCCATTCATCGGTGTCACTGGCGGTGTCACTGGACTCGTACCCATCCATGGGGAATCCAACTACTGAATTGCAAGAGTATGATGCCCCCTGCATGTCTTCAGTCTTTAGTAGTGATGGCATGAAGTCACGAAGGGTGAATTTCCTTGCCGGCCTTGAAGTCTCGGAAGGAGACTTTTCTGCTGCCCCCAGTGAAGGGGTAGGGGAAGTTTCTGCCTTTTCAGGGCTGAGCTTTCTCCTGCTGTTTAAGCTTACGGAGTTGTCTCCTGGCTTGCCTTCGCTGTTGAGCGGTCGGCTTTGTTTTGACGATCTCCCAGTTTTCATCTTCCAGGAGATCGGGATGTACCCATATGGGCTGTCCATCTGGTGTTGGGCACGGGACTAGCTCTTGGGATGTTTGAGCCATTTTTATCACCTTGAAGGAAGTAGTGACCTTCTTCTTTGGTGACTTTTGTGTTTGTCCATATGACACCATGTTGACGAAGGCAGACCCATAGTTTTTGTCAACGGTGATGACTCCGTTTTTCCACATCTCGTTGATCTTTTCTCTCACAACGAAGCATTGGTTGAGAGGATGCGAGATCATCTGGTGGTATGGACAGTACCGGGGATCGTTGGTTTTGCCAACATCTCCTGGTCTTTTGGGTTCAGGCAGGGTGAGCTTCCCGTTTGCCAGGAGAGCCTCGAAGATTTCTTCGACATCTTCATCGAACGGGTATTTCTTTTCTACTCGTTCTTTGAAGGCATCAGAGAGTTCAGGTCTCTTACCTGCACCTTTGTTTTCAGCTTTCTTTGGTGGCTGCGGAGCTGACTTGGTTTGCACATTGAGAACCTCCTTTTTCTTTTGCTTCGAGGTTGCAATGGCGGTCGGCTCCTTCTTTGATGATTTCTGACTGCTGAGGTCTTTGATCACCGTTTCAGCCTCCATTGATGCTTCTAGGAGTTCTCCCAGATTCTTTGATTGTTGCCGATAATCATGGAGCGTATTTTTGCTCTCATGTTGTTACGGCAGATGTCGACCAGCGACGCTTGTGGCAGTACGTCTGAACATTTGTACGCCATTGCCTTCCATTTGTGAATGTAGTCGTATGTCGACTCATTCTCTCCCTGTTTTAGGCTGCAGAGTTGAGCCATAGTCACAGGATGATCCTCACCTCTGAAGTGAGTTAGGAAGCGTGTCTCCATCATGGCCCAGTTTTGGATAGAGTCCTCCTGAAGAGTGGAGTACCAATCAAAGGCCGTACCTTTTAGGGTACTTGCGAAGAGACGGATCTTGAGGGCGTCTTGATCCGCGATGGCTCCTGTCAGGATCTTGAAATGGATGACATGTTGTCTGGCCGAGCCCTTCCCCGTATATGTTTGGAGAGTGGGCTGTTTGAATTTGGTAGGAAACGGTACCGAGTCCATCCATAAGGGATATGGTGGCTTGATTCCGTGTTCCTTTAGTGAATCCTCTTCCTTTGCTTTGGCGAGGATATCGTCAACGTCCTTCTTGGTAAGGGCGCGTGACTCATTTACCTCCTCTTCGTGGTGACTTGGAGGAGCTTCATTATTCGGTGGACGTTGGAGGGTAAGAAGTAAGTTCTCCATGAGAGCTTCTATCCTCTGCTGTCCTTGCTCCAGCTGCTGGATGCGTGCGGCTACGTCATCTTGCGGCGGAGGTTGCTCAGCATTTGTGACTAAGACGTTCATCTTTCGAGAGTCGAATGAGGATATCGTCTTGGTGACTGAGCTGGAGCTCATTCTTTTGGATGAAGAGCTCGAAGAGTGATTGCTCCGGTGTCCTTGACTTGAAGGAGTGGGAGAATCTTCTCTATGTCTTCGCGCCCGGGAGATGCTGCGAGTCACCGGTCGCTTGACATGGATTTTTGTTGCTGACTTCTGGCGCCTTTTGGTTTTGCCAACCATATGGACAGTAGCAACTTGGTTGGGTGCTTCTTTTTCAACCCATTTTTTAGAGACCTGGAGCGTGGAGTGCTGGGCTCTTTGCTTCTCTAGTCTCTTTTGCCGATACGCTACGCGGCGACGCATACGATGAGCGATTTGAGCTTCAGTTAGCTCGGGCTGTGCTCTAGCCACGAAGGAGGTGGTCCCTCGCGCGCAGCAGCCGAGCTTGTCTTCTTTATAATTTGGCAAGGACAGGATCTGGATGCGGTCCTTAGCCTGTCGCAGCGAAGCTTTAAATTTGGCGAGCTCGGCCCCTGTTGAGATGAAGGGCCGAGTTGCAGGAATACAGGCCTTGACAGATTCTCGCTTGCCTGATGATGCACGACTTGATCTTGGGCTTATAGGAATAAGCCGGCTTGTGCTGGGTGGATTTTGTTTGGTGGAGGGCTGGTTTCTCCTCTTTCGTGTACGAGAGAGGGTAGAACCGGTTCTCCTTGAGCGGGGCCAGGTATGCTGGCCTTGCAGATCTTTGGGACCTTCTTTGTTTTGGAGAAGGTCATGGAGACCAAGTCTTGAGGTAGACCTGGTTTCTTGCAAGCTGAGGTTTCGCGAGGTTGTCGCGGGCTTCAGTCTTCTTGGCGGTTGCCCTTGGTGTCACGGTAGTGACGCGCCCAGGGGCGGTTCTCTGCTTCTTGGCAGGAGTTGTTTCTTCTGCAGGAAGTGGGAAAGGTCCCAGCGACCCGAAGACGATGGACCGGGGAGAGGAGGTCGACCCGGTGTCCTGTGTGTTACCGAAGGAAGTGACACTTCGGCCGCTGGCGAGGCGCTTAGGAGCGCATTTGTTTTGCTTCTCTTGAAGCATCAGCTGGTACTTGTTCTCGTCGAAGGTGATTGTCAACGAAGCTGCCATGTTAGTTTTGAAAAACCTTTCTGAAACAAGACCGGATCCATTAGTAATCACAAGAATGTGGTGATCATAAATGGAAATAAACTATGGTTTTTTCTTTTCAATTTGCTCGAAGGGACAAGGCCCGGCCCAAGCAAGATGAAGAAGGCAAAAAGCCATAGAGTATACAATCGTTCTAAACGCAAGTATGAAAGGCTCAGAGTGAGCGTTCCAATGACTGCTAGAAGCAATTGTGAACCTTAATTCAGATTACCGAGGAGCGAAGCTCACTCGAGGTAAAATGATATAAGGTTGGGAGTACAAATGTGTCGGTCGCGAATACAGTAGACCCAAGAGGGCGTACTAGCACCGCTAGGCACAGATGTTGTAAATCGCATCCTTGAAATGGACACGAGATGGGATTTTTTGAAAGGTCAAGGTTGGGTTCATAAAAGAGAGCAAATGGCACTCCGATCCGAAAACGTGCTCAACATTTCTGCGAGCACAGAGTCCGAAAGGGAAATAACCAGAATTTCTCGAATCTGGACCCAACAATGACGGAAGTTTTTTTTTTTTTTTTTGGAAAAGTCAGGATCAGATTCATCAAAGAGAGCAAATGACGTTCCAACCCAAACACGTGCTCAACATTTCTGCGAGCACAGTAATCCGAGGTGGAAGAGGTCAAGATTTCTCGACTTTGAACCCAAACGTGACAGAAGTTTTTTTTTTTTTTTTGAAGTTTTTTTTTTTGAAAGATTTTTTTTTTTTGAAAGTCAGTATCGGATTCATCAGAGAGAGCAAATGATGTTCCAATTCAAACACGTGCTCAACATTTCTGCGAGCACAGAGTCTGAAAAGGAAGAGATCAAGATCTCTCAAATTTGAACTAAAAATCGACGAAATTTTTTTTTTTTTTTTTTTTTTTAGGGTTTGAGAATACATCGAGTTCTCACGATTCGTTCTTATGAAACCAATGTTGATAGATCAGCCCCCAGGTAAGGGTAGGATTACTTAATGAACCCGTTTGGAGGACCCTTACCTAGAACAGCCTAGCTGTCTCCAAACTCTGGACAAGGCTTTTCTTAGGTCAACTTCGATCAAAGAACGCAATCGGTAAAACTTTCATGTTCTCAAATGCATCCCTGTTTTTTTTTATGGATTCATCAGAGAGAGCGAATGGTCCGTTCCCAGTCTGAACAGGGGCTCAAACAATTTCTGCGAGCCCTAAGTCAGAAAGGAAAAGAAAACCAAAATTTCTCAAATTTGGATCCAAAAGAAAGAGAAATTTTTTTTTTTTTTGAAAACCTGACAAGTTTGAAATCAGATTTTTTTTTTTTTTGGAACTCACCAGCGAGAGCGAATGGTCCGTTCCCCGTCTGAACAGGGGCTCAAACAATTTCTGCGAGCCCTAAGTCAGAAAGGAAAAGAAAACCAAAATTTCTCAAATTTGGATCCAAAAGAGAGAAGATTTTTTTTGAAAATCTGACAAGTTTGAAATCAGATTTTTTTTTTTTTTTTCTTTGAACTCATCAAAGAGAGCAAACGGTCCCTTTCCCAATCTGAAAAGGTGCTCAAACATTTCTGCGGGCACTGAGTCCAAAAGGGAGGAGATCGAGATTTCTCAGATCTGAATTCAAAGAACAAGAGAAGATTTTTTTTTTCGAGGAGGAGAAAGATTGGAAATAGACTTAAAGAAAGAAATTTCCAAAACAAAAAAAAATCCCATCTCATGTTTTTTTTTTTTTTTTTTTGCGAGATTCAACATTGGCCGCCAACTAGAAAGGTGCCAAAGAATCTAAGTTCATGTTCTCAAATGAACGTGTCCCACCGGGTGTGCCAGCTTGATGGACCCGATTTCTTCCCTCTCTCCCGCTGCCTCCGCCCCGGGTCTTTCGGGGTACGGCGGAGGGGAGGAGAAGAAAAGATAAAGGGTATCAACATCTTTTTTTTTTTTTTGTACGGGTATGCCAATTTCACTTTTCTACTTGGAATTTTAGGAATGGTGATCCGAAGATCCACCTTCACAAGTAGAAAGGGGAAATGAAACTTTTTCTAGTTTTTATTGCACATATATTTTAAGAAAAGAGACAAAAGGTTTTTTTTTGAATGCCGTGAAAGGCGATTTCATTTGTTGCCGTGAAAGGCGATTTTGCCGTAAAAGGCGATTTTGCCGCAAAAGGCGATTTACAAGTCTTATCCATTATGAAAGACAAGAGTTGTGATTTTTGTCTCTAAAAGAAAAATAAAGTACAATAGAAATCAAGAAAAGGAATCTGACTTCTCATTCGATTGTGGGGACACGTTCAGATCGACGGTCGCGAGTCATGTATGGGCTCCTCCATCGTCCATGCAGATGAGAACACGATGCTTGGATTCTTGGCTTGGCTTTCTAACCTCAGATTTTTAAAGGACAAAGACCAAGAGAAGGTCTTATATCCGATAAAAAGCTAAGTAAACGGGCTGAAAAGCCACGTTTTAGCCATGTTGGTAGAAGAAGGGAGGTCCTTGTGGGGTGGCCCCCCAAGGGTGCTTCAATCACCTTTTGGTGGTCTTTGCAGCAGAGTTGTAGGGCTTCTGGATTTTTTTGTCTTCTTCGGGGGGAGAGCGAGAGCTAGATCCGGGATCCTTTTCCCTTTGGAATGCCCTCCTATTTATAGGCCTTTGGTAGCCATTTAGGAGGGTTTATGAGCATTGAATGCATTAATGCTCATAATGGGAGGAGTTACAAGTTTTTAAATTACTTGTTTTGTAACTCCTTTTTCCTTGAATCTGATTGGCCGATGGAGAATAATGAGCTTTTAATTGCTTTTAATCCCCATCATGGGAGGAGTTTCATGGCTTTAATGCCATAAATCCTTTGACTTGTAACTCTCATTTGCTTGCTTTTGATTGGGCCGTCCAAAATAATGAATTAATGACCGCATTAACTTGTCATAAAGCGGGTCATTTAACCTCATTAATTGGTCGCCAAGTCGCTCGAAGAGTCGCGGGCCGCGCCGCGTCTTTTGGAATTCTTCTTGCGATGACCGCCGGTGGATCCACATGTTGTTTGATGTCGGATGGCGATGCAATTTCAGACATTGATTAATGTCAAAGTGCCGGCAACATCTGTCCTGTCGATTTCACGATCGGGCGGGCAGAAAGTGTGCTTTCTTTGTCGGCCGGTTGGCGATTTCGAGGCATCTAATGATCATCCAATGATTTCGGCGGCGAATCCGTGATGTTGACGAAGATCGACGGATTTCATGCACGAAAAATCAGATTTTGGAAAAATCACAGGGGCCAATCAACTCGAAACGCGAAAAGGACCCGAAAAAGTTTCTTCCGGCGAATTTTTGGGTCGCCGGAATTTCCATGGTCGCCGGCGACCATGCACCCATGGTCGCCGGCGACCATGGGCCTTGGGCCCATTTTTTGGCCGCCTTTCGGTCGCCGTTTCTTCGCCGTTTTTCGATCTTTTTTCATTCTTTTTTCTTCTGATTTTTTCCTGACATTTCCCCTCATTTATTGGCCTGATTCTCTTGAAGAAAATCCGACGAGAAGCCACGCAAATCGGAGCACAAAGTTTCCTATTTTTCTGGAAAGCCGAAGACTTTGTTGTGCAGTTTTGCCGATTTTTTGTCAAGCATTGAAACTAGGCCAAACGATGTCAGAATGACCTGGAAATTCGACGTGGTGCTTCTTGAGCAGTAGATAGGACCAACCATAGGCTTTGGTTTGAGTTTTGAAGCCGTTCGGGGTCCCGCAAATGCTTGCCTTAATTTCGCCATGAGAGAAATGCCGAGCTTTGACTTGTGGTCAACCGATGTCCGATTGACCTGAAATTTGACAGGGAGCCTCCTGAGTGGTAAGTAAGACCAACCATGGGCTTTGGTTTGAGTTTTGAAGCCTTTTGGGGTCCCGCAAATGCTCGCCTTGATTTCACCTCGAGGAAAATGCCGAGCTTTGAAACTAGGCCAAACGATGTCCGTTTGACCTACAACTTGACAGGGGACCTATTGGAGTCATTTTGAGATGATCCATTAGCTCCAATTTGGATGCCATAATTCCGGGGTGCTCCGTTGCCGGTAGGCCTGTTTTTGCTTCCTGAGAGTTGATGAAGGGTCAAACGTCGTCCGTTTGACTTGAAATTTGGCAGGGGGCCTTTTGGAGGTATTTTGAGACCATCCGTAGGCTTTGATCGAAGTTTTGAAGTCTTCGACGCTGTCGCTGCCGGGAGCCCCTGTCTGGCTGTCGGAGGAGTGAAGTTAAGCCAAATGATGTCGAAATGGCCCGAAACTTCATGTGTACCCCTCTTTTGGTTGCTTTGAAGGATCTTGCAGTTTTTGTTTGATTCTGACAAGATCTAGTGCTTGAAGTGGCGCCTTCCTATTTATGGCAGGATGTGGCTCCATGTAGCTTTTGGTGTTGAAGGGACATAGTGACATTTTTTGGTGTCAACATGTAGGGTGAAGGTAATCACGTAGACTCCTAAGTGGTTGATTCACCTCCCCATTATTATTGGGTTCATTCTCATTACCATTCCTAATTTCATCATTATCACTATGCTCATCAGCCATATTGGAAATCCTAAGAGAACCAGGAGATTTAGATTCGTAGAATTTAATCAAGCTCTTGACAGGTGATTCCTTCCTTTCTAACCGATTTAAGGTGTCCATCTGCCAAGAAGGTGAGGGTCTTTCTTTCTTTTTTGGAATTTTGAAAAAAAAAATTTTTTTTTTTGAAGAAACCTAAAAGAAAAAACTACCTAAGGTCCATTTTTAGATTTAAAAGAAGTCTTAATCTTAGAGAGTTTGATATCTCTAAGGAAAGTTCTTAAACTCAATTCTATGAAACTGGCCCAACCAGGTAAGCCCCCAGATCAGTGGTGGGGTCACAATGCTTTGCAAGGGTTCCACTTAAAAACCACCTTCTAGAACAAGAGACTTGTTTCCCTAATCTAATGGGACAAGACTTGCCTAGACATCGAACCAATCAAGAAAGGCAGTTTGTTCGGCTTTCCAAAGAAATAACTAACCTTAAAAAAATTCCAGCAAGATTTTAAGAGTCCTTTTAAATTTAAAAACAACTATAATAACCAAGTTTCCAGTAAAAGTTCTGAAATTTTCAGATTTTGGCAAATTTGGTGGCCAAAAAGCCGAATTTGCGCGATCTAGGACTTGCCTTTGTGAGGGAAAGTTCCAGAATTTTTTTTGGAAACTTTAAAAACCTAAAAATATGAAAAATAACTGATTTTAACACACCTTAATTAATCCTAATCAATAACTAAAAAAAATCGACCTAAACTAGTCCAAATTAGAACAAGTAAACAAGGCAATTTTCCAAAATTGATGTGATTTTTGAAAAAAATAATCAGAAAATATGATTTTTCAGATCTGAAATAGTCCCAATTTTATTAAAAATCAGAGATTAAAAATCCACTTTTTAATGCAATAGGGCTGGTCCAAACATTCCATGCATGCTACCCTTAGATCTAGAATGATTGCAGAATAATAAAGGCACACCCACAAAGAAATTAAAAAGATAGATTGAAAAAATTACCTTAAGCGAATAAAAAATCCCCGGCAACGGCGCCAAAAACTTGATCCTTAGCCCCAAGTGTAAGGCCGCGATTGTAGTAATAACTTGGTAAAGTCCGAGGTCGATCCACAGGGAGTAATTAATCGCAAAACTTGTTCTATTGAAAAACAAATCTAGCCTATCAAAAATCTATATAAATAAATCTCTACGAAACTAAAATTAAAATTTAATTACAAATCCAAATTAAAAATTACAATCTCACATAAAAAAATCCTAATCTAAAAACGGCAAAAACATAAAAGACATTAAACCATCAATTGCATAAAAATAAATAAATCATGCATTAAAATAAAAATCCATTAATAATATCATTCAAAAATAAGAATAAAAAAAAGAATTCTAAATATTCATATTATGGAAATCACAACGTTATATTAGTAAGAATAATAAAAAGACTGCAAAAACACCGCACCAAGTGCGTACTGTCACTACCCACAAACACACGGTGCCGATCCAAGGCAGGACTCCTTGACCTCACTACTTACATCTTTTAAATTAAAGTAAACCAATAAACTAGAAATTTCCCAAAAGTAATCAAAACTAAAAAATATATATCTATATTTCCTTACCCTAGAACGAACACATGAAGAAAATAGGACTTGCGCATAATCCCATCTTCAAGTCTTCAATCCTTCACCAATAGAGAAGTAAATGGCTGGTTGATGATAGAGCGACGGCAACGACGGCGGCGGCGTGACGGCATAGAAATCCAAGTGGTGGTGTGCCTTAGAGAAGGCCTTGGATGAAATTCTGATGGAAGGATGAGAGATGGAGAAACATTAATGGAAAAGGAGGGATTTGGCTTGCTGGTCGTCCAAGGGAGAGGGGGATAGTGAATTGCACGTCCAGCCCTATTTGTGGTCTTTTTATATTTTTTTGGTATCTTCGGTTGCAAGGTTTTTGGTTTGGGTAAGGATTAGTAGTGTGGGGTCCAAGTTGGATTAGGATTAGGAGAGTTTTGGGAGAGTTTCAAGGGATTTTCCAACTCCTTGGATTTCTTGGCACACCATCCTACTAAAGGTAGGATTCTTTATATCTCATGCTACTTTCTTTCTTGGGCCCACTTTGGATTTAATTCAAAATTTGAAAAAATATGGCCAGCTCCTTTGTTGGACGTGCGATAGCATTTTGGAATGGGTGTTGGACGTGCAACATCGTCCCAAGAATCTTGGGTTGCAAACTTTCAAAATTTGAGGCCTATCCATCTAGAGATATCTTTAACAAATTAGTGCTGGAATCTTGGACTCTTGGATTTGGTTTCCAACTTGGATTGCTTAAAAAGATCTTCCCATTTTTTGAACTCTTCATGGCTAGAAAAGTATCCTTAGATGGGCCCACTTTCTCTCATTGGAATTTATGCCAAACATAGATAAGTCCCATGGTGCATTTGCTTCATCAATTCTCTTTCGCAAGCCCCAATTTCTGAAATTCCCTACAGAAATAAAAATAAATGTCAAAGAATAATCTATTCATATAGGGAAGGAATTATGCAAGATGCAGGCCCAATGGAATGTCACCATTATATCAAATTTTCTTTAATTAAATCAATGGTGCAAATAAAATTCATTATTTCATGTGTAAATAGAAAGTAATGAGAAATTTGTGACTTTCAATGCCAAAAATAGAGAAATTCATGATTTTATGTGAAAATGCAATTTTTCAATGAATTTTGACTCAAATTAAAACTTTGATACCCATAAACAAAGAATCATGATTTTTTCACTAAAATGATCCATGATTTGAAGATTAAGTCCTTAATTAATTTTAAAATGATGATGAAATTATGTATTTTTAAGGACTTATCAGCTAGCATAAGAGAGAATGTCATCTTAGAATTATTTAAATGAACTTTCTTTTAGTGTTGAGACCTCTTTTAGAAATTATTTAATTCATTCTGCAACTTGAATTATTAATGTTTATTTGATTTTTCTGTTGGGTTTCATTTATGAACATTTGATACCAATTGAATAAAGCTTCCGTTGCATTTAACGAAATTTATTTTGACTCACCACGGGTTGAAATTTTATGTGGGTCCACTTTTGGAAGCTTGTGTTGTATTAAACACATGAACTTGAATTTGGTTTTAATTTTTCACGTTTTTCCCAAATTCCTATATTGGGGGACGTGACAGTTGGTATCAGAGCCAGGCATGATTTTCGGATATTAAAAATGGACAGAAACAATAGGATGTGGTGAGTATTGTGATTTCTGTTAGACAGACTTTAAAGTGGTAACTGTAAAGTCTATAGAATTGTTTGTTAGCTTGTTTTATAGGATCTAACCCATCGTTATTTCAAGTCGTCATTGCATTCGGACACTATTGAATTTGTTGGATGAAGGAAACCGATTCAGACATGCCGGATTTCGGCATTGAAAGCAAAAAGATTGTTGAAATCTGGATGTGAAGGATATTTGGCGATTATTACGAAGGATAAACAGTCCAAAGGGGTGGAGGATATTCCAGTAGTCTGTGAGTTCCCGGATGTTTTCCCGGATGAAATACCAGGCTAACCTCTAGTCAGGGAGATAGACTTTTCAATTGAATTGGTGCTAGGGACAGCTGCGATTTCTAGAGCTCCATATAGAATGGCTCCAGCAGAACTCAGAGAGTTGAAAACTCAATTGCAGGATTTGTTGGACAAGGGATTTGTAAGACCAAGTGTATCACCTTAGGGTGCACCGATCGTATTTGTGAAAAAGAAGGATGGTTCTATGAGGATGTGCATAGATTATAGACAACTCAATCAGGTCACAATCAAGAACAAATACCCTCTCCCAAAGATCGATGAATTGTTTAATCAGCTTCAGGGAGCTTAATATTTCTCAAAGATAGACTTGAGATCAGGATATCACTAGCTCAGAGTTTGAGATCAGGACATTTAGAAGACAACATTCAAAACGAGATATGGCCACTACAAATTTTTGGTAATGCCATTCGGGTTAACCAATGCTCCAAGAGTATTTATGGCCTTAATGAATAGTGAAAGTCTAAATGGACAGAACTTTTGGATGGGAACTTTGGGATCGGTCCACAGGCCGGTCCCAAAGTCGGTCCATCTATCACAGCTCTAATGAATATGATATTCGCTCCATTTCTCGACCAGTTTATCGTTGTTTTTATAGACGACGTGTTAGTATATTCTTGGTCTCGAGAACATCATGAGCAGTATTTGAGGTTAGCATTGCAAACTTCGAGAAAGCATCAACTCTATGCCAAGTTGAGTAAGTGCGAATTTTGGCTTCAGCAAGTAATTTTCTTGGATCACATCATCAGCAAGGAAGAACTGGCTGTAGATCCAGGAAAGATTGAAGGCAATGGTCAAGTGGCAGAGGCCCATGTCAGTAACAGAGATTCGTAGTTTCTTGGGTTTAGCAGGTTACTACAGGAGATTTGTGAGAGGATTTTCATCCATTGCTGCTCCATTGACCAGATTAACACAAAAAGATGTACCGTTCGTGTGGACTGACGAATGTGAAGCAAGTTTTTAGGAGTTAAAGAATAGGTTGACTACAGCTCCAGTGCTCACATTGCCTACGAAGAATGGTAGATTTGTTATTTATATGGATGCCTCGAAAGTTGGATTGGGATGTGCACTTATGCAAGATGGGAAAGTAGTGGCTTATGGCTCTAGACAATTGAAAACGCATGAGAAAAAGTATGCCGCTCATGATTTGGAACTTGCAGTAGTGGTCATGGCATTGAAGATGTGGCGTCATTACCTATACGGTGAGAAGTTTGAAATTCATTCAGACCATAGAAGTCTTCAATATTTGTTTACTCAGCCTTAATTGAACATGAGACAAACTTGGTGGATGGAATATATAAAGGATTCTAACTTTCCGATCAAATATTATCCCGAGAAAGCCAATGTAGTAGCTGATGCATTGAGTAGAAGGACAGCAACTAATGCATGTTTGAGAGCAGAATGGTCTTGGGCAGAAATTAAAATATAATAAAATATTATACGTGGGACCGGGATCTTATCATAATCTGAAATTAACTCCCCAGTGGCTGAGCAATAGGTGATGGAGAATCTGCTAGGGAAGGGAGTCGCGGGGAGATAAGGGTACCGCTCGAGGGGCTCGTCATCATCTTCAACTAGTACTTCGATGTCGTCTGAGATGAGCAGCCTATGGCAGCAGCTAGCTGATTCGTTGAAAGCACAAGAAGAGTTGCGTTGACAGTATGAAGACTTGCAAAAGCAAATGCAAGATCAAGCAGCTATACATATTCGCATGTAGAGTCAGACACAGTTGCTACTTTCCCGGATCGGTGTGGATGGTTTTGGCTCCTCCGAAAGCTAGAGATTTGATGGTTTTATAAATTTGCTTGGGTCCTCCCTTCAACTAGTTCATTTTGCTCCTAGTTGGCCGTGTTTCATGGTGTATTTTGGATATTTGGTGATGATAAGATTTTAGTTGGGATTTACTTCTTTTGATTTGGGATGTTACTTTTGATGTGGTATGGACTAGTTTTATGAGTTTTTAATTTATTGATGACTCGTTCTTTTTTATTGTTTCACGATGAATGTGGGGTTATTTGTTGTTTATCAATGTTTATGCTCGTGCAATCTTGAAAACGTAGATTTGAACAGGAAATTATTGTACAATTTTTTTTTGCAATTTTTAAATTAATTTTTTAATTGATAAGAAAAACTATACGCACTCTCTGCGTCGCCAAAAGAGGATGTTACAAGCGTGGTAGATTATTTTTACCAATGCCCGACGTGCATTCTTTAATAGTTAAAGATATTTTCCGATACTTCAACACATCGAAATATGTATTACCTACGCCGTTTAAGCGTCACTAAAATAGAGGGTAATAATTTATAAAAAAAAATTATTTATATATACCTCACATGATTGATGCATCGATCGTTCAATACTTCTTCCCAGCGGTGTCTTTCAACTCCGGAGCATATCGGGATAGTCTCTCAAATTTGGTGAGGTATTCGAGAACTACCATGTTGCCATGTATGTTGTGGGAATTTTATTGCCTTCTACCGCTTGACATGTGTGGGTACGTACTTGTCACCAAATTGTCTCTTGAAAGTAGCCCAAACCTCTCTATCTGCCTTGGTCCTGTATTCTGATCTTACTGTCTTTCGCCATATGTCTGCTAGACCGGTGAATAGGGACGCTGCAAGTTTCACTTGTTCTCCTCCCGTGTAGGGAAATTCTATATGCACCCACCTTTTTTGCTGAGCACACCCACATTCCTTCTTCATGTGTAATTTTTTTTCTTTTAAAGGTGGGTGTGCTCAGCAAAAATAGGGGTGCATATAGAATTTCCCTCCCGTGCATCGGAAGACTTCAAAGATATTTTCTGTATGCTCTAGCCAATCATCTGCAGCTAAAGGGTCCTCTGTCCCAGTGAAGTCTTTCGGACTCTCTTCCTAAACCGCTCAAACAAGGCATTCGGGTCATTCTCCCTTTGATTGATGACAATCTGTGGACCCAGTGGTGGAGCTAGAACTGGTTCAGGCCTCCTCTCTAAAACTTCCAACAACTGCCTTTGCATCTGTGTTATTTCCCTCGCACGATCTTCCTTTCGCTTTGCCATTTGCTCCTGTAATCTAGCCTGGTTCTCATTGGCCTAACGTTATTGATTAAGCATGGCCTGCATCATCTGTTGAAACTGATTCTGCATGGTGTTATCAGGAGTATCTTCCCCAACTAACCCAGTGTGATCAATGTTTCTTGAGGTGGGGTTGTCGTTTACTGGCCTCTTACGAGGTGGCATAACACTACAAAATAAGATGTTAGTATATAATAATGAAGTAAAGGGTCACACATTGCTCACATGATTCTAGCTAACAAAAAGTCAACGAATCATCGCCACGTCCTTAGGATTTTTAGTTTCTTTTAATTGCCTGAAACACGTCTTGCTCTGATACCAGTCTGTCGCGACCTCGGACTGGGTCCCGGGCCTAATCCGGGAACGGGGCGCATAAGAAATGATGAGATGATAAGGTGTCAATGCATTAATGCATTAGATTATTTGGCTAATACGTACACGGGTCAAACAAGAACATGACACTACCCGTGCACGTGATTTCCCACAGGTTTCTGCAGTGTAGATATCACATATACATAATATTTTCATTCAATGTGCGGAAGCGTGTAGCAAATCACATTCACAATTCATTTCGAAATCACAAGAATGATAGCACAAATCAATAAGTTGTTGTTAGAGTGAGCAATGATCATATTAGCACTTTTCCTAAAAGTAAAATTAAACGCTTATACAAAAGATCAGTTAAATTATTACTCCCCAAAAATAAAGGCCAACAAAGGCCAGTACATCCAAAAGAATGTGTTAGACAGAAACCCCAAAAGTATAATCCCAAATCTCAAAATGTGTCAAATCTCAAGATTGGCCGAGTGTTTAGACGACATCGTTAGCCTGCCACTCTCCTATTGGTTGCGGCTCTCCGGCCGCCTCCTCGTGCTCCCCCTCAAGGACAACGAAACCTGGATCTGAGCACCAAAACGAAAGAGGTTAGACACAACGATCTGACCGGCAAAAGAATGAAGTACAATCATGCTAAAATACAATAATTTGAAGATTTGTAAAACAATAGGTGCAATGGAGAGAAAAATGAGTAAAACAAAGTAAATCAATGACGATGGTATTTATATGGTCTCATGATAAATCAAGATAGCCGTTCGAACAATACCTTGGCAAACATTAAAACCTATTTAAGCAATAATTTCGATGAAAGAAAATGTATCATCAATTAGAAAACACACCTACAATATAAAACATAAAAAGGTACCAAGGAATAGGAAACTGGCAAGATGGCAACCACACTGAGCTAAATCCTCCATCACTAATGTGATGAGAGCACGCTAAAGGCGTTGGTCTCGGACACTCGAGGTGACGAGAACCAACTAATTATATATACATGTAGCTAGACAAGATCACGGCCGCGAAACCGGGTAACGGGACAGGCAGAATCCAGACTACAGCTGGCAAGAGCGAGAGGGGGGACGCCAAGTTGGTGGATTAAACCAACAAGGTTGTCCAAGCTTAGTGGTGCCGACTTATAGGTTACGAGAAAGCAATCAAGACATACACATATATATACAAGCAGGTGTGTAACACCTAAACAGGAGGGATGGGTGCCCATAGGCACATAAATTACATTCATGTCTGGTCAGGCATATACAGGGCTAGCAAGACACTAAAAGTGCATAAATCATAATTTCCACATCGAGACCTTGGGACCGTACCCGTCGAATTAGTATACACTTTGAGATCCCATGTCGAACGTTCGTTAGATGGTGCTCGGTTTTTAAACGACATTGAGGGTATCAAGGTGTACACATCAACCAAGGAGGGTCCACAAGTAGTTGAGGTAGAAACCCTTTCATTCCACTTCAATTCACAAAATTATGGGGGAAGGTTAGTTGCCTAGTGGTTAGCAGGCGGTTAGCCGCCGATGGGTTCGGCGGTAAGCCGCTGGCTGACCGCGGGTTGCCAAACAGAATGCAACATACTAGAATTGTAACCGTCTCAATTCGGTTGGCTGGCGGTCACTGATTGGCTAGCCGACTAGGTGACCGCTAGCTGACCGCCCCCTTCAGAACTGAAAACAGCTATCTGGAATTGTGACCGAATCTGATTCGGTTAGCCGCCAGTCACCAGGCGGCTAATCAACAAGTGACTGCCAGCTGCGGGAAATTCAAATTGAGTTCAGATTCAAGCCTTTTCTTCCTCAAAACAGTTCTCCTTTCAATACAGCCTTTCCCAACAATAAAATAAGCTCAAAAGCTCATCTATTTCACCATTCAACAATTCATTTCCATTCGTCTTTCAAATCCAACCATCCAAACCTCCATCAATCACTTCATATAATTCACAATCCAAGCATAAAAATACCAACTCAAAAGAAACTCATTTCAAAACTAAATTTAATGGAATGCATCAAAATATATGTGCATTAAAACACATGTTTAGTAAACTAAACTTTAAAACAAAACAAGGTTAAACATGATTAGTTCAAAAGCAAAAAATCAAGAGGAAATCCATAAAAACAATACAAGCACATTCATATCTCATTCATTCACTTGCCTTGGGTCCAAGCCAGTAACTCAAGATTCTAATCACACTCTCTCAAAACCAACCTACGAACACAACAAAAAACCCCTAAAAAAACAAACCCTAAATGGTCAAAACAAGGAATGGGTAAGAAAGAGCTTGCAAGAAGAGGGAAGAAAACTCTCTAGGGTTAGAAAAACCCAAAATCTAGAAGATGGAAAGGGTAGCTTACAAGTAGGTTTTTCAAATGCACAAAGTTAGCTCCAAGAGAACTTCAATGGGGCTGGATTCCTTCACAAATTGTGTCAATGAGCAGCTTTCATGGTGAGGAAGAAGAGGGTGTCATGTATTTCTCCATTTAGCAAGGAGTAGTAGTGGATTGAGATGGAGAAAGCAAGAAAAAGAAGAAGAAATGGCAAGAAGAAGCCCTAGGTAGCTGGAGCCAAACTATCGCCCACGTTTTGGAGCAAGAAAGTAGAAGAAATGAAGATGGCTCCTCCTTATATGAAGTGAAGATGGGTCCCACAACTAACCAAACTTGTCGGACTAAAAACATGCTTTTCGGGACCTCGAATGCATTCAACGAAGAAGGAAGAAATGTTCACTGAAAAATCTAATTTCTAAAAAGTATATATTTCAAGGGTTTTAGTGACATCGAATTTTGTGTCTATATTTGGTGTAAAAAGACTATTTTGCCCTCAAAGTGAGAAAAGTCGGGTTTCGGGGTTTCGAACGGGGACGAAATCAACACGGAAGTTGAAGATATTAACGAGATAAGTCAAATGATGCTAAAGTATGAATTATTGGAAACTCGAATAACCCCTATGTACACGTAAAGTTACAAAAAGGAACCCTCAAAGGGTCCCACTAAATCAAGAAGGCACTCAAAATTTTCCAAAACTATTTTAAGGCTATTCTAACCCGAACTTAATCCAAATCTACTAATCTCACTTAAAGCTAAAATAAGAATTAATTAACATTAATCGCGGTCACTCGGGACGGGGTCTTACAGTATGACACCTCTCTCACTCTCATTTTCCTCTCTTTTCTCTCTTCTTCCCTCATTTCCCTCCAATTCTCTCATCTCCTTCCTTTCTCTCTCTAAAAACCCTAGATCTAGAACCCTAGCTTCAAGAAGAAGAAGGTGATCATCTACTACAAGCTGCAACTTTTCCTAAGGATTTCTCTCTCCATCTTATTAGTCTCTTCTTCCTCTTCTCATCAAGGTATGTATCCCCCTCTAGTTCAATTTCCTTAAAATTTTATCTTTCTCTCTCCAGATTTTCCCTCCTTATTGCAATTCTCTTGTGGATATGGAATTAGGTGTTAGAGATCTTCTTTGATCTGAGCTTTGTGCTAGTGCGAGTGATTGGAAAGCCATAGGAGCTGGGATTTACATTTTTGAGCTTGGATCTGTCTTTTCTCTCTCTATCTTCTTGCTATTGGATTGAGGCAAGTGCAATATATCTATTTAGCATAGAATGCATGTTTTCCTTCTCTTGATCCTATAATTTCAATTCAATTAATGTATGAATGCTTACATCTATCTTTTGAGCCTATTTTCATGGTTTTTGGCCATTAATGGATAGGTGTTATCTCATTTGGAAGATCAATGGCCCGGATGAATGGTTAGATGTGTATTGAAGTGCCTTTTATATTTTATGATGTTTCTATAATGAATGGACGAGATTGGATATGTTCTGGATTATAATTGGTTTGAAGGAGCAGAATTCCAGAATTCTTGAATTTGTAACAGGCCTGTGTGCTCAGTCGACCAGAGACACTGTAATTGGGGAAAAACTAAGTCTCAATTAATTTTCTGCATGACTCTCAGTCTTGTGTACCTGGTCGACCTGACCCTGTGCTCGGTCGACCGAAGATGCAGGCCCTGCATGAAATTAACTTAGAGCTTGAAATTTCTTCAGACTTAGGATATCAGTGCTCGCGGTCGACCAGCCCCTATGTCAGGTCGACTGGGTGGACTAAAAATCACAAGCTCTTGGAAGTGATTTGTACTCTGTTTGATCAAAGGATACCTGTGTACCAGGTCGACCGGCTGGATGCACTCGGAAAACCAAAGTTCAAGTCAGATTTCAGCCTTGTTCTCTATGTAGCAAGTCGACCCGACCCTAGCCAGGTCGACCTGTCACACTGTAGACTAAGATTTCTGAGTTTCGCCTATATTGATGTTGTGATCGTTTGTGGGACCCATTGACCATCAAAATGGACTCCTATTGATGTGCCAAACCCGAGTCAATGGTGTGGCTCAACCTTTACTCGTGGGGACCACCAAGTAGGGTCTAAGTTATGGATTCGACGATGATTCGATCCTTAAACATCGTAAAAAATGCCCGTAACTTCTGGAGCACCAAACACAATATCCATAGCATCTAAGATTTCATTTAGAGATCAAATTACCTGAGATGAACCTTGACCTAAACGTGGACCAATACTAAGGTTGGACTATTGATATTTCTCATTGATTCTTGTACTTGGAGGTTTATTTCACTTATTGTATTGCTGTCACTCTTCTGTTCTTACTATTGCATATAACTGTTAATTAAATGAAAAATAGATGATCTGAATCTAGGACTACTTAGAGGTGACCTGGTGATGTGATTGAGTAAACTTTGACCCGTGTCTGTGGCTAGGCTGACCCCTTTATGGCTTAAGTTTGGATATGTGATACCCTAGGATGGAGAGGTTGTTTATAATGGACTTATAACTCATTATGGATGAGAATGAACGGTTTGTTATTGGAAATGGACTTGTTGCCTCATTTGGACTGTTTTAAATCAGGCCATGTATTTGGTGGGCCTTAGTATGGATCCAATGATTGGACTTGGATATGGACTGTGTTCCATGGATTTAATTGGTACTTGGACCTCTTA
Source organism: Camphora micrantha (assembly GCA_003546025.1). Taxonomy (NCBI): domain Eukaryota; kingdom Viridiplantae; phylum Streptophyta; class Magnoliopsida; order Laurales; family Lauraceae; genus Camphora; species Camphora micrantha. Next base: position 45,570,715 of record QPKB01000004.1, on the reverse strand, counting down.
GGGACTTTGTTAAGACCTTGTTCATGCAAGGCAAAGCCTAGACAGACACAGACCTGTATTGTTTCCTTGAATTGCCATAGACATTCACTCAGTTGTTCTAAACTCAGTCTTTAAACTGATCATCACTGGTATGAGCTATTATGAGTGTTGAGTGATGAGTGAGCTATCATGATTAGCTATGTTTTAGACGAATAGTATGATACCGGGTCTAGTCTCCTGAGTGTTGAGTGATGAGTGTGGTGAGATTGATAAGTGTGATTTGCGGTACTCATCATTCCCTAGCACTGGTGAGATTTCCCCACCACGGCCATGCTCAGTAGGGGAGGGCCGCAGCATAATATCCCGCGATATCCAGCTTGTGTGAATGTGCTAAGTTGTGTTAGATTAGTTATCATATTTATCCTGATTCTAAATGCTTACCATGTTCAACGGTCTAGATTATGTTCCATGATTATTTTCTTTAATTATATGACTGTCTATACTCTTTTAATGTATACATCAAATGTTACTTGTATACTGTGACTTACCAGATCTTTATATCTGACCCATTCTTGGTGCTTAGGTTTCGACCCCGACTACGAGGACGGTGCTCTTACGCTCGTCGAGGCGCCCGTAGCTGGTGACTATGGATAGGGACCAGCCGACCAGGAAGTTGAGCCGAAGGACGGAGAGTCGGCACCTGGGGTTTAAAAGTACTATGTTATTTTGGGATTTGAGCAATTTTGTAGTGAGCAGGGTGGCAGTTAAATATGTAATAAAAAACTTGATTTTTATACTTGACACATTAGGCTGGATTTCAGCCCTGCTGCATTTAACATAGATATCTGATACCTTACTTTTGCTTCCGCTATTGTTACATTGCTTCCACTAAATTTCATATGCTTCCGCAATTTAACCATTGTTATTATATTGTTCAAAAAGTTTTAAATTCGACCTCACTGTGGACCTACGATCTTGGAAGTTCTCAGATTTTCCGGGAAGTAGCGCGCCAACTTCGGATACCTTAACGGTTTTCTCGGTATTCAAAATTGGGGCATTACATCACTTAAATAGTAGAATGATAGCTAGCCATCCTAAATGATAGTGGAACCACATGATTCCCATTAGATCCAACTAATCTCTCCATATTAGACCCATTGGCGAAAGATGTGAATAGTAGGCTCTAGAGATTTAGTGGATGGGTTAGACGTGATGGGCCTCATGTATATAGAGAATAGAATATTTAGCCATTAAACAAAGGTTCCTTCTTGTTTCTCAGCAAAACTACAAAATTTTCTATTTGTAGGACATCAGACTTCCTCTTCTCACTTGTGTGAGTTTTTTATACCAAGATACTAAAATTAAATTAAAATTAAATAAATGGGTGGTCCCTAGGGGATGAACCAAATATTAGTGCCATCCCATTATATTCTTATTATTGATCCAATCAACGATGATGAAAAGATGGTTAACAGAAATAAAGAAATAATTTTGATGATCCTTTTATTTTCTTAAATAATAAGAAGACTAGAAATGTCTAAGAATACCTGTAGTTAGTACTAGATCTAATGCAATAAATAATTTTGATGATCCTTCTATTTTCTTAAATAATAAGATGACTAGAAATGTCTAAGGATACCTGTAGTGAGTACTAGATGTAATGCAATCCACCTACACATCCAGGACACTAGGGTGGTCCCGATGAAGAACAGCTACAAGAAAAAACCTTGTACCGTTAGCATGACTACTTTCATATATGTAACTAATCTTCTAACAAAGACAACTTACTTTTTCTGAAAAGACACAAGAATCCTGTTGATCCATTTTGCAGTGACAGATGAAGTTAACACACCCCCACTTCCTGACCATATTAGCTGACCTTTTCTTTACAAGTGTGCTTCGGGATAGGCATGTCAATTTGGCCATGAGACAAGGTCCCTGGCTTGGCCCTGCCCTCCGTGAGCCCCTGAAATGAAAGAAAAGCCCTCCCAGGCTTTGGACATCAGCTGTAAATTTAAGGGTCAAGATTGGATAAACCTGGCTTTCCTACTTCTGTTTATTTCACATAATCTATATTTATCTATGTAAATATATATACTAAAATTCCCTTCTAACAATAACATAGAAATAATAAAATAGAGATATGAAGGCAATTTCATAGCCCATAGCCGTTTATAAAATGCCCTAAAATCCATACACACACCCTGCTTAGTTCATTTGATCTCTAAAACAATTGTGTTTAAGCCTTAAAATAGGCTAAGGTCCCAAATCAGAATTCGTTATGGATTCCAATTCCAATTAATCAGTCTAATAGATATTAAAACTAAGTCCAGAAAAGCAATCAAAAACAAAAAAAAGGAGGCACAAAATCTTTAACGTGGAAAACTCTGCTTAGGAAAAACCATTGGAGGTAGAGACCACCGAAAAAACCAAGCACTATATAACTAAAGTTACAAGGACTCATAGAATCTTTTCCAATTGCAACTCAACCTATGGACTGTGTTGGACCTTACAACAACCCGCCATTCACCTTCACCGTGCTTGAACCAGCCACACCTTAATACTCTCAAAGTGATGCAAACTCAACCCACCTTGATGCCTTCTCAAGGTACTTCAATCGGCAATGGAGAAAGAAGAATCTTCTTCTTGAATAATCAAACCCAAATACTCTTGTTGTGGAAACTCTAAAATCTCTCAAAGTGATTCTCAGTGTTTAGGTAGGAGAGAAGTAAGTTCTAGGGTAGCAATAAATGCTTATATAGCCCAAGCGTCGTGCATGAGGTTTCCAATTTAACGAGAACTAAAAAAAAACTGAAGTTTGAGTGAAATCAGGAGTACTCTTCGCTGGCAAAAAATCCTAGCTCGCTATAGCGAGTTGCCTCTCTACTGCTCAGGTTCGTTATAGTGAACATGCTCACTGGATTTTGGCTTGAAGCTCGAGTTTTTGCGTGGTTAGCACTCTTTAAATTCTATCTTGGAGTATCTTGTGCGTCCAGAAGTCTTCAATCTCTGTCGTGGGTTGACATCACAGTCTATATATAAAAGAACACTAATTACAATTTAATCAGGACTATAGTTTTGTTTTAAACTAGATGAATTAGCCAACTAAAACTCTAACAATCTCTATTCAATTATTTAAGCAATGTATTATACCTAATGCATAAGCTTGCACAGTTTGCGTCCAATTCCTTTCTTCTAATTTTATTGCTTCTTATTTTATTTAAATTTTTTTTTTTTATTTCTTGTTAGTACAAAGGGGGTGTACTCTTGTTAATAAGGATTCATATTTTCTCTTTAGAGTGACTTGAGATGCTGACTTATTTATAATGTAGTTATATGTATGTACATGGAAACTTCAAGCATATGGGGTAATCCAAATATCCATATAATTAGATAATTATAACTCCCCATTTTTAAGTTCATTTAATTCATAGTCAAAACAGTGTTATATTGAAATAATGTAATTTCTAAAATGTAGGGAATATAAATTGTTGAGCATTTCTCAAATAGACTCTTTGGAATGATTTGGTATGTGGAAACTCCTAGAAGATTGTGAGATGGAAACTTTAAAGTATTTACCATTTTTTTTCTTTTTTTGAAAAAAATAAATAAAAGTGTACATCTTAGAACCCAATTGACCCAATGACGTAGTCCCTTGCAATAAAGGGTAGACTGCATAAAGGGTAGACAAGATAATGCTCGTTAGACACTGAAATTATTTTGCACTGTAAAAAATAAATAAATAAGATTTTCTTATTTTGAGTCTTCAGCCTTTTCCTGATTCTACCTTGACCCTCGAGAGTAGGATTAAGTCTCGAGAATAGAATAAGGCTTAGGGTAGTATAGACCCTTGAAGATATTGACACTTTTGACCTCGTATGAATTGAGGATAGGATAAGGACAACCCGCCCAACGG
>QPKB01000004.1:45503935-45565820 GCA_003546025.1 Camphora micrantha | reverse complement strand
CAATACCTTGGCAAACATTAAAACCTATTTAAGCAATAATTTTCGATGAAAGAAAATGTATCATCAATTAGAAAACACACCTACAATATAAAACATAAAAAGGTACCAAGGAATAGGAAACTGGCAAAGATGGCAACCACACTGAGCTAAATCCTCCATCACTAATGTGATGAGAGCACGCTAAAGGCGTTGGTCTCGGACACTCGAGGTGACGAGAACCAACTAATTATATATACATGTAGCTAGACAAGATCACGGCCGCGAAACCGGGTAACGGGACAGGCAGAATCCAGACTACAGCTGGCAAGAGCGAGAGGGGGACGCCAAGTTGGTGGATTAAACCAACAAGGTTGTCCAAGCTTAGTGGTGCCGACTTATAGGTTACGAGAAAGCAATCAAGACATACACATATATATACAAGCAGGTGTGTAACACCTAAACAGGAGGGATGGGTGCCCATAGGCACATAAATTACATTCATGTCTGGTCAGGCATATACAGGGCTAGCAAGACACTAAAAGTGCATAAATCATAATTTCCACATCGAGACCTTGGGACCGTACCCGTCGAATTAGTATACACTTTGAGATCCCATGTCGAACGTTCGTTAGATGGTGCTCGGTTTTTAAACGACATTGAGGTATCAAGGTGTACACATCAACCAAGGAGGGTCCACAAGTAGTTGAGGTAGAAACCCTTTCATTCCACTTCAATTCACAAAATTATGGGGGAAGGTTAGTTGCCTAGTGGTTAGCAGGCGGTTAGCCGCCGATGGGTTCGGCGGTAAGCCGCTGGCTGACCGCGGGTTGCCAAACAGAATGCAACATACTAGAATTGTAACCGTCTCAATTCGGTTGGCTGGCGGTCACTGATTGGCTAGCCGACTAGGTGACCGCTAGCTGACCGCCCCCTTCAGAACTGAAAACAGCTATCTGGAATTGTGACCGAATCTGGTTCGGTTAGCCGCCAGTCACCAGGCGGCTAATCAACAAGTGACTGCCAGCTGCGGGAAATTCAAATTGAGTTCAGATTCAAGCCTTTTCTTCCTCAAAACAGTTCTCCTTTCAATACAGCCTTTCCCAACAATAAAATAAGCTCAAAAGCTCATCTATTTCACCATTCAACAATTCATTTCCATTCGTCTTTCAAATCCAACCATCCAAACCTCCATCAATCACTTCATATAATTCACAATCCAAGCATAAAAATACCAACTCAAAAGAAACTCATTTCAAAACTAAATTTAATGGAATGCATCAAAATATATGTGCATTAAAACACATGTTTAGTAAACTAAACTTTAAAACAAAACAAGGTTAAACATGATTAGTTCAAAAGCAAAAAATCAAGAGGAAATCCATAAAAACAATACAAGCACATTCATATCTCATTCATTCACTTGCCTTGGGTCCAAGCCAGTAACTCAAGATTCTAATCACACTCTCTCAAAACCAACCTACGAACACAACAAAAAACCCCTAAAAAAACAAACCCTAAATGGTCAAAACAAGGAATGGGTAAGAAAGAGCTTGCAAGAAGAGGGAAGAAAACTCTCTAGGGTTAGAAAAACCCAAAATCTAGAAGATGGAAAGGGTAGCTTACAAGTAGGTTTTTCAAATGCACAAAGTTAGCTCCAAGAGAACTTCAATGGGGCTGGATTCCTTCACAAATTGTGTCAATGAGCAGCTTTCATGGTGAGGAAGAAGAGGGTGTCATGTATTTCTCCATTTAGCAAGGAGTAGTAGTGGATTGAGATGGAGAAAGCAAGAAAAAGAAGAAGAAATGGCAAGAAGAAGCCCTAGGTAGCTGGAGCCAAACTATCGCCCACGTTTTGGAGCAAGAAAGTAGAAGAAATGAAGATGGCTCCTCCTTATATGAAGTGAAGATGGGTCCCACAACTAACCAAACTTGTCGGACTAAAAACATGCTTTTCGGACCTCGAATGCATTCAACGAAGAAGGAAGAATGTTCACTGAAAAATCTAATTTCTAAAAAGTATTATATTTCAAGGGTTTTAGTGACATCGAATTTTGTGTCTATATTTGGTGTAAAAAGACTATTTTGCCCTCAAAGTGAGAAAAGTCGGGTTTCGGGGTTTCGAACGGGGACGAAATCAACACGGAAGTTGAAGATATTAACGAGATAAGTCAAATGATGCTAAAGTATGAATTATTGGAAACTCGAATAACCCCTATGTACACGTAAAGTTACAAAAAGGAACCCTCAAAGGGTCCCACTAAATCAAGAAGGCACTCAAAATTTTCCAAAACTATTTTAAGGCTATTCTAACCCGAACTTAATCCAAATCTACTAATCTCACTTAAAGCTAAAATAAGAATTAATTAACATTAATCGCGGTCACTCGGGACGGGGTCTTACAGTATGACACCTCTCTCACTCTCATTTTCCTCTCTTTTCTCTCTTCTTCCCTCATTTCCCTCCAATTCTCTCATCTCCTTCCTTTCTCTCTCTAAAAACCCTAGATCTAGAACCCTAGCTTCAAGAAGAAGAAGGTGATCATCTACTACAAGCTGCAACTTTTCCTAAGGATTTCTCTCTCCATCTTATTAGTCTCTTCTTCCTCTTCTCATCAAGGTATGTATCCCCCTCTAGTTCAATTTCCTTAAAATTTTATCTTTCTCTCTCCAGATTTTCCCTCCTTATTGCAATTCTCTTGTGGATATGGAATTAGGTGTTAGAGATCTTCTTTGATCTGAGCTTTGTGCTAGTGCGAGTGATTGGAAAGCCATAGGAGCTGGGATTTACATTTTTGAGCTTGGATCTGTCTTTTCTCTCTCTATCTTCTTGCTATTGGATTGAGGCAAGTGCAATATATCTATTTAGCATAGAATGCATGTTTTCCTTCTCTTGATCCTATAATTTCAATTCAATTAATGTATGAATGCTTACATCTATCTTTTGAGCCTATTTTCATGGTTTTTGGCCATTAATGGATAGGTGTTATCTCATTTGGAAGATCAATGGCCCGGATGAATGGTTAGATGTGTATTGAAGTGCCTTTTATATTTTATGATGTTTCTATAATGAATGGACGAGATTGGATATGTTCTGGATTATAATTGGTTTGAAGGAGCAGAATTCCAGAATTCTTGAATTTGTAACAGGCCTGTGTGCTCAGTCGACCAGAGACACTGTAATTGGGGAAAAACTAAGTCTCAATTAATTTTCTGCATGACTCTCAGTCTTGTGTACCTGGTCGACCTGACCCTGTGCTCGGTCGACCGAAGATGCAGGCCCTGCATGAAATTAACTTAGAGCTTGAAATTTCTTCAGACTTAGGATATCAGTGCTCGCGGTCGACCAGCCCCTATGTCAGGTCGACTGGGTGGACTAAAAATCACAAGCTCTTGGAAGTGATTTGTACTCTGTTTGATCAAAGGATACCTGTGTACCAGGTCGACCGGCTGGATGCACTCGGAAAACCAAAGTTCAAGTCAGATTTCAGCCTTGTTCTCTATGTAGCAAGTCGACCCGACCCTAGCCAGGTCGACCTGTCACACTGTAGACTAAGATTTCTGAGTTTCGCCTATATTGATGTTGTGATCGTTTGTGGGACCCATTGACCATCAAAATGGACTCCTATTGATGTGCCAAACCCGAGTCAATGGTGTGGCTCAACCTTTACTCGTGGGGACCACCAAGTAGGGTCTAAGTTATGGATTCGACGATGATTCGATCCTTAAACATCGTAAAAAATGCCCGTAACTTCTGGAGCACCAAACACAATATCCATAGCATCTAAGATTTCATTTAGAGATCAAATTACCTGAGATGAACCTTGACCTAAACGTGGACCAATACTAAGGTTGGACTATTGATATTTCTCATTGATTCTTGTACTTGGAGGTTTATTTCACTTATTGTATTGCTGTCACTCTTCTGTTCTTACTATTGCATATAACTGTTAATTAAATGAAAAATAGATGATCTGAATCTAGGACTACTTAGAGGTGACCTGGTGATGTGATTGAGTAAACTTTGACCCGTGTCTGTGGCTAGGCTGACCCCTTTATGGCTTAAGTTTGGATATGTGATACCCTAGGATGGAGAGGTTGTTTATAATGGACTTATAACTCATTATGGATGAGAATGAACGGTTTGTTATTGGAAATGGACTTGTTGCCTCATTTGGACTGTTTTAAATCAGGCCATGTATTTGGTGGGCCTTAGTATGGATCCAATGATTGGACTTGGATATGGACTGTGTTCCATGGATTTAATTGGTACTTGGACCTCTTAGGGACTTTGTTAAGACCTTGTTCATGCAAGGCAAAGCCTAGACAGACACAGACCTGTATTGTTTCCTTGAATTGCCATAGACATTCACTCAGTTGTTCTAAACTCAGTCTTTAAACTGATCATCACTGGTATGAGCTATTATGAGTGTTGAGTGATGAGTGAGCTATCATGATTAGCTATGTTTTAGACGAATAGTATGATACCGGGTCTAGTCTCCTGAGTGTTGAGTGATGAGTGTGGTGAGATTGATAAGTGTGATTTGCGGTACTCATCATTCCCTAGCACTGGTGAGATTTCCCCACCACGGCCATGCTCAGTAGGGGAGGGCCGCAGCATAATATCCCGCGATATCCAGCTTGTGTGAATGTGCTAAGTTGTGTTAGATTAGTTATCATATTTATCCTGATTCTAAATGCTTACCATGTTCAACGGTCTAGATTATGTTCCATGATTATTTTCTTTAATTATATGACTGTCTATACTCTTTTAATGTATACATCAAATGTTACTTTTATACTGTGACTTACCAGATCTTTATATCTGACCCATTCTTGGTGCTTAGGTTTCGACCCCGACTACGAGGACGGTGCTCTTACGCTCGTCGAGGCGCCCGTAGCTGGTGACTATGGATAGGGACCAGCCGACCAGGAAGTTGAGCCGAAGGACGGAGAGTCGGCACCTGGGGTTTAAAAGTACTATGTTATTTTGGGATTTGAGCAATTTTGTAGTGAGCAGGGTGGCAGTTAAATATGTAATAAAAAACTTGATTTTTATACTTGACACATTAGGCTGGATTTCAGCCCTGCTGCATTTAACATAGATATCTGATACCTTACTTTTGCTTCCGCTATTGTTACATTGCTTCCACTAAATTTCATATGCTTCCGCAATTTAACCATTGTTATTATATTGTTCAAAAAGTTTTAAATTCGACCTCACTGTGGACCTACGATCTTGGAAGTTCTCAGATTTTCCAGGAAGTAGCGCGCCAACTTCGGATACCTTAACGGTTTTCTCGGTATTCAAAATTGGGGCATTACATCACTTAAATAGTAGAATGATAGCTAGCCATCCTAAATGATAGTGGAACCACATGATTCCCATTAGATCCAACTAATCTCTCCATATTAGACCCATTGGCGAAAGATGTGAATAGTAGGCTCTAGAGATTTAGTGGATGGGTTAGACGTGATGGGCCTCATGTATATAGAGAATAGAATATTTAGCCATTAAACAAAGGTTCCTTCTTGTTTCTCAGCAAAACTACAAAATTTTCTATTTGTAGGACATCAGACTTCCTCTTCTCACTTGTGTGAGTTTTTTATACCAAGATACTAAAATTAAATTAAAATTAAATAAATGGGTGGTCCCTAGGGGATGAACCAAATATTAGTGCCATCCCATTATATTCTTATTATTGATCCAATCAACGATGATGAAAAGATGGTTAACAGAAATAAAGAAATAATTTTGATGATCCTTTTATTTTCTTAAATAATAAGAAGACTAGAAATGTCTAAGAATACCTGTAGTTAGTCCATGTTTGGCATGTCTATTTCAAGCCTCTATTTCTCTAAATGTCTAAATCGGACAGAGGTTTGAACAATTAGAGCGTTTGGCACAAGATTCTAGACTCTGTCCAGTTTAGACATTTAGAGGCAAATCCTCTAAAATCCAAATGCTCCAAAAGTGGGCAGATGAGAAATAGAGCTTTTGAGTCTTAAAATATAGAGGCAAGGTCTTTAAAATAGATTCATGCGTTACCAAACGCGTTTTTTTTTATTCTAGCCTCTTTTTTTTATGGCTCTTTTTTTAATGGCTCTATTTTAGATGGATCTATAAAAAAAAGAGTAGAGATACCAAACAAGCCCTTAGTACTAGATCTAATGCAATAAATAATTTTGATGATCCTTCTATTTTCTTAAATAATAAGATGACTAGAAATGTCTAAGGATACCTGTAGTGAGTACTAGATGTAATGCAATCCACCTACACATCCAGGACACTAGGGTGGTCCCGATGAAGAACAGCTACAAGAAAAAACCTTGTACCGTTAGCATGACTACTTTCATATATGTAACTAATCTTCTAACAAAGACAACTTACTTTTTCTGAAAAGACACAAGAATCCTGTTGATCCATTTTGCAGTGACAGATGAAGTTAACACACCCCCACTTCCTGACCATATTAGCTGACCTTTTCTTACAAGTGTGCTTCGGGATAGGCATGTCAATTTGGCCCATGAGACAAGGTCCCTGGCTTGGCCCTGCCCTCCGTGAGCCCCTGAAATGAAAGAAAAGCCCTCCCCAGGGCTTGGACATCAGCTGTAAATTTAAGGGTCAAGATTGGATAAACCTGGCTTTCCTACTTCTGTTTATTTCACATAATCTATATTTATCTATGTAAATATATATACTAAAATTCCCTTCTAACAATAACATAGAAATAATAAAATAGAGATATGAAGGCAATTTCATAGCCCATAGCCGTTATAAAATGCCCTAAAATCCATACACACACTGCTTAGTTCATTTGATCTCTAAAACAATTGTGTTTAAGCCTTAAAATAGGCTAAGGTCCCAAATCAGAATTCGTTATGGATTCCAATTCCAATTAATCAGTCTAATAGATATTAAAACTAAGTCCAGAAAAGCAATCAAAAACAAAAAAAAGGAGGCACAAAATCTTTAACGTGGAAAACTCTGCTCAGGAAAAACCATTGGAGGTAGAGACCACCGAAAAAACCAAGCACTATATAACTAAAGTTACAAGGACTCATAGAATCTTTTCCAATTGCAACTCAACCTATGGACTGTGTTGGACTTACCAACAACCCGCCATTCACCTTCACCGTGCTTGAACCAGCCACACCTTAATACCTCTCAAAGTGATGCAAACTCAACCCACCTTGATGCCTCTCAAGGTACTTCAATCGGCAATGGAGAAAGAAGAAATCTTCTTCTTGAATAATCAACCCAAATACTCTTGTTGTGGAACTCTAAAAAATCTCTCAAAGTGATTCTCAGTGTTTAGGTAGGAGAGAAGTAAGTTCTAGGGTAGCAATAAAATGCTTATATAGCCCAAGCGTCGTGCATGAGGTTTCCAATTTAACGAGAACTAAAAAAAAACTGAAGTTTGAGTGAAATCAGGAGTACTCTTCGCTGGCAAAAAATCCTAGCTCGCTATAGCGAGCTGCCTCTCTACTGCTCAGGTTCGTTATAGTGAACATGCTCACTGGATTTTGGCTTGAAGCTCGAGTTTTTGCGTGGTTAGCACTCTTTAAATTCTATCTTGGAGTATCTTGTGCGTCCAGAAGTCTTCAATCTCTGTCGTGGGTTGACATCACAGTCTATATATAAAAGAACACTAATTACAATTTAATCAGGACTATAGTTTTGTTTAAACTAGATGAATTAGCCAACTAAAACTCTAACAATCTCTATTCAATTATTTAAGCAATGTATTATACCTAATGCATAAGCTTGCACAGTTGCGTCCAATTCCTTTCTTCTAATTTTATTGCTTCTTATTTAATTTAATTTTTTTTTTTATTTCTTGTTAGTACAAAAGGGGGTGTACTCTTGTTAATAAGGATTCATTATTTTCTCTTTAGAGTGACTTGAGATGCTGACTTATTTATAAATGTAGTTAATATGTATGTACATGGAACTTCAAGCATATGGGGTAATCCAAATATCCATATAATTAGATAATTATAACTCCCATTTTTTAAGTTCATTTAATTCATAGTCAAAACAGTGTTATATTGAAAATAATGTCAATTTCTAAAATGTAGGGGAATATAAATTGTTGAGATTTCTCAAAAATAAGACTCTTTGGAATGATTTGGTATGTGGAAACTCCTAGAAGATTTGTGAGATGGAAACTTTAAAGTATTTACCATTTTTTTTCCTTTTTTGAAAAAAATAAATAAAAGTGTACATCTAGAACCCAATTGACCCAATGACGTAGTCCCTTTGCAATAAAGGGTAGACTGCAATAAAGGGTAGACAAGATAATGCTCGTTAGACACTTGAAATATTTTAGCACTGTAAAAAATAAATAAATAATGATTTTCTTATTTTGAGTCCTTCAGCCTTTTCCTGATTCTACCTTGACCCTCGAGAGTAGGATAAGGTCTCGAGAATAGAATAAGGGCTTAGGTAGTATAGACCCTTGGAAGATATTGATCCACTTTGACCTCCGTATGTATTGAGGATAGGATAAGGACAACCCCGCCCAACGGGCCCTTCTGATAGCCTAGCTTGGGAACCCTTTGTCTTACCCAAGATGTAGTTCAACTGGTGGGTCCATCCTGGCTGCTGATGAAGGACGACCTACCAATATGTCTGCAGGACCTATGCTCTACAAGTGGGCCCTACTTCCATGAACAGAGGAGAAACATTTAAACCACCCCATACCGCTATTTCATGCTTCTAATCATCCCATTCATCCAGACAAGAAAATTTCATTCAAATTAAACAAAAGTAGGCCTGCATTTTCATCTTGAGTCAAAAGAAACCCAAGATAGCGGTTGCATTTATTCTTTCCATTTTGCCCGAGCAAACTACCCATTACAAAACTACTTTCAACGGACAAAAAAGTACCCGTTTCGCCCGAAACTTTCTCTTATTACATTGCCGATGACAACAGTGTATAAGAAAATCAGAAAGGATATAAAATATAAGCCGATATTTCTACCCGTTATTTTCAAATATCGGCCAATAATTGCAACTAGCACAATTGTCTCCTAAACCCCAATCTCTCCTTCTTCAAATCATACTCCATGTAGAAATTCTGCTGCTGAAAATTCCCCAAAATAATCGACGGCCCTTCCGACAACTGCCCCCCATCCGTTACAATCGTCAAACAAACCGTATCCGTTTCACCAAGAAAAGCGAAATAATTCGACACGGCCAGTTCCATATCGGCACCCCCTTTAAAATGAAAAACCAGTTTCGGCGGCAAAAACGATTTATCACCCGATACTTTAAAACACGGCCTCAAACCGGTACGAGACTCCGTAGCGGTCTCCCTCTTGTAAAGGTGCCCGAGCTGAGACTCGAACTCACGCGCGACCGGCTCGAACAGGTGACCTTCCATGAACGTGAAGGTCGTGCCGGAATCTACAATCGTCCCGCCGTTGCCGTCGGACCCCGGACGCAGAAACCGGTATGGGATTCCGACGTCCTTCCCGCCGACGGTGACTTTTCGCAGCCCGACGTAGTAGTAGACGGAGAAGGACGGGTTTCCGGCGGCCGGATTTTTCAAAAATGGCGTGTGTTGGAGGCCTTGCTCGCCGGAATCCGCCGTTCGACGTGTCGTCGCGTCGTCCAAAACCAAGGAGCTGAAGTTCGTCCCGTCGTCGTAGCGGTGGGAGAGAAGGCAATACGCGAATCGGGTGAGTCCGAGTTGCGACGGGAGCGACGACGGGCCGCGCCCGAACCCGGCAATGCCCGCGGGTTGTCGGGTCGACAACAAAGAGCACCCGACTCCGAAGTTCTCGACCCGCCTCTCGGGGAAGACAAGGGTCTCCGATAATAAAATCCCAGTCGTTGATCCAGAGCCGTAGAGGATGAAGTAAGGAGGGCAGATCTGGGAGCAATTGGTGGGGTTGCAATCGGGGCATTTGGAGTGGAGGAAATCTGAGCCGTGGAGCCATCTGCATTTGGGGTTGCTACAACCAATGATTTTAGAAGAGGAGGACGACTTGGGGAGGAATGGTGGATTTTGTAGAGTGTGTTGGTTGATGAAAAAGCAGTTCTTGCAGGTGTAGGACTTGGTGCATGGGATCCAGACCAATTGGCTTCCTGTATCCATGATCAGGGAGGATGTCTGAGGTGGGGTACCAAAATTGAGGGAGATGGAGTAGTCTCCATAGGCATGTGGGAAGAGGGGTGCCTTGGAGTTGAAGGGGTTTTGGGAGATTGGGGGCTTTTTGAGGTGTTGGGCTCGGGTCAGGGAGGCCCTTGTGAGATGGGTTAGTCTATGCAATGGGTCTTGAGATGGGGTTTGGGGGATTGGGTGAAGAGATAGAGAGATGGGGGTTGGGGATGAAGAGATGGAGGGGAGGAAGAGAGAGAGGAGAGAGAGGAGAGAGAAGAAAGGAAACATGTTTTTGAGCTTTTTTTTGGTGTGATGAGGTGACTTCGGCCCTGGTGATTTTATCATGAGAGGAGGGTGGAAACTGGAATTGGAAAATGGAAAGGAAGAAGAGTGGGGACTAGGGTGCCGAATCTTGTTGATCGAAAGAGATTAATTGACACGTGTTGGGTAGAGATAGCTACACTACCACTGCGGTGACCATTTGGAAATGAATATTTCAGACGGTGAATATTAAAGCCAACAGTCTGGCCCACTTGATCAGCAAACCTTATAGCCATTCAGTCAGGGCTTCAAATGAAATTCTTAATCAGATGTAGCAAATAAACCCAACCCTGACCGCTAATTTAGATTTTGGGATGATACATTTGATTTTCTAGTTATAAGTTAAGGTAGCACTGTCAAGTAACTTAATTGGCAGGTGTAATGTATTTGAAATACAGCTTATTCAATTAGATATATTTGAAATGGAGCCGTTTCAATCCGATCTTTCTTGGAATGGGTTGTTTACTATGTCTAATTTGATTAAATATCTTGAATTTATTATATTATAAAAGTTACATGAGCAAAGCTATAATAAAGTACAATAGTATAAAAATACTTGTCATATATTATATTGAAAGTAGTATTACAAACAAACTTGCTATATAGTGCATGCTGTGACAAGTTTCATGGCTAAAACTTCTACATAACAAGTTTCAGATATGAAACTTGTTATGTAGTTAAAAGTTATATGAGCAAATTAACTTTTCAAAATAAAATAAAAAATTAGTCTTTTTATTTAAGTCTCATGACATCTATTTAAAAAAGTTATGTTTACTACTTCATGAAAAGAGGCAAAAGGTAATATTAATTGAGACAAACAATTACATAAACGTTGCTAAATAGCCTAATGAGCTCTTTGGAAGTGTGATTTATTTAATACTGGGGCTCTGATACAACTTGTTTAGCGCATGTGTGCGGAAGCGTGAGTCACCGTATTGGACAATCAAGCCATATACAAAGGGAGAAAAACCACACAAAGATTTACATGGTTCAGCAAGAATGCATATATCAATTGGATAAAACATTTTCCTCCATCTAGTTGCACATTTAAAATAGGTTGGAGTCAATTTCATCTGTTTCAATGAGACCTTTTTATTATATATATATAAACTGTCTGGTATGTCTTCTTTAACTATAAAAAATCGAATTTCTCATATTATGGAAGTTACATGGGAAAAGTTCTTATAGAGTAAAAGCAGTACAAACAACCAAAGCTGTGCAATGGTAATAGTTAGATGAGCAATTTAATTCAAAAGATAAAAGTTTGACGTAACCTTGTTCAAAAGATTTAAAAGATGTCCGATTGCTTTAATTATATTTGAAAAAGTTGCTTTTATTTAACTTTTTGAAAAAGAGCTGAAAGGTCTTAAAATTTATTGAAAAAAAATTTAGATGAACTAAACCATCTAAAGCACTAAATGATCTATTTCAATAAGCTCTAAGTGAAATTGGCCAAAAGAGTGGACTTGAGAAACGGCATCTAAAGCACTCCAATATCTATTCAATCAGGTTTAAGTAAAATTTAAAAAAAGAAGTCCGGCCAAATGACACCTAAATTTACAGACAGGTTAGCTATAGATTAGTCTTTACATGGTTTTCAACACCCTAACCAGGAAATTCTAACCATTTTACTCAGATCTCGCAATTCAGTCAAGACCTGACCTGGTAATTCAAGGTTGAGATTCACTGTTTTCAAATTCTGCCTTCATGAGCTTGAGTTCTCATTTTGAACTTGATAAATCAGGAAAGCTTTTTAGCCAGTGACTAGTGAGTCAGGACTCCTACTGAAATTCCTCATCAGACCCGCCAATAAATGGGACACTGGGTGGAATATTTACTTGTAACCCACACAAGGGCTAACATGACCTGTCCTTGCAAGTTGCAAAGATGGCATCTAACAATCATGTATGGCAATATGCCATACCTGATGATTTGGCAGAAGCTTGAGCAATGTCCGTCCCAAGCTTCTTATCTACAACTGTAGTCCCGTACTCGTACTACATAAATATAAGCGAGGCTTGTGCTCTAGCAATGATTTTAGAATGTAGTGCCATCCAACGTAATAGCCACCTTGTAGTGTATTTTGATTTTTTTTTTTTTTTTTAAGAAGAATCATCTGTACTTGGACATTCTATAGTAAAGTATATATCCAAAAAGGTGTGTCCCTCGCAACATATGGTGAGGGATAGATACATTTGAATATTTTTTTCTATATATACATATATGAAAGATGCTCCTATGAGAGATATCTCTCACCTCATATGAGAGATTGAGTGGGGGCCCTCACATCCATATACAATGCCAACATCTTAAATGTGAGGGCCCTTACCCCTATCTCTGATATAAGGTAAGAGATATTTCTCATAGGAACATCTCCATATATATATATATATTTACATTAACCGGTTCTATGAGGACTGTCCTTACGGTCCGCACAGTTCGAAACGCCCACTAGGACCCACCTTATGACCCATCCAAATTGACCACACATTCATAACCCATTTATAGGCACTGAATCCCATGAATTTGCATGGATTCGGATGAACTAGACCATTGGATTGAAGGTCAATTTTTCTTATTTGATTTAAAGCTGTTAAACTTGTGGACCACAGATGAAGGGGTTAGAGGTATTAGATTGACTTCAAATTTGATATGAAGGTTGGCCCCACTTGGATCTTTCGGTCTCCCTCTGTCCCATGACCACTGAGGTCTTACGGTGGACCCCACTAGGCGGTCCGTACCGTAAATTGTAAGGACGGTCCTTATAGGACCGGTTTCCATATATATATATATATATATACATACACACAATGGGCAGAGCTCAAGTGCCTACGCTCTCTATGCAGACCGCTTGGGGGTCCCACCTAGAGCAATGCTAATCATGTGGAAGTAGGATTGTAAAACTGAATGGAATGTACTTATGTGCAAAATCTCAACTCCATCGATGACGCATTATGTTTAGTGGTTTTAGACGAAATTATTATTTTCTAATTTTAATAGACGGTGATTAAGTGTTGGATTCAATTTTGGGTTATTTCAATTCATGGTAAACTTTTAGGGCACGTTTGGTAAACATAGAAGAATCCTCTGTTTAGAGGATTCTATCCATCTCAGGATTCTATCCATCTCAAAAAAACCAACATCTCCTCAGGTAGGATTCCTAATGAGAGTTCCAGATTTGGATGGAGGGGATTTTCCTACAATTTGTAAAATGTATGATCCATTAGTTATAAACATTTGTTTAAAGATCTCTCATAATCCATGAGAAATCAAGACCTCAACATTCACCTCAAAAGTTTTTTGTGGTCATCTAGAGATTTTGAACTGTTCCAATTGTGCAAAGAGGGTCTACATGAATAAGAAAATAATATTCCAGTGTATGGATGATTTACAAATATCTCAAGATATAGTAAGGATCAGTGGTTGCAATTTGGTCACCTTATCGTGTTTGACCATTCCGAACTAATGAATTGTTCAGATCTTGACTTTAGACCCCACATACACCGAAAATTTGAGAAGAACAAACTATTTTTATTTTCGTTTTTAATATAGTATAAACCATTAGGATGTTTTGGCACATATATCTCAAGATACAAGAGAAATCAACGACTAAAATTCAGTCACCTTGACTTGTTCGACCTTCCAGAACTAATGACTAGTTCCGAATTCCGATCTTGATTATGGAACCCACATAAACCAAAAAATTAGGAAAAACGGACTTTTTTTTATTCCCATTCTCAATATAGTATAAGTGGTCAGGACGTTTTGATACATATCTTGAAATATAAGAGGAATCAACAGTTGAAATTTAGTGAGGTGGCCGTTTCGGAGTTGTTAAAGGTGACTAACGGTTTTGATCTTGATTATGGAACCCAATAGGTACATTTTTAAAGAAAAAACTTATTAATCTTACATTACCACCCTAAGTCACTGTAGCGTTACTGTAGCTCCCCCTTTCTTCGGTTGCGAGGTATCAACGAGTCCGAAGGGGGGGTGTCCGATCAGAAGAATAATTAGAAGTGGTGATTTTCACCGTTAGTCCTCTTCAAATTTGTGACCAGCCAAACATGGGAAATCCACCATCGCGCGGAAAAGATAGAGGAATCCTCTAGCGATGATTGTTGCCAAACGTGCCCTTAGTGTGAGTGGGTTGGATTGATCGCAAGGGCGGACCCAAGAATATTTCTTTTTTTTTTTTTTTTTTTTTTTGGGGGGGGGGGGGGGCGCACTATATGTAAAAATAAAATCTCGAGAGGGCCACATATAAAAATGCATATAAGTTTTAAAATATATAAGGGTTTTTATGAAAACTTTTGGGGGCATAAGTAAAAAATCACATAATTCTTTAACCAACCAACCAACCAAACCAAACCCCAAACCCCAACCAACACACACACCACACACACCCAACACCCCCCCCCCCCCCCCCCGCCCGACCACCACACACCACCACCACCACCACCACCACCACCACACACACACACACAAATTCCCATATATTGATTTGGTGAAGATTTGATTTCCACGTTGCCGCCCGCCCCCCCCCCAACAACACACACACACACACACAAAAAAAAAAGCCCATATATTGATTAGGTGAAGATTTTGGGTTGTTATTTGATGATACCCCACACGCACAGACACTAGAGAAGAATATAAGAGACTACATAGATGGACTCCATGTGCAAAACCTAATGGACCACATTGACATGTCAAAAACGCTGTCCATATTCTTAGAATATAAAATCTAATCAACCACATAGACATGTCAAAAACATTATCCATGTTCGTATAATGTTTGTGTCTGATTATAATCTCCAACTATATAATGATAATGCCAAAATACTAAAAAACTGGAAATATGAGAAAAATATAAAAGTATCATCAGGATAAGAAAGAAATTTAGATGACCATTGTTTTTACTATTGATTTGTCAAACACAGTTAGTTAGTTTGTTTGTTTATTTGTTTATTTTTTTTTTTTGGACGATGATTCTATTTTCTACGCTACTTCTTAATATTCAAAGAACAAATTGTAGTATATAACATCTTAAGTTTTTTTTTTTTTTTGGTAAGTGAACTTCTTAAGTCTTAACACTATCCTTGGACAGTAAGATCCGGAGAATAAGATTTTTGTAAAACATTGAAAGGCACTTTTCCATGTATGCCCCACTGTTGCTGAAGCATGTGCACTGCTAGCTGGCCGGGAGTGCAGCTGGCTCTTGTACATGCCTTCTGTGCCCATCCGACATTGAAGGTGGCGTTCTTGTTTCCTTGGACAGCATTTTAGTCAAAGAAAAGCCACTTCATGGGAGAAGGGGGTTTTTTACTAGCAGTAAGTAGTGAAAGAGGCCCGGCCCAACCCGGGCTAAAAAGGGAAATATATAACCCGTAATAATATATAAAAGATTACTCATAAAAGATTTCATTATATAAAATATATAGGATAAATAACACAATTTATAGGGACAAAAAGATCTTAAAAACTTTTAATTCAATGCAGAGAGAGAGAGAGAGAGAGAGAGAGAGAGAGAGAGAGAGAGAGAGATCACAAGCAGAGATGGAGCCGGTGTTTTTAGGTAATTTTATAGGTCTTTAAAAAAAATGAGAGAGATCACCAGCAAAGAGGAGCCGGTGTTTTTAGATAATTTTATAGGTCTTTAAAAAAAATGTATTACATATAAAGAAAAACAACAAACAAAAAATAATAAATAAAAAAGTCATCATTGGTAACTTGAAAATGTATAAAGATGAGAAAATAATAGTTGGCTGCTTATTCCTATAATTAGGAACTAAAACCCCCACCTATTAAACAACATCTAATATATATAATATTCAAAACAATAAATAAGAAAGAATAAAAGAAACAACTACTCTTGGTTTAAAAAGAACTTAACAATGAAATAAGCAAACTCACTTTCATTTAAAAGCACTAATAACTACATGCGTTGAACATCTTCACAAATTCACATTTACAGTTTATATGCGAGTCCCATATCAGGTTTACACTATTTTTTTTTTTGCAAATCCACTACTAATATCTCAAAATTCAGCCGTCCTAATATATCGGAGTGTACAATCCATAGAATTTCCAATTGAGCCATCATTTCAATCCAATTTTCTCTAAAATGTGTTGAATGGAATCTCCAATCGAGGCAACAATTCACTTGATTTTCTGTAAAATGTGTAACCATTAAACACGTATCAGTCACCAAAGTTTGTTGAACTACTTTTGGCTCAACCCCATTGTAAGTGCCTACATTCTTACGGACTTATTTAGATGGGTATGAATTTTTTCTTGGGAAAGATCGAATGCTTGAAACCTGAAAGAGGAGAAGGAAATTACAATCAGAGACCCTGGTTGCTCTCAGCATAAGGTCCTCCGATGTCTAAGTTAGTTCCATAACTTAACGAAGGTTGGGAGGAAGTAAACAGAAGTTTGGGAGTGTGTAAGTGTGAGCGTGTGCGTACCTGTTCTGAATTAGTTCCTTGCATATATAGACTGCAAATCCCGTGATCATCGTCCTGATTTTTCAATGATTGAGTCTTGATCAAAATTTATCCCAATCTGTCAGGGATTATGGACGTAATCACCGGATAAGAATAACTCCTTATCTTTATCTGGCGCATGTCTTTATCTTCTGACACGTTCTGTAACGTGATACAACTGTTACTGGTTGAAAGTTGATGCTTGTCTCGGTCGACCGATTTGAGGATGGCGCCGAGGCCAAGCACAACCGTAAGCTGGATGACATATGGCACTGTTGCCGAGATGCGTTATGCCGAGCTAGTACTGTTGATGGACCCGATTTCTTCCCTCTCTCCCGCTGCCTCCGCCCCAGGTCTTTCGGGGTACGGCGGAGGGGAGGAGAAGAAAAGATAAAGGGTATCAACATCTTTCTCTTTTTTTTGTACGGGTATGCCAATTTCACTTTTCTACTTGGAATTTAGAAACGGTGACCCGAAGATCCACCTTCACAAGTAGAAAGGGGAAATGAAACTTTTTCTAGTTTCTATTGCACGCATATTTTAAGAAAAGAGACAAAAGGGTTTTTTTTTAATGCCGTGAAAGGCGATTTCATTTGTTGCCGTGAAAGGCGATTTTGCCGTAAAAGGCGATTTACAAGTCTTATCCATTATGAAAGACAAGAATTGTGATTTTTGTCTCTAAAAGAAAAATAAAGTACAATAGAAATCAAGAAAAGGAATCTGACTTCTCATTCGATTGTGGGGACACGTTCAGATCGACGGTCGCGAGTCATGTATAGGCTCCTCCATCGTCCATGCAGATGAGAACACGATGCTTGGATTCTTGGCTTGGCTTTTTAACCTCAGATTTTTAAAGGACAAAGACCAAGAGAAGGTCTTATATCCGATAAAAAGCTAAGTAAACGGGCTGAAAAGCCACGTTTTAGCCATGTTGGTAGAAGAAGGGAGGTCCTTGGGGGGGTGGCCCCCCAAGGGTGCTTCAATCACCTTTTGGTGGTCTTTGCAGCAGAGTTGCAGGGCTTCTGGATTTTTTGTCTTCTTCGGGGGGAGAGCGAGAGCTAGATCCGGATCCTTTTCCCTTTGGAATGCCCTCCTATTTATAGGCCTTTGGTAGCCATTTAGGAGGGTTTATGAGCATTGAATGCATTAATGCTCATAATGGGAGGAGTTACAAGTTTTTAAATTACTTGTTTTGTAACTCCTTTTTCCTTGAATTTGATTGGCCGATGGAGAATAATGAGCCTTTAATTGCCTTCAATCCCCATCATGGGAGGAGTTTCATGGCTTTAATGCCATAAATCCTCTGACTTGTAACTCCCATTTGCTTGCTTTTGATTGGGCCGTCCAAAATAATGAATTAATGACCGCATTAACTTGTCATAAAGCGGGTCATTTAACCTCATTAATTGGTCGCCAAGTCGCTCGAAGAGTCGCGGGCCGCGCCGCGTCTTTTGGAATTCTTCTTGCGATGACCGCCGGTGGATCCACATGTTGTTTGATGTCGGATGGCGATGCAATTTCAGACATTGATTAATGTCAAAGTGTCGGCAACATCTGTCCTGTCGATTTCACGATCGGGCGGGCAGAAAGTGTGCTTTCTTTGTCTGCCGGTTGGCGATTTCGAGGCATCTAATGATCATCCAATGATTTCGGCGGCGAATCCGTGATGTTGACGAAGATCGACGGATTTCATGCACGAAAAATCAGATTTTGGAAAAATCACAGGGGCCAATCAACTCGAAACGCGAAAAGGACCCGAAAAAGGGTCTTCCGGCGAATTTTTGGGTCGCCGGAATTTCCATGGTCGCCGGCGACCATGCACCCATGGTCGCCGGCGACCATGGGCCTTGGGCCCATTTTTTGGCCGCCTTTCGGTCGCCGTTTCTTCGCCGTTTTTCGATCTTTTTTCATTCTTTTTTCTTCTGATTTTTTCCTGACATTTCCCCTCATTTATTGGCCTGATTCTCTTGAAGAAAACCCGACGAGAAGCCACGCAAATCGGAGCACAAAGTTTCCTATTTTTCTGGAAAGCCGAAGACTTTGTTGTGCGGTTTTGCCGATTTTTTGTCGAGCATTGAAACTAGGCCAAACGATGTCAGAATGACCTGAAATTCGACGTGGTGCTTCTTGAGCAGTAGATAGGACCAACCATAGGCTTTGGTTTGAGTTTTGAAGCCGTTCAGGGTCCCATAAATGCTTGCCTTAATTTCGCCATGAGAGAAATGCCGAGCTTTGACTTGTGGTCAACCGATGTCCGATTGACCTGAAATTTGACAGGGAGCCTCCTGAGTGGTAAGTAAGACCAACCATGGGCTTTGGTTTGAGTTTTGAAGCCTTTTGGGGTCCCGCAAATGCTCGCCTTGATTTCACCTCGAGGAAAATGCCGAGCTTTGAAACTAGGCCAAACGATGTCCGTTTGACCTAAAACTTGACAGGGGACCTATTGGAGTCATTTTGAGATGATCCATTAGCTCCAATTTGGATGCCATAATTCCGGGGTGCTCCGCTGCCGGTAGGCCTGTTTTTGCTTCCTGAGAGTTGATGAAGGGTCAAACGTCGTCCGTTTGACTTGAAATTTGGCAGGGGGCATTTTGGAGGTATTTTGAGACCATCCGTAGGCTTTGATCGAAGTTTTGAAGTCTTCGACGCTGTCGCTGCCGGGAGCCCCTGTCTGGCTGTCGGAGGAGTGAAGTTAAGCCAAATGATGTCGAAATGGCCCGAAACTTCATGTGTACCTCTCTTTTGGTTGCTTTGAAGGATCTTGCAGTTTTTGTTTGATTCTGACAAGATCTGGTGCTTGAAGTGGCGCCTTCCTATTTATGGCAGGATGTGGCTCCATGTAGCTTTTGGTGTTGAAGGGACATAGTGACATTTTTTGGTGTCAACAACTGTTACCGAGCTGGAACAATATCATCGAGACTGGATCATACAGAGCTGGTACTTTTACCGAAGCTAGGATGATCTCGGTATTGTGAGAATCTTCATTGATACTATTGCCGGGATGAGATGAAGCCAAGACCCAGTTGGTACTCTTACCGAAACTAGGGCAATCTTTGTATTATAAAATGTCCCACACACCCATTACATCTTATGGCCATTTAAATAAATGGCTAAAATCATTTCATCAATCCGTGACTGGTATTTACCAAAAAAAATAAAAATAAAAATCTATGATTGGTTACAGTTTGACAAAAATGCCTCTGAGATGATGCCGTCTTTTTAATGAAACTGTGAATGGTAAGAAAATCGTGTAAGAGTATTAATTTTGAACTTGAAAAACTGCCATGTATTGAGGTAACTGCATGGGCGGTGGGCCCGTTATAGAATTAATGAGATTATGTTATGACATTTTTAGGATAGCTTTAGGTCAAAATATTTTAGGGTTTTATAGGAGATTTGTAACCATGAATCTAGGGGTGTAAAAAAAAAAAAAAAAAAACCGGGAAACCATCTAACCGAACTGAACCGAACCGCGGTTCATAATCGTATTTCACGGTTCGGTTACGGTTACAGTTAATGAAATCCAAAAGCTGCACGGTTCGGTTCGGTTACGGTTTTTTATAATAATTCATGGTTATTAACCGAACCGAACCGTATGATACGGTTCAGTTAACCGTATTCGGTTAATCGTACCATTTTAAAAAAGAAAGAGAAAAAAAAAGGGCTGAATGAAATATTTTACCTTATTCATAAGAAGCAAATCGAAACCCTAGCCCATGCAGTCTCTCAACTCCAGCCGGCCTCCATCATCTCCCATCTCTCCTTTTCAGCCTCTCCATTAGATCTCTCCATCGCCCACCACCCTTTCCATCTCCTACTCCGTTCGCCTCCATCTCCATATCCCCTCCTCCATCGCGCGACGCTCTTCATCCTACGCAACCCATCTCGCCTCTCCCTGCAACCCATCTCATGCACCACCATCTTCATCTTCCTCCGCCGAACGCACGCACGCAGCAGCCCCCAGACACCCGTTGCGCCTTCACCTTCCTCAGTACACTCCCCTGTCTTTTTTTCATTTTGGCCCTTTTCCATCACACACTGAGGTCGAATAAAAAGATGGGATTTTGATTAGGGTTTTGATGGGTTTCAATGGGGCTTTGGGTGGGATTCTAATGGGTTTCTTGACGGGGTTTCAATGGTCATAGGATTGTCTTAAGAGTTTCATTCTCAGGATGTTTTGTATTTTTGGATACCTCATTGTAAATGCTCTTACTTGTTTCTCTCACTTGTGTAGCCGAGTTTCTTCTCTTTGCTTGTAATTTATATAGAATGACATTCGAAACTATTTTGTTTTGTTCGCGTAGAAGATGGAAAACTGACCCCTTTTTTCCCTTATTAGTACAATGTATTGTAAAACAGAACTTAGCTTTATGTATGGCTGGGGCTGAATTTTCTCCCTTAGATGAGCCTTCTCATCATTGCTAAATTTTCTACCAATGTCTATATTGAAATGGGTTTATGTTTTTAGGTGAATTTTTTGCCAATTCCCAACTCCCAAAATCTTCCATTCCAATATGATTTTAGGAGCAAAAATAAAAAGATCCAGTAGAGAGTCATGTGTAGGAAGAGTGAGCTTACAACCTACCATCTGGATTCTACGGCCACAAGCAAGATGGGGTTGATTGCTTGGTAGTTGCTACTGAAAAGCTTTTCATTATATGTGCATTCTACTCCCACATTTTGGACTTGTTGCAACTTACAAGAAGGGATTATTCATCAAATGATCCAAGCCGTTCATTTATTTGATCATCTCCCTCTTGCCATTGGAGGAAATGAGACTTTTAGGTCCTCTTCCAAAAGCCGATGTGACCCAGCTTTCTCTCCATCAGGTGGCTTATCAAGTTGTGCTTGATTATTGGCAACACAAGGAGAGAATGTTTGCAAAGAAACACGCATCATCTTCAAATCTATCACTGGAACCTTCTATTCACCAGTGCAGCCTTTTGCTGCTCTAGTTTGTTTCCATGACTCGCTTGATTACCAGTGATTGCAACTAAGCTAGAGGTTGCTGATTGAGATCAGTCATTGAAAGAAGCTGGGCTTCACTGGAAGTAGAAGAGACCTAAAACCAAAACAAAATCAGGCCATAGACACCAGATGAAACTTGTTTGTTAGAAGATTTATTTACTGTAACATTAGTTCCTAAAACCAAAGAAGCTAGGCTTCACTAGATTACCAGTGATTGCACTGCCAACTTGTTGGTTTTGGTGCTTGTTTTATGTTCTTTGGTTGTTCATCTTGGTGTTTTTATTGCTAGCTTTTTTTCCACGGTTATTAACCGTAACCGAACCGTCTAATACGGTTAACTACGGTTCGGTTTTCTATGGTTTTTGTGGATAAGGTTACGGTTACGGTATTGAAAGATAGAAAACCGCAGTTACGGTTCGGTTAACGGTTTTCCCAATATGACCGGTTAATCGAACCGTTACACCCCTACATGAATCTCCTGTCCATGAGATATGGTTTTGAGAGGATTTGCACGAGAAGTCTCAAAATATTGGGATGTTGCATTGCATAAGTGTCAGACCCCGACCTAGGTTTAGTATAATTTATTATTTTAACAGTCACGCCCCCGGACCAAGGCCCTGATAATCAAGTCCTTAATCCGGGGAACGTGGCGCGACGGGCCAGAAAATTTCGCCCGCACACGCTAATAAATTTTCCCACAGGATTCCGCGGTGAGGATCCCAAACGATCCATCACAATCAATAAGTCAATTTCACATCAAATGATAATATGCGGAAGCATGTAGCAAGGTAAAATCATACGTAACATAAGGTAATTGAACAAGTTTAGCATCAAAAGAGGAATAATTACATAAAGGCATATTCCAAAGTTAAAGTTAGAGTTGTGAAGATCAGAAAGTGTATTAAGTTATACAACCCAACAAGGCCAACAGAGGCCATAAACAAAGTTCCTAGAATAACAGACACTCCCCAAAAGGTGTTATCGAAGCTTCAGACCCAACATGACGCCTACATGACGTCATTTGGCTGCCACTCGTGCTCCTCCTTAGGCCCTATTGCCTCCTGCATGCACTCCGTCTCTGTCGCGACCCCGGACCGAGGCCGCGGCGTAATGGTGGTGATGAATGATTAATTATAAGATGATTAAACCTCCCACAGGTTCCCGCGGTGAGGGTTCCCAAAAACAAACACAAAGGGACAACCAACTCACACGATCAAGTATGCGGAAGCGCGTGGCAAATCACATCTTAACATATCATGTCATAATATGAACATAATGACATCGAGACATAAATATCAGAATGAAGACATAACAAGGCATTCCCATAATAATTTAAGTTGCAAAGTTAACAAAGTAAGTTAAGTTATTACAGTTCCCAAAATAAGAGGCCAACATAGGCAAATACAATTCCAAAAGTAATATAAGACCCAAAATGTAATCCATCCATTCTCATAACCCGTCCCGACGTCTAGATGACGTCGTCGGGCTGCCACTCACGAACTAGGGTAGGCTCAACAGCCTCCTCTGGCACTCCTCCTCAAAGGGAAGGCCTCCTGCACCTGGTCACCAAAATACAAGCATCAAACACGACGGTTTGGCAAGAAATCATTTTAAGTGAAAGCATGTAAAACAATGTTTACTCGAGAACATAAAGAAATACTTTACGAACACTTTTCTAAATCAAAGACAAGCTAACATGAATGCATAACATATATATCATGAATCGTAAATCCACAAAGAGCCCATCCTTTCTCTATCATTTATAAATGAAAAGAGTAAGCACGCACGACAAGCACGAATATACATAGTATAACACGACACGATTCCCACAAATACGGGATTCCGGCCGCGGAACCGGACACGCACGATGTGTAATAAATACACGACTAATCTGCAGTTAGTTCACATGTTTAAGGACCCCCAGACAGTGGATCGGACTGAAAGGGCAGTCCAAGCTCTATGGTGTTCACTTGAGTTCATGAATGCATAAAACACGCTAAACACGATTCAAAACATATCGAAAATAGAAGGGGAAATCACTTGTCACAACAAGACAAGGCACGACTAGCAAAATGCATAATATATATGCTCACAACTTATAAGTGATCCCCATTTTATACTTGAACACATCTTAGAACGAGCTTGCAAACTTGATTTCAAAACGAGTACACGGTATGACTTACGATCTTAAATCAATGCTCAAAACACGATAATTTTATCAAGTACATGCTTAGGCTATTTTTTGACCATTGGTTGATTGGAACTCTGTATTTAAAATACAAGGATTGGTGTCCCCGAAGTTAGTACATAGCATGGAGTTCCATTCACACAATGTCAAGTTAAAGTCCTTAATATAGCCTAGTGTTCAAATTTTAAAAGAAAATACAAATGGGCAAAAATCTGCTTAAACAGGGGAAATTCCAGTGTGCCCGGTCAACCTGGCCCTTGGGCGGTCAACCGCGTACACTGTGAGCCCGGTCGACCGGCCAAGTCCCGGTCGACTCAAAGTTGTAACTTTTAATTCAGTGAATAGTGTTTTGGTCAGGTTCCAGAGGACCTAACCCTGTGTCGCCGGTCGACCGCGCCCTTGGCCGGTCGACCGCGTGAACTGGGGGACAGTCATTCCCGCAGTGCAGCAGGTCATCCAACTAGGACCAATCCCAGTGTCCTCGGTCGACCGCGCCCCTTGGCCGGTCGACCGCGTGAACTGCGGAAATCAGAACCCAGTTCTGATTCTGCAGTGCACTGGTCCAATCTTTCCTTCCTTTCTTTTCTACATTCTTCCAACCTAATTAGCAAACTAAATACATGAATGTACATGCTATCAAGGCTCACATTGTGGCATTTATTTCATACTTAAACAAGTCATTAACATGAAACCCATTTCATAATCCTTGAAACCCTTTCTTATCAAAACAAATCCAAACTTCAACAAAAGCAAGACTTGATTAAAAGATATGAAATCTGAGAGTTTGGAAGGCTATTAGACATGCTTGCATTCTACAAAGTAAGACATCAACATGAAAACCTAGTAAAACAAAGCAATAATACCAAATAACAAATCCATAAAACCACATGCATAAACAACCTAAATAGATCACTTGCCTTAGCCAAATGAAAACAAGGTTCTTCTTCAAGCACTCCAAACCAAATGCCAAGCCAAGAACTACCAAAAATCCAAAGAAATCCATTCAAAACTCACCCAAAAATACAACCAAGCAACCCATTTCATAATAGGTGCTACAAGTTAGGAAAACATGATCTTTGGAAGTAGAAAGAACTCTATTGAAGAGATGGTTGAAAGCTCTTACCTAGAGGTGCCCAAGCAAGAAGTGAAGAAGAAAATGGAGATCTTTCCCACCAAGAACCCTCAAGAAAATGGTACCAATGGAAAGCTTGTCTTGGGAGGAAGAAGATGATGGTTTTAGAATTTCATTTGGAGACTCATAGCTCAAGCATTCAAGAAGAGAAGAAGAGGGGAAAAAGAGTGTTTTTCAACCTAGGGCAAGAAAGTTGCAGGATTTTTGTGGAATGAAGGGAGAAAGAGGGGAAAAGAGCTTAAGTGCTAGACAAGTGGGTCCCCTTTAGTGCCAATCTTGCATGAGTCAAAACATGGTCTTGTGGGCCTCAAATGAAGTTGACGAAGAAGGATAAAACGATCCTTGAAATATTTAGTTTCCAAAAAGTATATTTTCGACATGATTTTGGGATCTCGAAAATTGTGTCCAGATTTGAGTGTGAAAAGGCTATTTTACCCTTTTGGTCCAAAACTTGAGTTTCTGGGCTTCAAACACAAATGGGCTAAACACGAAAGTTGCACATAATCATAAAACCAATCAAATGAAATGAAAATCACGATTAACACAAAACCAAACACAATCTTCCCATGCTTGCACGTACACCCAGGCCTTCCTGAGTGAGCCTAGCAAACACTAAACGTTCTCGAACTCCCCAAAACTAAAAACCAAGACTAAAACTAATCACATTCTAACCCACGATAACTAAACCCAATCAAGACTAAGCACACACTAAGCAAACACTATAGGGTTAATCCTGGGTTGGGGTTTGACAGTCTCAATGGCTGCGGGTCCGACATTTGACACCAAACGAAAGAATATCAGACACGAAGGTCTGGCAGGTGAATAATACAGACAAGATGTACAAGTTTTATAAATACCATGTTTAAAATCATAAAATACAATTGAAACGAAACATATGTAAAGAATAAATCAAATAAGCAATTTCCGTATGAATATAAGAATCTCAGAATTTAAGTATTACAAACTCGCTGATAAATAGTCAAAATATCTGTTGCTTGATCTCCCGAGGATTTTCTCATTGTACACTTAATGTCACAGCATCGGTTATGAAACATAGTTTGGTGTCTCTGAAGATCTCCGATGTTCGAGACACAAGGTGCATAGTGAGACTTATCTACATTTGGTTACCAATAGGGCACAGGAAAAATACCCTGGACTGTGCCCAGGTTTGCTCGAGTGGATGAAGGTTCGCTCGAGCGGACCCTCTCAGAACTTCCTTCGCTCGAGCCGCCAGAACGTTCGCTTGAGCGGACAAGCTTCTATTTCAAATTTCGTCAGACAGTAACAAGTTCGCTCGAGCTAACATATGCTCGCTTGAGCGAGCCATTCCAGAGACTTATTCGCTCGAGTTGACACACAGTTCGCTCGAGCGAACAGGTTATTATAATGTTTTTCATCAGACAGTGGCCTGTTCGCTTGAGCGACCACCAGGTTTG
This sequence comes from Camphora micrantha, assembly GCA_003546025.1. Lineage (NCBI taxonomy): Eukaryota > Viridiplantae > Streptophyta > Magnoliopsida > Laurales > Lauraceae > Camphora > Camphora micrantha. The sequence continues at coordinate 45,539,200 of QPKB01000004.1, read as the reverse complement.
CTCGAGCGAACAGCTCACTAGCTGTTTCGCGCAGTGCAGAATTTCTACATTTCTGAAGCTATCTATCATCCTTTCATTTCCATCTTCCCTATACCATTCCCAACATCTTCTTCTAGACAATTATTTCTATTCAACCACAACTATCACCACTAAATCCAATCCCCAAACTACATACATTGTCAACTAACATTTCAAAAATTCAACATAAGTAAGAGTGCAGGATTTCAATGATCTAAAATTTAGCCTTGTAAAACAATTCATGGCTATAAGATTCCCATAAACTCCAATCCCGCAGAAGATTGAAACACTCTAAAACACACCTTAATTAGTCATATAAAATCGGTATGATGAAATACAATTTTTGAGTCAAAAACTCTTGAGAAAACAAGGTGTAGAGTTTCATGCATTTAAAGAGCTGATTATTCACTTTCCTCAAGTCAAGCTGGGTCTCAAAAACACTCCACAAATGCCTCTAATCTCAGCAAAATCGCAAGCTACAGAAAAAACCCATGAAAAAGACACAAAATCCACCAAATTCGAAATTAGAAGGAGCTCCCAAAGAAGTCCTTTTGCATGCATGAAGAAAGGGCTCTAATGGTCCCTTAAAATCAGAAATTCAAAGAAGAAGTCATTGCTAACCTTCTAATAGCTCTAAACAAGAAGAAGGGCTTGAAGAAGAGGTGGGTTCCAGCTGAAATTCTCCTCAAACAGTATCAATGGGAAGCTTGGAAGATTGGGGAGAGATTGGTGTGATTTGTTTCTCAATGTAGATGAGTTTGCTATACATGCAAGAGGGGAGAAGATGGAAGAAAAGAGAGAGAGCTCTCTCTTAGGTTCAGTTGCAGGAAATTGTGGAATGAGGAAGGAGAGAACCCAACGTGGTTTAAGTTGAGGGAGTGGGCCCCAATGGCCCTGAAAACTTCATATGGCTGGATCTATCATTTGTGGGTCCCGAATGAAGTTGACGAAGAAGAGAAAAATGATCGTTGAAAAATCTTGTTTTCAAAAAGTATATTTTCCCCATGATTTTCAACTTTCAAAATTTATGCACAGACTTGTGTGTGAAAAGACTGATTTGCCCTTTCCTCGAAAAACGCAATTTCTAGGATTCAAATGCAAACAGAACAAAAATAAAAGTTGCTGGGGATCAAAATGACAAGTTCAAAAATAATGAAATCCACATTTATCAAAAATCAAATAAATCAAATAAATCAAATCCCCACACTAACACGTGTCACACGAGCCACCGGGCCCGGTCAAACCAACACAACGCTCTCAAAATTTTCCAAAGCTATTCAAAATTCTAATCGAACTAGAAACTCAAGCTAATCGTCCTCTAATCCCACCTAGTGACTAATCACAGTTAAAATAATAGTCGATTATACTAAACCTGGGTCGGGGCCTGACATCCTCCACCCCTTAGAGACATTTTGTCCTCCAAATGAATACTAACCTTTGGTAGCAAGTGTGGGTACTTCTTCTGAACTTGATCATGTAATTCCCAAGTAGCTTATTCTGGTTCGTGATTCTCCCAAAGTACCTTTACCCATTGAATTGTCCGGTTTCTCAATTCTTGCTCTTTCGTGTCAATGATTCTGATCAGTCTCTCAACATAAGTGGCATCTTCTCGAATCTCTAGAGGCTCATGTTTTAGCATATGTGAGGGGTCCGAAACATATTTCTTCAACATTGAGACATGAAACACATTGTGTACTCCCGAAAGTTCTGGCGGTAAGGCGAGTCTGTAAGCAACTTCGCCAACACTACTCAGGATCTCATACGGTCCAATGAATCTTCTTGACAATATAGTGCTTCGAAAGGTGCCATCCCTATACTCGTGTGGTAACTGTTGTTATATGCAAATTCGCAAAGAGGTAGACTTTCGTCCCACTGAGTTTTGAAGTCGAGACAAGCCCTAAGCATGTCTTCCAACGTTTGGATGGTCCTTTCTGACTGTCCATCTGTCTGTGGGTGGTACGATGTATTGAATTGGAGCTTTGTACCCATGGATTCATGCAGAGTCTTCCAGAACCTCGAGACAAATCTGCTATCTCTGTCTGATGTAATGGAGACAGGTTGGCTATGTTGGCTGACAATCTCATCAACAAACGTTTGTGCTAGTGACAACATTTGCATCTTCTTTCCTGTCTTCAATGGAATGAATAGTGCAGACTTCGTCAGTCTGTCAACTATAACCCATATGTCATTGTTCCCTCTGCTAGTCATTGGTAGACCCAAGACAAAATCCATCGTAAGATGTTCCCATTTCCACTGTGGGATCTCTAATGGCTGCAAGAGATCTGCTGGCTTCTGATGTTCTGCCTTAATCAATTGGCAAGTCATGCATCGGGACACAAATGCTGCAATTTCTCTCTTCATGTTGTTCCACCAGAATCTGTTCTTCAAATTATGGTACATCTTTGTACTCCCCTGGTGCATAGAATACTTGGCGTTATGGGCTTCAGTCATGATTTTATTTCTCAAGTCATCAATGTTTGGAACAAACAATCGGTCGCGGAAGTACAATACTCCATCCACGATTCTGAAATCGGGGCGATTTGAAATGTGCTCCACAATTTTTGCTAAGTCTGGATCATGTAGCTGAGTCTCCTTGATTTTCTAAATGAAAGTAGGTTCATACACTGTCATGTTTGCTATCATAACACCTTGTTTCAACGGTTGGAACTCAATTCCCAATTCTTCGAGCTATTGGAGTGTACCCATTCCTCGCAAACTAGCCATGCTCCCAAATTTTCTACTCAATGTGTCTGCCACAACATTTACTTTCCCTAGATGGTATTTGATTGGAAAGTCGTAGTCCTTAATATACTCCATCCATCTTCTCTGTCTCATGTTCAATTCCTTTTGAGAGAACAGATACTGTGGGCTACGGTAATCTGGGTGAACCTCAAATTTTTCTCCATATAAATAGTGTCTCCACATCTTTAATGCAAATACAACTGCTGCTAATTCTAAGTCATGCGTTGCATAATTCTTCTCGTGCTCCTTCAGCTTCCTTGAGCCGTACGCTATGACTTTGCCATCATGCATTAGTACACATCCAAGTCCCACGGTCGAAGCATCCGTGTAGACTACGAAATTACCGCTGCCTAAAGGTAAGGTGAGAACTGGAGCTGTGGTTAATCTCTTCTTCAATTCTTCAAAACTTACTTCACATTGCTCTGTCCATATGAATGGCACATTCTTCCGGGTTAATTTCGTTAAAGGTGCTGCAATAGATGAAAATCCCTATACAAACCTTCTGTAGTAGCCTGCTAAACCCAATAAACTCCTGATTTCGGTTACATTCTTTGGCCTCTCCCAACTAACGACTGCTTCTATCTTTGCCGGATCAACTGCCAAACCTTCTTTGGAAATAATATGACCAAGGAAAGAAACTTGTGTCAGCCAAAAATCACATTTCTCGAGCTTTGCATACAACTGGTTGTCCCTTAACAATTGCAGTGATATCCTCAGGTGTTGTTCATGCTCTTCTCTATACTTGGAGTACACTAGGATATCATCAATGAAGACAATAGTGAATTGATCCAAGTAAGATGCAAAGATCTTGTTCATTAGAGCCATGAACACTGCTGGAGCATTCGTCAGTCCAAAAGGCATTACTAAAAATTCGTAGTGCCCATATCTTGTTCGGAAGGCTGTCTTCGGTACATCTGATTCTCTGACTCTCAACTGGTAATACCCAGACCTCAAGTCTATCTTCGAGAAATACTTTGCTCCTTGCAATTGATCAAATAGCTCATTTATTATTGGCAGTGGGTACTTGTTCTTAATGGTCACTTGATTCAGCCTACTGTAATCTATGCACATTCTCAAACTTCTGTCTTTCTTCTTGACAAACAACACCGGAGCTCCCCACGGTGATATGCTGGGTCTGATAAAACCTTTCTTCAATAACTCTTGCAACTGTAATTTCAATTCACCCAATTTTGTCGGAGCCATTCTATACGGTGCGATAGAAATTGAAGCTGCTCCTGGCATAAGCTCTATGGTAAATTCTACTTCCCTGACTGGTGGCAGTCCTGGAATTTCTTCCGAAAATACAACTGGAAATCCGCTCACTATCGGAATTTGCTCCACCCCTTGGGACTGTTTGTCCTCTGAAATAAATGCTATGAATCCCTCGTATCTTCTTCTCAATAATTTAACTGCTGACAATGCTGAAATAACACTAGCCTGTGAAACCCTTTTCTCTCCATGAAATTCCACCCCTGATGATGCTCCATCTAACTTGAAGGAAATAGTTTTTTTTAAAACAATCCATACAAGCATGGTGTCCAGACAACCAATTCTTCCCCAAAATGACATCGAAGTCATGCATGTCTAACAGGATAAGGTTTGCTGGGAAAGTAACATCACCTATTTTAACTGTGCAACTAGGGTAATATGTGCCAGGCACATCAATCAATTTAGCAAACATGAGAGATAGAGATGAATGTGTGGATCCAGGATCAAACAATACTTTAACTTCTAATCCACAAACAAAAGCATACCTTCAACTATGTTGCCCGCTGCATCCACATCCGCCTGATTCAAATGATACATGCGTCCTTGTTGTTGAGGTTTGTTTCTATTCTGGTTCTGTCTCCCTTATTGTGCATTCATGTTCTGCTGAGGTGGACGGGCATTCTGATTCTGAGGTTATTGACAGGGCTACTGTTGCTGGTTCTGCTACTGTGGCTGCCTGGGTTGGTTCTGAGCTGCTTGCTGATTCTGTTGAGGTGACCTGTTGCCCTGGTTTCTATTGTTTGGACAATCTTTCATCAAGTGATCTGTAAGGCCACACCTAAAGCATCCACCCGTGACTCTATAACATAGGTGGGAAGGATGATTCTTTCCACAGTGCTCACATCCACCTTGCCTTTGGGTGTTCTGATTTGGCCTTGACTTCTTGCCTTGATAGGGCTTCTGTCCTTGTTGCTGCTGACGTTTCCTCTGGTTATTCTTAATAATCTTGTTATTGATGTTTTCAAATTTATATGCTCGCTTAATTGCCTCTTGGAATGTGGCCGGTAGGACAACGCCTGAAGCATCCCTTTCAATGATAGGGTCCAATCCTTCAAGGAATTTGATAATCTTTTTTCTCCTTAGTATTAGACAAGCTCTGGTGCATATCAAGACAGTCTGTCAAACTTCGTAAACGAAACATATGTAAAGAATAAATCAAATAAGCAATTTCCGTATGAATATAAGAATCTCAGAATTTAAGTATTACAAACTCGCTGATAAATAGTCAAAATATTGGCAAACCACATTTAGCTAAATTCTTTAGTTGCCGAAGTAATAAGAGCACACAGATAGAAACCGTCGCCATATATAATATCCGGAACAAATAACCGTTGCCATATAATATGGCCGGAACAAACAGACAAAAACCGTTGCCACTACTCGTGGGACCGGAAAATAGAACCGTTGCCATGGCCGGAGCAAACAAGCAGAATCAAAACTGTAGTTGGCAAATAGTTTTAAAAATCCTAAGTAGGGTGATCAGCCCAGCTAGAAGACCTAAGCTTAGTTGTGCCATTTAAAAACCAAAACCTGAATTAATACAATTCGACTAATAATATTACATTTCCAAAATCGATAAAAGGAACTACTCCGAACAAATATATATATATATACTGACAAATTCAGATGAATCGGATGAGTAGCCTTATCGATAATTTCAAACGTAACAAACCAATAAATTATGTTTCAAACGTATCATAAGGAAATTTATAATAAATCGCTAATATGGAATGAGGTGATACATAGCGGTTGCTTGATCTCCCGAGGATTTTCTCATTGTACACTTAATGTCACAGCATCGGTTATGAAACATAGTTTGGTGTCTCTGAAGATCTCCGATGTTCGAGACACAAGGTGCATAGTGAGACTTATCTACATTTGGTTACCAATAGGGCACAGGAAAAATACCCTGGACTGTGCCCAGGTTTGCTCGAGTGGATGAAGGTTCGCTCGAGCGGACCCTCTCAGAACTTCCTTCGCTCGAGCCGCCAGAACGTTCGCTTGAGCGGACAAGCTTCTATTTCAAATTTCGTCAGACAGTAACAAGTTCGCTCGAGCTAACATATGCTCGCTTGAGCGAGCCATTCCAGAGACTTATTCGCTCGAGTTGACACACAGTTCGCTCGAGCGAACAGGTTATTATAATGTTTTTCATCAGACAGTGGCCTGTTCGCTTGAGCGACCACCAGGTTTGCTCGAGCGAACAGCTCACTAGCTGTTTCGCGCAGTGCAGAATTTCTACATTTCTGAAGCTATCTATCATCCTTTCATTTCCATCTTCCCTATACCATTCCAACATCTTCTTCTAGACAATTATTTCTATTCAACCACAACTATCACCACTAAATCCAATCCCCAAACTACATACATTGTCAACTAACATTTCAAAATTCAACATAAGTAAGAGTGCAGGATTTCAATGATCTAAAATTTAGCCTTGTAAAACAATTCATGGCTATAAGATTCCCATAAACTCCAATCCCGCAGAAGATTGAAACACTCTAAAACACACCTTAATTAGTCATATAAAATCGGTATGATGAAATACAATTTTTGAGTCAAAACTCTTGAGAAAACAAGGTGTAGAGTTTCATGCATTTAAAGAGCTGATTATTCACTTTCCTCAAGTCAAGCTGGGTCTCAAAAACACTCCACAAATGCCTCTAATCTCAGCAAAATCGCAAGCTACAGAAAAACCCATGAAAAAGACACAAAATCCACGAAATTCGAAATTAGAAGGAGCTCCCAAAGAAGTCCTTTTGCATGCATGAAGAAAGGGCTCTAATGGTCCCTTAAAATCAGAAATTCAAAGAAGAAGTCATTGCTAACCTTCTAATAGCTCTAAACAAGAAGAAGGGCTTGAAGAAGAGGTGGGTTCCAGCTGAAATTCTCCTCAAACAGTATCAATGGGAAGCTTGGAAGATTGGGGAGAGATTGGTGTGATTTGTTTCTCAATGTAGATGAGTTTGCTATACATGCAAGAGGGGAGAAGATGGAAGAGAAGAGAGAGAGCTCTCTCTTAGGTTCAGTTGCAGGAAATTGTGGAATGAGGAAGGAGAGAACCCAACGTGGTTTAAGTTGAGGGAGTGGGCCCCAATGGCCCTGAAAACTTCATATGGCTGGATCTATCATTTGTGGGTCCCGAATGAAGTTGACGAAGAAGAGAAAAATGATCGTTGAAAAATCTTGTTTTCAAAAAGTATATTTTCCCCATGATTTTCAACTTTCAAAATTTATGCACAGACTTGTGTGTGAAAAGACTGATTTGCCCTTTCCTCGAAAAACGCAATTTCTAGGATTCAAATGCAAACAGAACAAAAATAAAAGTTGCTGGGGATCAAAATGACAAGTTCAAAAATAATGAAATCCACATTTATCAAAAATCAAATAAATCAAATAAATCAAATCCCCACACTAACACGTGTCACACGAGCCACCGGGCCCGGTCAAACCAACACAACGCTCTCAAAATTTTCCAAAGCTATTCAAAATTCTAATCGAACTAGAAACTCAAGCTAATCGTCCTCTAATCCCACCTAGTGACTAATCACAGTTAAAATAATAGTCGATTATACTAAACCTGGGTCGGGGCCTGACATCCTCCACTCCTTAGAGACATTTTGTCCTCCAAATGAATACTAACCTTTGGTAGCAAGTGTGGGTACTTCTTCTGAACTTGATCATGTAATTCCCAAGTAGCTTATTCTGGTTCGTGATTCTCCCAAAGTACCTTTACCCATTGAATTGTCCGGTTTCTCAATTCTTGCTCTTTCGTGTCAATGATTCTGATCAGTCTCTCAACATAAGTGGCATCTTCTCGAATCTCTAGAGGCTCATGTTTTAGCATATGTGAGGGGTCCGAAACATATTTCTTCAACATTGAGACATGAAACACATTGTGTACTCCCGAAAGTTCTGGCGGTAAGGCGAGTCTGTAAGCAACTTCGCCAACACTACTCAGGATCTCATACGGTCCAATGAATCTTCTTGACAGTTTACCCTTTTGACCAAACCTCAAGGTTCCTCTAGTGGGTGACACTTTCAAAAAATACTTTATCTCACACTTGAAACTGTAGGTCTCTCCTCTGAACATCTGCATAACTTTTCTGTCGACTTCTCGCGGTCTTCAAACGCTCATGAATGAGTTTGACTTTCTCATTGGTCTCACCAATCAATGTTGGTCCATGAAAGCTGCGTTCTCCAACTTCTTCCCAAGACACTGGAGTTCTGCATCTCCTTCCATATAGTGCTTCGAAAGGTGCCATCCCTATACTCGTGTGGTAACTGTTATTATATGCAAATTAGCAAAGAGGTAGACTTTCGTCCCACTGAGTTTTGAAGTCAAGTACACAATCCCTAAGCATGTCTTCCAATGTCTGGATGGTCCTTTCTGACTGTCCATCTGTTTGTGGGTGATACGCCGTGCTGAATTGGAGCTTTGTACCCATGGATTCATGCAGAGTCTTCCAAAACCTTGAGACAAATCTGCTATCTCTGTCTGATGTAATGGAGACTGGTTGACCACGTTGGCTGACGATCTCATTAACAAACGTTTGTGCTAGTGACAACATTTGCATCTTCCTCCCTGTTTTCAATGGAATAAAACGTGCAGACTTCGTCAGTTGGTCAACTATAACCCATATAGCATTGTTCCCTTTGCTAGTCATCGGAAAACCCGAGACAAAATCCATTGTAAGATGTTCCCATTTCCACTGTGGAATCTCTAATGGTTGCAAGAGACCTGCCGGTTTCTGATGTTTTGCCTTAATCAGTTGACAAGTCATACATCGGGACACAAATGCTGCAATTTCTCTCTTCATATTGTTCTACCAGAATCTGTTCTTCAAATTTTGGTACGTCTATGTACTCCCCGGGTGCATAGAATACTTAGTGCTATGGGCTTCAGCCAGGATTTCATTTCTCAAGTCATCAAGGTTTGGAACACACAATTGGTCACGGAAGTATAAATACTCCATCCACGATTCTGAAATCTGGGCGATCTGAAATGTGCTTCACAATTTTTGCCAAATCTGGATCCTGTAGCTGAGTCTCCTTGATTTTCTGAATGAAAGTAGGTTCAGACACTGTCATGTTTGCTATCATAACACATTGTCTCAACGGTTGGAACTCAACTCGTAATTCTTCGAGCTGTTGGAGTCTACCCATTCCTCGGAAACTAGCCATGCTCCCAGACTTCCTGTTCAATGCGTCTGCCACGACATTTACTTTTCCTGGATGGTATTTGATTGAAAAATCATAGTCCTTAATATACTCCATCCATCTTCTCTGTCTCATGTTCAATTCCTTCTGAGAGAATAGATACTGTGGACTACAGTGATCCGAGTGAACCGCAAATTTTTCTCCATATAAATAGTGTCTCCACATCTTTAGTGCAAATACAACTGCTGCCAACTCTAAGTCATCGTAGCATAATTCTTCTCATGCTCCTTCAGCTGCCTTGAGCCATACGCTATGACTTTGCCATCCTGCATTAGTACACATCCAAGTCCCACGGTCGAAGCATCCGTGTAGACTACAAAATTACCATTGCCTAAAGGTAAGGTGAGAACTGGAGCTGTGGTTAATCTCTTCTTTAATTCTTCAAAACTTGCTTCACATTGCTCTGTCCATACGAATGGCATGTTCTTCCGAGTTAATTTGGTTAAAGGTGTTACAATAGATGAAAATCCCTGCACAAACCTTCTGTAGTAGCCTGCTAAACCCAGAAAACTCCTGATTTCGGTTACATTCTTTGGCCTCTCCCAACTAATGACTGCTTCTACCTTTACCGGATCAACTGCCAAACCTTCTTTGGAAATAATATGACTGAGAAAAGAAACTTGTGTTAACCAAAAATCACATTTCTCGAGCTTTGCATACAACTAGTTGTCCCTTAACAATTGCAGTGATGTCCTCAGGTGCTTCTCATGCTCTTCTCTAGACTTGGAGTATGCTAGTATATCATTAATGAAGACAACAGTGAACTGATCCAAGTAAGGTGCAAAGATCTTGTTCATTAGAGCCATGAACACTGTTGGAGCATTCGTTAGTCCAAAGGGCATTACTAAAAATTCATAGTGCCCGTATCTTGTCCTGAATGTTGTCTTTGGTACATTTGATTCTCTTACCCTTAACTGGTAATACCCGGACCTCAAGTCTATCTTCGAGAAATACTCTGCTCCTTGCAATTGATCAAATAGCTCATCTATTATTGGCAATGGGTACTTGTTCTTAATGGTCACTTGATTCAGTCTTCTGTAATCTATGCACATTCTCAAACTTCCATCTTTCTTCTTAACAAACAACACAGGAGCTCCCCACGGTGATATGCTGGGCCTGATAAAACTTTTCTTCAGTAACTCTTGCAACTGTAATTTTAATTCACCCAATTCTATCGGAGCCATTCTATACGGTGCGATAGAAATTGGAGCTGCCCTCGGCATAAGCTCTATGGTAAATTTGACTTCCCTGACTGGTGGCAGTCATGGAATTTCTTCAGGAAATACATCTGGAAATTCGCACACTACAGGGATTTGCTTCACCCCTTGGGACTGTTTGTCCTCTGAAATAAATGCTATGAATCCCTCGCATCCGCTTCTCAATAATTTAACTGCTGACAATGCTGAAATAACACCAGCCTGTGAAACCCTTTTCTCTCCATGAAATTCTACCCCCGATGATGCTCCATTCAACTTGAAGGAAATGGTTTTGTTAAAACAATCCATACTAGCATGGTGTCCAGACGACCAATCCATCCCCAAAATGACATCAAAGTCATGTATGTCTAACAAGATAAGATCTGCTGGGAAAGTAACATCACCTATCTTAACTGTGCAACTAGGGTAATATGTGCTACAAACAATTTGTTTCCCTACTGGTGTTGTGACAGTTAGAATAAAGTCTAGTTCGCTAACAAGCACATCAATTAATTTAGCAAACATGGGAGATAAAAATGAATGTGTGGATCCAGGATCAAACAATACTTTAGCTTCTAATCCACAAACAAAAAGTATACCTTCAATTACGTTGCCCGCTGCATCCACGTCCGCTTGATTTAGATGATACATGGGTCCTTGTTGTTGAGGTCTGTTTCTATTCTGATTCTATCTCCCTTGTAGTGTATTCCTGTTCTGCTAAAGTGGATGGGCATTCTGATTCTGAGGTTGTTGATGGGGCTACTATTGTTGGTTCTGCTACTGTGGCTGCCTGGGTTGGTTATGAACTACTTAATAATTTTGCTGAGGTGGCCTATTGCCCTGGTTCCTATTGTTTGGACAATCTTTCATCAAATGATCTATAAGGCCACACCTAAAGCATCCACTCGTGACTCTGTAACATAGGTGGGAAGGATGATTCTTGCCATAGTGTTCACATCCACCTTGCCTTTGGGTGTTCTGATTTGGCCTTGACTTCTTTCCTTGATAGGGCTTCTATCCTTGCTGCTGCTGACGTTTCCTCTGGTTATTTTTAATAATCTTTTTATTGATGTTTTCAAATTTATAAGCTCTCTTAAGTGCTTCTTGGAATGTAGTTGGTAAGACAACACCTGAAGCATCTCTTTCAATGATAGAGTCCAATCCTTCAAGGAATTTGATAATCCTTTTCTCCTCGGTATCGACAAGCTCTGTTGCATATCGAGACAGTCTTTCAAACTTTGTGACATATTCAAGGACTGTCATGTCTCCTTGGGTGAGTAGCTGAAATTCCACCGCCATCTGTCTCTTGACATGAGTGGGCACGTACTTCTCAGTAAACTGTTCCTTGCAAGTAGCCCATGCGACATCATTAGAAATGTCCTGATCGCCATCCTTGAGTGTTTTCCACCAAATGTCAGCCAAGCCAATAAACATAGATGTTGCTAGGAGAACTCGCTGTTTTCCCGTGCACTGAAAAATGTCAAAGATGTTCTCGGTGTGAGTTAGCCAATCATCTGCTGTCAAAGGATCTTCATTCCCGGTAAATTCCTTGGGATCTCTCTTCCGGAAGCATTCAAATAATACATTCGGGTTGTTGTCACAATCATTGATAACAATTTAAGGATCCATGTGTTGAGGTTGTACAGGTTCTCGTCTCCCACCCAACACTTCCAATAATTGCCTCTGCATTTGTGCTAATTCCTCATCTTTTTTAGCCATCTGCTTTTACAATCTGGCCTAATTCTCGTTGGCTCTCCTTTGTTTATCCATCATCATCTCATTTGTTTTCTGTTGTTGTGCCATCATTCTCTGCATAAAGTCCTGAAATGGATTATCTCCAGAGCAGCCTGCTGTATGAGCATTGCTGGAAGAACGATTTGTGTTGGTTTGGTCCCTTCGTGGAGGCATTTTTCTGCAAAACCACTTGTTAGTACACCAAAATATACTGAGAAAACAACCCCACAATCCCCACGCAATACTATTTAACAGAAATTCTAACGGATCCTCTCCACGTCCCTATGTTTCTAATGTCTTTTAATTGCCCGACATATTTCTCGCTCTGATACCAACACCTGTCACGCCCCGGGACCGAGGCCCTGATAATCAAGTCCTTAATCCGAGGAACGTGGTGCGACGGGCCAGAAAATTTCGCCTGCACGCGCTAATTAATTTTCCCATAGGATTCCGCGGTGAGGATCCCAAACGATCCATCACAATCAATAAGTCAATTTCACATCAAATAATAATATGCGGAAGCATGTAGCAAGGTAAAATCATACGAAACATATGGTAATTGAACAAGTTTAGCATAAAAAAAGGAATATATACATAAAGGCATATTCCAAAGTTAAAGTTAGAGTTGTGAAGATCAGAAAGTGTATTAAGTTATACAACCCAACAAGGCCAACAGAGGCCATAAACAAAGTTCCCAGAATAACAGACACTCCCCAAAAGGTGTTATCGAAGCTTCAGACCAAACATGACGTCTACATGATGTCTTTTGGCTGCCACTCGTGCTCCTCCTTAGGCCCTATTGCCTCCTGCGTGCACTCCGTCTCAATGGTTGCGGGTCCGACATCTGACAACAAACGAAAGAATATCAGACACAACGGTCTGGCAGGTGAATAATACAGACAAGATGTACAAGTTTTATAAATACCATGTTTAAAATCATAAAATACAATTGAAACGAAACATATGTAAAGAATAAATCAAATAAGCAATTTCCGTATGAATATAAGAATCTCAGAATTTAAGTATTACAAACTCGCTGATAAATAGTCAAAATATTGGCAAACCACTTTTAGCTAAATTCTCCTATTACCGAAGTAATAAGAGCATACAGATAGAAACCATCGCCACATATAATGGCCGGAACAAATAACCGTTGCCATATAATATGGCCGGAACAAACAGACAAAAACCATTGCCACTACTCGTGGGACCGGAAAATAGAACCGTTGCCATGGTGGAGCAGACAAACAGAATCAAAACTGTAGTTGGTAAATAATTTTAAAGATCTTAAGCAGGGTGATCAACCCAGCTAGAAGACCTAAGGTTAGTGGTGCCATTTAAAAACCAAAACCTGAATCAATACAATTCGACTAATAATATTATATTTCCAAAATCGATAAAAGGAACTACTCCGAACAAATATATATATATATACTGACAAATTCAGACGAATCGGATGAGTAGCCTTATCGATAATTTCAAACGTAACAAACCAATAAATTCTGTTTCAAACGTATCATAAGGAAATTTATAATAAATCGCTAATATGGAATGAGGTGATACATAGCGGTTGCTTGATCTCTCGAGGATTTTCTCATTGTACACTTAATGTCACAGCATCGGTTATGAAACATAGTTTGGTGTCTCTGAAGATCTCCGATGTTCGAGACACAAGGTGCATAGTGAGACTTATCTACATTTGGTTACCAATAGGGCACAGGAAAAATACCCTGGACTGTGCCCAGGTTCGCTCGAGTGGATGAAGGTTCGCTCGAGCGGACCCTCTCAGAACTTCCTTCGCTCGAGCCGCCAGAACGTTCGCTTGAGCGGACAAGCTTCTATTTCAAATTTCGTCAGACAGTAACAAGTTCGCTCGAGCTAACATATGCTCGCTTGAGCGAGCCATTCCAGAGACTTATTCGCTCGAGTTGACACACAGTTCGCTCGAGCGAACAGGTTATTATAATGTTTTTCATCAGACAGTGGCCTGTTCGCTTGAGCGACCACCAGGTTTGCTCGAGCGAACAGCTCACTAGCTGTTTCGCGCAGTGCAGAATTTCTACATTTCTGAAGCTATCTATCATCCTTTCATTTCCATCTTCCCTATACCATTCCAACATCTTCTTCTAGACAATTATTTCTATTCAACCACAACTATCACCACTAAATCCAATCCCCAAACTACATACATTGTCAACTAACATTTCAAAATTCAACATAAGTAAGAGTGCAGGATTTCAATGATCTAAAATTTAGCCTTGTAAAACAATTCATGGCTATAAGATTCCCATAAACTCCAATCCCGCAGAAGATTGAAACACTCTAAAACACACCTTAATTAGTCATATAAAACAGTAGGATGAAATATAATTTTTGAGTCAAAACCCTTGAGAAAACAAGGTGTAGATTTTCATGCATTCAAAGAGCTGATTATTCACTTGCCTCAAGTCAAGATAGGTCTCAAAAACACTCCACAAATGCCTCTAATCTCAGCAAGATCCCAAGTAACAGAAAAATCCATGAAAAAGACACAAAATCCACCAAATTTGAAATTAGAAGGAGCTCCCAAAGAACCCCTTTTGCATGCATGAAGAAAGGGCTCTAATGGTCCCTTAAAACCAGAAATTCAAAGAAGAAGTCATGGCTAACATTCTAATAGCTCTAAACAAGAAGAAGGGCTTGAAGAAGAGGTGGGTTCCAGCTGAAATTCTCCTCAAACAATATCAATGGGAAGCTTGGAAGATGGGGGAGAGATTGGTGTGATTTGTTTCTCAATGTGGATGAGTTTGTTGTACATGCAAGAGGAGAGAAGATGGAAGAAAAGAGAGAGAGCTCTCTCTTAGGTTCAGTTGCAGGAAATTGTGGAATGAGGAAGGAGAGAACCCAACGTGGTTTAAGTTGAGGGAGTGGGCCCCAATGGCCCTGAAAACTTCATATGGCTGGATCTATCATTTGTGGGTCCCGAATGAAGTTGACGAAGAAGAGAAAAATGATTGTTGAAAAATCTAGTTTTCAAAAAGTATATTTTTCCCATGAGTTTCAAATTTCGAAATTTATGCACAAACTTGTGTGTGAAAAGACTGATTTGCCCTTTTCCTCGAAAAACGCGATTTCTTGGGTTTAAATGCAAACAGAACAAACATAAAAGTTGCTGGGATCAAAATGACAAGTTTAAAAATATCAAAATCCACATTTTTCAAAAATCAAATAAATCAAATCCCCACACTAACACGCGTTAGATGGGCCACCCCGGGCCCGGTGAAACCAACACAATGCTCTAAAAATTCCTCAAAGCTATTCAAAATTCTAATATAACTAGAAACTCAAGCTAATCGTCCTTTAATCCCGCCTAGTGACTAATCATAGTTAAAATAATAGTAGATTATACTAAACCTGAGTCGGGGCCTGACATTAACTGTGATTAGTCACTAAGTGGGATTAGAGGACGATTACCTTGAGTTTTAAGTTAGATTAGAATTTTCAATAGCTTTGGAAAATTTTGAGCGCGTTGTGTTTAGTTTGACCTGGCCCGGGGTGGCCCGTGTGACGCGTGTTGGTATGGGGATTTGATTTATTTGATTTTTGAGGAAATATGGATTTTTAACATTTTTGAATTTTTGCTATTTTGAATCCCAACAACTTTCATGTTCGTCCCGTTTGCATTTGAAACCCAAAAATCGTGTTTTTCGAGAAAAAAGGGGCAAATTCATCTTTTACACTAAATCTGTGCATAAAATTCAAAATTTGAAAACCATGAGGAAAATAAGCCTTTTGAAAATTAGATTTTTCAACAATCATTTTTCTCATCTTTGTCAAATTCATTCGGGACCCATAAATGATAGATCCAGCCAGGTGAAGTTTTCAGGGCCATTGGGGCCCACAACTCATTTGACTTAAGCCAAACCCACGTTGGTTTCTTCTTTTCATTGAAAGTCCGGGATCCCTACCCTAGAGGGGGGGGGGGGGGGTGAATAGGGTGATCTACTCTTATTGACTAATTATGGCCAATTGTAATTTCTTAACAATCAACTAGTCACATGTGATGATTAAACATACAATATGTGGAAGCTTAAACAAAAACAAGCACCACAAAGCAAACACCACTATAGAAGGATTTATAGTGGTTCGGCCTCAATGCCTACATCCACTACCGGCTTGTGATCCAACACCCCACCGGATTTCCACTATTTATGCTTTTGAAAAGGCTAAGCAATAACCTCTACAATATGCTTTCCAAGGCTAAGCAATAACCTAACAATGTTATTTTTCTAGGCTTAACAACAACCTATACAAGATCCTTTTTTAGGCTAAGCAATAACCTTTACACAATGCTTTTCTTAGGCTAAGCAATAACCTTTACAATAAAAAGATTTTCTCTCAAGTTAGTGTCTTCATAAAACACTCTAAGAGAATACAATTAAGCTCAATTACAATGCCTCTTAATTAGGGGGATATGAAAGTTTAATTCAACTCACACAACACTCTATGAAATGCTAAGATGAATGCTCATGAAATGTGTGTGTGAAAACTTCAATCAAGTTTAAAATGAAGGTTCAATTAAAGTATGCTTAATGCATTTTAAAAATTGAAAGCACACAAAGATTTGATTGAAGTGAAATGCAAATCACATGTATAAAATACTAACTTGTTGATGATGTGAAAATCAAAAGCTCACAAGT
The DNA here is from genome assembly GCA_003546025.1 of Camphora micrantha. Lineage (NCBI taxonomy): Eukaryota > Viridiplantae > Streptophyta > Magnoliopsida > Laurales > Lauraceae > Camphora > Camphora micrantha. Next base: position 45,522,342 of record QPKB01000004.1, on the reverse strand, counting down.
TGTATGAAATTAATTATGTCTAAACATGTGATGCATGTGCAATGTTGTTTTCAAAACCAAACTAATTTAACTAAAGTTTAAATGAATGAAAACAACAATGTGATTCAACCAAGTAAATGAAACATGTTATAAAAGAAATCAAAAGATTTGACAAAACATGTTTTATAAAGTTTTAAAACAAACTTGGTTTGAAATCAAGGGTGAAGAATCCAATCCAACTTAAATCAAAGATTAAGAGAAGTGTTGGATTCAACACATCATAGTTAACATGCTAAAATTAATTTACCAATAATTTAAACAAAGCATGAAACATATGATAATGAAAAGTAAAACTTACTTAGAGATTTAACTTCATTAATCCAAACTTTAGCTTTCCATTAGACCCCTTGATCTCTCTTAGTTCATCCCCTTTCTTTTGTCTCCGAACACCTCAAAGAAGACTAAAATGTTCAACACTTTGCTCATGGGAATGAACCTCATTTTATAGTCAAAAAGTGACTTCTGGCGTGTCCCCGGTCGACCGCCACTGAACCCCACTCGACCTGGCCTTCAACGGTCATAAATATGACCGTTTGAAAAAAGCTGCAACGGCTCTTTCCCGGTCGACTCACAGAGTGCGCGGTCGACCGGGTCCATGGGCTCGGTCGACCGCGCATACTGCGGGTTGACCTAGGCCCAGGGACCTTTTTCCCCATAAATTGCATTTTTCAAAGATTTTCTTTGAGGGGGATTTTTGGGCCATTAAATCAAGCTTGGAAACATGATTTTAATTCAATTAAGTGCTTTTAAAATCATGAAACATAAAAGCCTAAAATGATTTGAAAGATTTAAAACATAGGCTAGCTTGATTCATAAAACTTCTTTTTCAAATTAAAATGCATCCAAGTTTAAAAACAAAACATGCATAAATCAATAGATTTACAAGTCTAAAAAATAATGCATGTGTAAATCAAGATTTCAAGTTTTTTTAAATCAATGCAAGTGTGAAAATTCGAATGATGCTAAAATGATAATGCATCCATCAAATTGCAATACACAAAATTCCTTGCATTCATCCCCATTCTTCCTGCAACAGCTACTCTAAGAGAGAGAGAGCTCTTCCTTCTTCTCCTTTTCCAGCCATTTTCTCCTTGCATGTCTTGCTTTTGATGCCCTAGTGAAGAACAAACCACACCATTGTTCTCCCCATCTCTCAAGCTTTCCAACCATACTATTTTTAAGGATTTTCAGCTGGGTTCATCATTTTCTCCAAGCTTTTGTTCTTGTTTGAGCCACCTAAAGGTTAGCAATGGCTTCCATTTCGAATTCCCGATTTCTAATGGAACATTTAGTACCCTTCCTTCATGCATGCAAAGGGGTTCTTTGAGAGCTCCTTCTAATTTCAAATTTGATGGATTTTGTGTTTTTTCATGGGTTTTTCTGTCACTTGGGATCTTGCTGAGACTAGAGGCATTTTTGGAGTGCATTTGAGACCCATCTTGACTTGAGGCAAGTGAATAATCGGTCCTTTGAATGCATTCAAATCTGTACTTTGTTTTCTCAAGAGTTTGATTTAAAAATTGTATCTCATTCTACTGATTCTATGTGACTAATCAAGGTGTTTCATAATTGTCTATGGTTGTGTTATAATCAGTTTTCTGTAGGATTGGGAGCATGCAATAACAGAGAAATTTCTTATGAAATTCTGAATCTTTGAATTCCTGCATTTCTATTTATGTTGAACTTTGAAAATTCTGATTTATAAAGTATATAGTTTGAGATTGGAATGAATGATGATATGGTGGTTGAATGGAGTTAATTTGACTGGAAGGAGATGTTTGGAATTGTATAGGAAAGATGGATATGGAAGGAGGAGAGATAGCTTCAGAAATGCAGAAATTCTGCACTGGGCAAAACAGCCGGTGAACTATTCGCTCGAGCGAACTTGGTGGTTTTTTGAGCGAATAGGTTACTGTCTGATGAAAAACATTGTAGAAACTTGTCCGCTTGAGCTAACTCTGTGTTAGCTAGAGCGAACAAGTTTCTGGAATGGCTCGCTCGAGCAAACGCTCATCCGCTCGAGCAAACCTGATGCTGTCTGACGAAATTTGAAACGGAAGCTTATTCGCTCGAGCAAACGTTTTGGTGGCTCAAGCGAAGGAAGTTCTGGGAGGGTCTGCTCGAGCGAACCTTCATCCGCTCGAATGAACCTGGGTACAGTTTCAGGGTGTTTTCCTGTGCCCTATTGATGATCAATTGAGGAGTATTGTTGCTATAAGGCTTTGTGAATGAGACATTCGAACTATACTATCATACGATATTCAAATGAGGAATAGAGGTCAGTCTCACTAGACATTTTGTGTCTCAGACATCGGAGATCTTCAGAGGCACCAAACTACATTTCATAGACCGACGTTGTGATATAAAGTGTGTAATGAGACAATCCTCGGGAGAGCAATCAACCACTATATGTCACCTCATCCCGGATTTGTGAATTTAATTATGAATCTTCTTATAAAACATTTTGAAACTTAATTGATCGATTTGTTACGTTTGAAACTATCGGTAAGACTACTCATTTGAATTGTTTAATTCTGTCCGTTTGTATTTGTTCGGAGTAGTTCATCTTATCGATTTTGGAAATGAATTATTATGATTTGATTTGTATTAATTCAGACTTTGGTTTTGAATGGCACCACTAAGCTTAGGTCACCTAGTTGGGCTGATCACCCGGCTTAAGATCTTTAAAATTATTCGTCAATTGCAGTTTGAATTCTGTTTGTTTGCTCTGGCCATGCCAACGGTTCTATTTTCCGGTCCCACAAGTAGTGGCAACGGTTTCTGTCTGTTTGTTCCGGCCATCTCATATGGCAACAGTTATTTGTTCCGGCCATTCTATATGGCGACGGTTTCTGTCTGTGTGCTCTTATTACTTCGGTAATAGGAGAATTTAGCTAAACGTGGGTTGCCAATAATTTTAATTATTTGTCAGTTAGTTTGAAATATTTAAATCATGCAATTCTTTTATCTGTACAGAAATAACTCATTTGATTTACTTTTATATGTATTTCGTTTCAATTGCATTTCTATGATTTTAGCATGGTATTTATAAAACTTGTATATCTTATCTGTATTATTCACCTGCCAGACTGTCGCATCTGATATTTTTTGTTTGGTGTCAGATGTCGGACCTGCAGCCCTTGAGGCGGAGTGCGTGCAGGAGGCAGTAGGGCCTCAGGTGGAGCCCAAATGACAACCAAATGATGTTATGTAGACGTCATGTTTGGTCTGGTGCTTTGATAATATCTTTGGGGAAATGACGGTTATTTTGGAAATTTTGTTTATGGCCTCTGTTGGCCTTGTTTGGAATGTATAACTTAAATTACTTTTGATCCTCACAACTTTAATCTTAACTTTGGGTAAATCCCTTCTGTATGTATTTCTCTTTTGATACTATACTTGTGCAATTACCTTATGTTATATATGATTTTATTTTGCTACATGCTTCCGCATATGATTATCCGTTGTGAAATTGATCATTTGGTTGTGATGGGTCATCTGGAATCCTCATCGCGGAATCCTGTGGGAAAATAAATAGCGTGTGCGGGCGAAATTTTCTGGCCCGTCGCGCCATGTTCCCCGGATTAAGGACTTGATTATCAGGGTCTCGGTCAGGGGGCGTGACAATAAGCTTTAAGGGGAATGCCACATGCCCCTCTCTAGCAAGGAGGCTGCTGCTTTAAAAAAAAGGAAAAATAAAATAATTAAAAATTTTTGCCGGGAAGCAATTTTAATGAATAAGTAGTTCTTGCTCCTCTCACATTTTCGGTTTTACCAATCTACATTTTGTGAGAGAGAATCAAAATGCCTGGATTCCTTTAGTATCATTAAAAAATTACAAACTAATGCAAGGTGGATGTCGTTGGATCGGGTGACATCCTTTTTAGCATCATAGTCAACCTCCGATATTTTATGGTAATCCTGCAAAGAGACAAAGTTAGTAAAAGTGATAACTGATTCTAATCGGAACCTATAAAAATCATTTCCCACCCACGCCACCCCACAATGGATTGTGCAATCTCAGCCATTCATTTTGGAATGCCCAATTTCTTGGACCCAAACGATGGCGTTCATGTGATTTGAGTATTCAAAATTACATGAGAGAGAAAAACAAACATAATTCAATCCAACTAAAATAAAATCCCTTTCATACAACCCCATTAAATATGCTGAAAGATGCATACGTATAATGTATATTATACATATAATGTTAACCTTCTATTCAATGAAATATAACGTAAAAGTTATGCAAAAGATTAAAAAAATAATATTGTGGGCCCAGATTCTTAAAATCCAACAATCCAAGCAATACAACCACACTGTTAAAATCACAGGCCAAAGAAAAAAGAGTAAAATAGCGAAAGGTCCCTCATAGAGGTCCTGTAATGCCTCCAGTGCATCAACTGTTCCTTTAAGGCCTGTAGTTTATGCAGCTAGACATATTTCAGCGAGAGGTCCCTAGATATAATTTTCATGACTGATTTACCCCTTCAACTGTTTTAGGCATAAAATTTTGAAATTTCAAATTTCAAATCTTGTATTATCCCTCTTCTTCACCCGATTCCTCTCTCAGTCTCGTGACTCGTCTGATGGGAGAAGCTGCACACAACAACCTATAAAACACCCAAAACCCCCTCTTTGTACTTTCCTGGGTTTGGATGAATTAGGGTAGGGTTAGGGTATTAGGGCTTGGGTTTTTCTTCCATGATGATGATGATATCACGCCGCCTCTTTGAGTGGTCCCCGCCCCACATACACTTATCGACGGCATGCTTGTACAACGGCGGATCCGGTGGGAAGAAAGCAAACTTCGTCGCCAACGACGATGTCATCTGTTAGACCCCATCCCGAGTTAATCAAGATTAACTATAATTGATTAGAATTAATGCTAATTAACTATGCTTAATTAAACTAATGATGGTTATGGCCAAATGGAATTGAATTAGCCTAAAACTAATGAGTTAGGCTTAATGAAATGATAATGAAGGAAATTGAATTAATTGATTGAGTTTTAGACTCAAACTAAGAAAACAAGGACTTTTTCGTAAATACGAATTTTTGCGTATTTTGTCGGATACGTTAACTCTTGATACCAACACGTGTATCTCAAAGAGTGCATTAATTTTCATAATAGACTTGATTACATTTGACTTGAAATGGATCAAGTGAGTCTTCATGTGACTCAAAATGTAAATAAGGGAAGAGGACGTGGACCTAAGTGTAAAAATGAGGATAAAATGAACTCAATTGAGTTCATTCAACTCATTTCCAGCACAAGTGAAGTGGAGAGCAAGCCCTAGACTCCTTTCTTCCTTCTTCTTTCATTCTTCATCATCAAGAGTGAGGTTTGGAGTGGTTCAAGTGATTTTTGAAGAGGTTTCATCTTCTTTATCTTCTTCCTCAACTTGTTTTCCATTTTTGGAGTGATAAAGCTTGAGAGAAGGCTCAAAACTTCTTTTCATAAAGCTTCAAGTAAGTAACTTGACCTCCTTATAGAGTTTTCAAATTAATTAAGTGAGTTGGATTGGTTTGTAACACAAACAACTCTTAGAGACTCTATTTTGAATTGGTATTGATTTAGGTTAAGAGAGAAAAAGAGTTTGAATTGGGGATTTTAATCTCAAGACAAGCTAAGTAAAGAGGGGTTCTTGTTAATTATCCTCAACAAGGCAAGTATAATCAGTTCTTATAGTATAGGTTTGTAATTGTTCATAAATTTGGTTTTGTGAACAATTTCTATTTGTTTTAGAATTTTATTTCATATGAAATGGTTATAGTATGATGATTAAATTATTTATAGAGTGTTAGAGACTCAAAATATGTTTAAATGGCCTTTGGAAAGACTTAGAAGTAAGTGGAAAAGGTGGGAAATTAAACAGTGCAGAAACAAGATTTTTCAGGTTCTATTTTGAAAATTCTGCACTTGAACGTTCAAACTGTTGTCTGAACGTTCGAACTGTTGGCCTGAACGTTCGAATTCTTGATCTTGCTGGTTTTTTGGTCGGAACATTCTGCACTCGAACGTTCGAACTCTTGGCCTGAATGTTCAAACTCTTGTCTAAACGTTCGAACTCTTGCCTGAACGATCGAACTCTTGGCAGACCATTGAACTTGGCAGATTTTCAAACAGCCATAACCTTTTGTCTGTACGACGGATTTTGGAGTTCTATATACCGTTGGAAAGCTCTTGGAACGTAGAATCTAACAGTCTATAGTCCCAATTGATTGGATGACTCAAAATGAGTCCGTACTGAGGTGATTCTATTTGAATCAAAAACTATTTCCTTGCATGTAAATAGGTTTGTAACTTAGTCTTGAGGCTAAAAAATGTGATATTCATCGAAAATTGTGTTATCTAAACCTTCATAGGTGTTAGCTAAGGTTATTGAATGTACAAACTACTATTAAAGTGATGTTCGTCGAGAATAACACGTACATTCAATAACGAGCGTTTCACCCATTTGCTTGGTTTAGAAATTTGATTACGAACTTGAATAGAATTAATAGATTTGATGTAATTCCCGAGTCTGGCACTACATAGTAATTTCTTAAGCTCGTTATTGAGCTGAACTGAATAAAGCAATGAATGAATGAATAGTTACTAAAGGTAACAATGAAATGAATAATCCTGCTACAATAGATGGTGTTGGAAATAGGTGGGCCTCGTGGATAGGATTTCCAAAACTTTTGACCCATTTGACTCAGGGATTAAGTACCCATAAGGCCATAAACCATATCCAGGATACAATCCCTTATACTCGTCTATCATGTACAACAATAATAACCTATCTAAAAGATAGAGAACAAGCAACACCATGCAACAAAAATAATCCACAACTAATAGAGAAGTAGATTATACCTTTGGAGCCTGGTTGTGCTCTAATGGAGAAGAAGACTTGCTAGTTGAAGAAACTCTTTCTTTGTAAGAAACTTAGGATCTCCAAGACCTCTTAGTCTTCCACGTTATGTCCCGTATCAGATCTCTCTTCTCAAGAAGACTGGTGGAAATTTCAAGAGAAAACCCTTCAAGAAACTCAAAGAATTAGAAGAGAACTAGCAGAGATGTGCAAATCTTGCACAAAAGGGAGGGCTGGGCATGAAATCCAAGAGTAGTCGTCCCAGCCCCCTTGCTTCTCCTTCTATAGCTTTAAGCAGCCTCCTTCCCTTCTCTTATACTAATTGAAATAGAAGTCTTACTTCCACACAAATTAGTAACCTTACTATTACCACTATTAGAAGTCTCACTTCAAATAGAAATAGTAACTTTCTAATTCCTTCATCTTAGAGTTCTAATAGGATTAGTATCTTTCCAATAACTTGGGCTAGCGCGGGGACCTCTAGGGATTCCATACAAAACTGACTCCAACTGGGACACTGCGACCCCACATCTCATGTGCAATCCGGGTCCACGGTTAATTGCAAATAACACCACTATATAAATGCAATTGCACTCCAGTTTTAGGAATAAATTACAATGAAGACCTTAAACTTCTCAATTACCACAAGTAGGTCCCTCTATCAATATCCATGGATCAATTGGACTAAAACTGTCCCACCAATTTAAATCCACATCTTATTATCCTTGAGCCCTAATTAATCACAGTGATCATCAGTACCATCCAATTAACTCTTAATCGAGATGGGTTCTCACTTACTAATGACAAATCCATTAATCGGCAGAAGATGATAATGTAGATAGATTCCATTTTGACCATTGGATGTTCCCACAGTCCTACTACCACGTACCCAAGACACCGAGGTGTTGACCTACATTTGGCCTCACTCATTGGTGACTCAAAGCAAATGAATAGATAGAAATTTGAGTTCATCAATGTCTTAGGATTGAGAGCCTATTGCTAGGGAATTACGAGAGCAAACCTTAAACTCGAGAAAGTATTCCATAAGGTGCTACTCATGGTCCTTCAATACATCCAATGTACCAGCACCGTGATCCAGAATCTTATATTTTGATGATCGAGACAAATCACACTATCTCATAGTGATCAAAGTGCTGCAACCTTATCAGATGAGATGCCCAGTCTCATCACCGGTTGTGAAGATATTTAAGTATAAGATTTGTGACACATGTCTCCCGTGTGTGGATCTCATCCATACACATGTATCACATCTAATATACTAATTAATGGGACCCAGTTCATCTCATGAACTATTATGTCATATGTATTGGTCATGTGCATTAAGTAGTAAAACACCATTCATCTCATGAAAGGAAAGCATCGTATTATTGATAAAATAAGAAATTAATTAATTTATTACATCATCTGATGGATCGAGTCCATACAATCTAATAGATGGATGGGGTGTTCCACAGCTCCGTGGTGATGCTAGTGATCTCTGATCAAGACGCTGGTAGATCCCACATATATTAGACTGAAAAGTCATTGAATGATAAACCACCTAATAATGAATACTCACTGTAAAGCAATGAAATGAATGAATATAATTAAATGCTTCCTTTTGGGAAGAATTGAATAAAATAAATGCTATTGTAGTTGCCATCTAGTAATTGATATTACTTGACTCCACTGGATTCTAATGTACAGGTTATGGAATTGTATAGAATTGTTTAATGGTTTAATTAAATAGGGTTATTATGAATGATAGCATGTACTATCAAAGATTTATTTATACATTGTTGAACCGTCGTATTCACAGTGTTATTGATGACATTACAGGCCCAATTGCCCGTCTCGGTCATGCAGAGGCCGTTCTGCCAGCGGAGGAGGCCAATCCGATTCCTACAGGAGGTCTAATTGAATGGACATAGATCGGAGGGCAAGTGAACTTGAACATTTTAAAAACTATTTTGAAAATTTTAGAACGAACTTGTTATTAATCATGGAAATGTTTTGGTAAACACTTTTGTATATTCATTTTGAATAGTATGTAGATGTCACCTGCATTGTATTTGAATATGCAGTTGTTGAATTGTTAGGAAATGAAATTTGTATATCGAACTTTATTTCCAATGTAGAGTACTTATATGCATTCTTCAATTGTCACTGTATATATATATTCCGCAAAAATGTACATTTGACAGGTACGCATGATCGATCCCTTATGGATTGCGTCTTAACTTCGGTTGACTCGGAGTCCACGGGAGTAAGTATGATTGACTTCACGACCCAGGGTTAAGCCCTGATTACTCTGATCTCGGGCTCGGGTCGTGACATCATCCCTCCCATTTCCGCTGCCAAAATATGACAAAATGCCCTAATAAGTTTTTGTGCATGATTTTTTAGATGAAGTCAACTCCATTATATGCCCGTTGTTTAACTGAGAAGAGCCTCCCTTCTAGATTAAGGGTCGATTTGAAATGGGCTCTAGGTTTCGACTATGGCCCCACCCATCCACAGAAATCCAAGGAGCCACATGCATGGTGCCCACTGGCTCCTGCAGGTAGAATTGAATCTCAATTTTAAGAAGGCCAATCAAACCCAATAAAACCATGCTTTCTTCTTATTTTCTTCTTCTTTCACCCGTTGTTCTGCTCAAAACCCAAATTTCCTCTACTTTCGATCAAATCCTCATCGCTTCCTATGCTGAAAACCAGATTCCAACGCTGCTTGCATCCTCTGATTTGAGCAGAAAGGTCGGGTTTTTCATTCGCTTGAGAGATTTTGGCAGATTTTGGCAGTGGAAATGGGAGGGAGAAGGCCTGCCGGTCTTGTTGTAGCCGCCACTGTAGTTTTCCGATCGTTGCCAAATGTAGTCGACGTGCTACGCCATTGCCAGAGAAGGAAGGCAACATATTTGTTATATCGTTTTTGACAAATCTATATGAGTTTTTATTAAATTTATCTGCGTTTTTGTAAAATTTATCGAAGTTTTTGCCAAATCATTTTTGACAAATCTATGACTTTTATGAAATTTATCTTCGTTTTTGTGAAATTTATCTAAGTTTTTGTCAAGTTTATCTGAGTGTTAACAAATTTATATGAGTTTCTGTCAAATTTATCTTAGCTTTTCATTTTTTGTCAAATTTATTTTTGTTTTGCTCAAATTTATTTGAGTTCTGAAATAAATTTCTCTGAGTTCTAGACAAATCTATCTTAGTTTTTAATTTATTTGAATTATGGGATAAATTTATCTGAGTTCTGGACAAATATATCTGACTTTTTAGCAAATTTATTTGAGTTTTTGAAAAATATAGCTGAGTTCCTGACAAATTTAAACTGCCTTTTTAATCTAAACTTAGGCGGTTCTTTTGAGATTTATTTGTATTTTTTGAAATAAATTTAACTGAGTTTTGGAAAAAATACTTGAGTTTTTTGCAATTTTTTCTAAAATTTGAAAAATTGGTTTATCTTAGTTTTGGCAAATGTATTTGAATTTTTTAATTTATTTGCATTTTTTAAGTTTATTTACGTCTTTTAAAATTTATTTACGTCTTTTGAAATTTATTTACATTTTTTAAAATTTATTTGGATCTTTTGAAATTTATTTTCGTCTTTTGAAATTTATTAATATTTTTTGAAATTTATTTGGATCTTTTGAAATTTATTTGCGTATTTTTAAATTGATTTTCATCTTTTGCAATTTATTTCTATTTTTTGAAATTTATTTGGATCTTTTGAAATTTATTTGCGTCTTTTTAAATTTCTTTGCGTTCTTTTGAAATTTATTGCATTTTTTAAAATTTATTTGTGTTCTTTTGAATTTAATTGTTTTTTTAAGTTTTTTGTGTTTTTTTTGGAATTTATTTGCTTTTTTAAATTTTATTTATGTCTTTTGAAATTTATTTTCATCTTTTGAAATTTATTTATATTTTTTGAAATTTATTTGGATCTTTTGAAATTTACTTGGATCTTTCAGAATTTATGTTTATATTTTGAAATTTATTTACATTTTTGAAATTTATTTGGATCTTTTGAAATTTATTTGGCTAATTAAATGGTAGTTGACATGATTTTGAAGAAAGGGTAAAGTAGACATTTTAGGTCTTCAAATATGAATAAAGGACCTATCATACTAAGAAAAAGATTGTGGATATAAGGCAATAAAGTGATGTTCAGGGACCCGTCGTCAAATGCCCCAAGAAAAAAACCTTCTTCGCAAAATGCACGTACATAGGCAAATCATGACCATCAAGATGCCCCACCACCTTGGAGCTTAACAATCAACACCTTATCTTCATGGAGCTATCGATGAGAGAGAGGTATAGACTAAGAAGTTGATGTTATTGGGAATTATGTTTTAGTCAATGGAATGATAGATGTAAATGGTATGATATGAGGTTTTCAACTAAAGATATCCTAAACTATAAGGAAACCGGGATGATAATGGATTACTTTTATAATTTTCAAACAAATTCTTTGAAGAGGATTTCTGTGAGATATTTTAGGTGATGGAGTATTGGAAAATTTCAAATAATATGAAGGAAGATTTTCAAATAAGGCCTTAAATTTTGAGTTTATTTTAAAAAAAATTATAAGTTTCAATACTTTTTAAATTAGGAATTAAAATTTTTCAATAATTTTTTAATTAAGGACAACCAGTCATTTAAAAATATTTCCAGCCAACTTTTTTTCCATAATTCTTTTAAAATACATATTTGATCTCGTTTTTATTCCTTGCATATGCATAAACAAATTAAGGGTAAGAACCTTGCACATCCGAATGGCACGATACAAAACGCACCCTTTTTTTTTTCTTACAGCCACCAAATTCATGGAAACAAGATTCTGTAAAGAAGATATAACCACCAACCCTCAACCATTTCATCATCCTCACTGCAAGACTTTCAACCTAACCCAGAGAAGAATTAATGAAACAGTGCATCGGAAACTAAGTTCTTAGAAAAAAAAAAAAAAGGACCTGCTTTTGGTCCAATGTGACGACCAGATACAGCACAAACAAGAAAACCAAAACACAGACTAGACCAACCAAGCTAAAGAGTATTCCGAGTACATCAAATATGTATCAGTCATCAACAAGCAAAGGCTTGTTCACAAAATGTGAGAGTTACTCAGATATTGGCAGATGAATTGCATTTATTCGATACAAGCCTAGAACTAAATAAGTTCACAAGTTGAAGTGTACTATAACTGTAAGGAGACAGTGGTTGAATTAAAAATCAACTCCCATCATCAGCGTTCATTGCCCTCAATTTCCTCATAGATGTTGGCAAAATAAAGGTCACATTTTGCGGTAGAACCCCTAATTTCTAGCGTCCCTATGTAAGGGTAAAAATCGTGTCAGGCCTTAAATCCCCATAAAACCCGAGAGAGGCCTTGTTATAGGGAGCATGGACGGGTTTGCCCTGTTCGATCCGGACACTAAGGAGAAGTCTGGGACGACTTGATATTCTTAGTGGATTATGATAAGAAGTCTATTGTACGGACTTGGGGCTATATATTGGGTGTTTCACTCAACCCAAAGACACACAAAAAATTAATTCTCTCTCTTGATCTGAGGATAGAATAACCTAAGAGAGATTTCCTTGTTTTTCTAGAGTAATTTAGAGATTATACTGAATGGTTGCTCTAGGAGGTTTTGCTACTTCTACTCTCCTGTAGAAGATTGATCATCTTGGTTGACAAGGTGCGACGAGATCAAATAAGGAGAACGGTGCACGGCGGGGAAGTCGTGGCAACAGAAGTTCTGCAAGAACAACTACAGTACTTATCTCGAGGTACTGATTGAGTCAAAGGAGCTGTGAGTATATCTTGTAATTGTTCATGAGTTCTTGATTTTTGGATCGTAGTTTTTCTTCCTAGAAAGGGTTTCCACATTAAATTTGTGTCTGCCTTTTTGTGGTGTTTGCTTGGTAGATTTATTTGCAGGTTCTATTTGTTTGTTGGTTGCATCCGTTGTGCGTTGGTTTGATTAATTAGACTAGCATCCATTCTAGTAGGTTCTATGGAACTTTCAATTGGTATCAGAGCGTATTGTACTATTCTATTGTGTAGATCCTATTTTTGCTAGAATGGATATCTACCGCGAAGGTAATTCAACCAATAAGCCTCCTCTGTTGGACAGTAACAATTATGCTTATTGAAAAGCCAAGATGTTTGCGTTCTTAAAAGCCATAGATATTAAAGTTTGGAACTTTGCTGTGAATGGGTACTCCCTGCCCACTGTCACTACTAATGGGGTAACCACTACCAAATCTAAAGAACAGCGGACTAAGGATGAATAACTAGCTGCCACTTACAACTCCAGGGCATTAAATGCTATTTATAATGGAGTTAGTATGTCTGAATTTCAAAGAATTTCTACATGCACTACTGCAAAAGAAGCTTGGAATATCTTGCAGATTGTGCATAAATGGACTGACACTGTCAAACAGTCAAAACTTTAGAAGTTGTATATAGCCTTTGAAACCATAAAGATGGAAGAATATGAATCTTTCAATGAATTTAATGCTAGGCTGAATGCAATTGTCAATGATACCTCTACTTTGGGAGAACCAATTCCTGAAAACAGAATTGTTAAAAAGATTTTGAGTCATCTTTCAAAAAGGTTGTGGCCATAGAGGAAAATAAAAATCTGAATACGCTCATAGTTAATGAGTTGGTTAGCAACCTACAAACTCTTGAAGCAAATCTAAGGTCTGACACAATATAAAGGTATTGCTTTGAAAGTGTCCAAGGAATCATACAAGAAAGCTGCAAGTGATTCAGATTCGGATTCCGATGAAATTGATCCCTAAGTTGCTGTACAGTTCATGAAGCAATTCAAGCTTTTTATGAAGAGGAAGAAAACCAATGTGACAATCCCTAAAAATTATGGAAAGAAGAAATCTTTTAAAGGGATTCAATGCTAGGAGTGTTGATGGACTCGCTTTTTGGGGCTTGCAGTACTACCGTGGTCAGCGGATGTGAGAGTCCGTCGGGTCCAACCTTTCGTGACCAAAGGCAAATTGAGCATCAACATTTTTTTGTACGGGCATGCCAGATTTTATACTCTACTTGGAATTGACGAATGGTGGTCCGTAGATCCACCTTCGCAAGTAGAAAAGAAAAGCAACATTTTTCTAGTTTTTCATTGCACATATATTTAAGAAAAGAGACATGAGTTATTTTGAACACCGTGAAAGGCGACTTCATTTGGTTTGTCGTGAAAGGCAATTTGCAATTCTTATCAATAATGAAAGGCAGAAGTTGTGATTTTTTTTATGTCTCTTTAAACAATACAAAATAAAATGAAAAGCAAGAAAAGGGGATCTAACTTCTCAGGAGATTGTGGGGACTCGTTCAGATTGACGGTCGTAAGTAGTATGTGGACTTCGCCATCATAATTCAGATGAGAACAAAGGATGCTCTTGATTTGCTTGGCTCGGCTTAAACCTCAGATTTTTAGAGGATAAAGACCAAAAGGAGGACCTATATCCAATAAAAAGCGAGTAGACGGGCTGAAAGGCCACGTCTAAGCCATGGAGACAGAAGGAAAAGGCCTTGTGGGGGTGGCCCCCCAAGGGACTTTGGTCACTTTGTAGTGGTGGTCGATGCAGAACTTTTTTAATGAAGGAGCGGTCATTGTCGGAGCCTCGTAGCAACGTTGCAGAGTTTTCTCTTGTCTGTGAGTTTTTCCGTTGATTTCTGGTTGATTTTTTCGGTCATTTCTTCTTAGAATGAGCTCCTTTTATAGGCTTTTGGTGGCCATGAGGAGGGTTTATGGGCCTTGAATGCATTAAAGCCACATGATGAGAGGAGTTACAAGTTTTTAATTCATTATTTTGAAACTCCTTTTTCTTGGCTTCTGATTGGCCGATGGAGAATTAAAGGCTTTAAATCACCTTTAAGTTCCATGATGGAGGAGTTATATGGTTTAATGTCATGATTGTGGTTGACTTGTAACTCCAGTTTCCTTGCTTATGATTTGGCCGTCCAAAATAATGAGTAAATGACCGCATTAACTTGTCATAAAATGGGTCATTGACTGCATTAAGTGGTCGCTAAAGCTCTTGAAGAGTTGTGGGCCGTGCCGCATCTTTTGGAATTCTTCTTGCGATGATAGCTGATGGATCTTCATGTCGTTTTATGTCTGATGTTCATGAAACTTTAGACATTGATTGCTACTAGTAGGCTGGTGCCATCTATGCTGTTGATTTCTAGATCGATTGGGGCAGAAAATGTGTTTTCTTGGTTGGCCGGTTGGCGATTTCGAAGCGTCCGATGACAATTCCATGCTTTTGACGGTGGATCCGTGATGTTGACGAAGATCGTCGGATTCCGTGCCTCTAAAATCAGATTCTTGAAAAACCATAGAGGCCAGACATCTCAAAACAGGAAGAAGGACCCAAAATCCGGTGACTCGGATCTCCAGGGTCGCTGGCGACCATGGGGACTTTTGTCCCTTTCGGTCGCAGGTTATCGGCCGTTTTCTAGTTTTTTCAGATTCTTTTTTCTTCGGTATTTTTTCTGACATATTTGTACATTTTTTGGCCTTATTTTTCTGCAGAGAACTTGACGAGAAGCCATGCATATCAGAGCGCAAAGTTTCTGATTTTCCAGGAAAGCCGAAGACTTTGTCGTGTGGAGTTGCTGATTTTCCATCAGAAGGCAAAACTAGGTCAAACGATGTCGGAATGACATGAAATTTGAGATGAAGCCTCCTGAGCAGTAAATAAGACTAACCATAGGCTTTTGGTTGAGTTTTGAAGCCGTGTGAGGTCCTGTTGCTAGTAGACTTAATTTTGTCGTGAGGAAGATGCCGCGCTTCGATATAGGGTCAACTGATGTTCAATTGACCTGAAATTTGATAGGGAGCCTATTGCAGTCATTTTGAGACGATCCATTAGCTTAGATTTTAAAAATCATGGCCCCGGGGAGCTTCGCCATCGAGGGGCCTGATTTAGCTCCCAGAGTCAAAGTTTGGTCAAATGTTGTCGAAATGACCTGAAATTTGACATGTAGCCCTTTGGAAGCATTTTGAAGTCACCCATGTGCTCTGTTTGATGGGTGATGGCCCCGGTGGTTTTTGTCGCTGAGAGGCTTGATTTTGAGGGTTGGATTTAAGGTCAAACGTTGTCGGTTTGAATTGAAACTTGACATGGAGCCTTTTAGACGTATTTTGAGACATCAAAACCGTAGTTATTAATTTCATTTCATTTCGGCCAAAATGGCCGAAATTTTTCATTTCGGTTAAGTGGCCGAAATTTCACTTTTCGATTTGAATTTCGGTCAATCTGGGCCGAAATTTTGGTCCAAATTCGGGATTTCGACCGAAATGGAATTTTACAGAATTTATTTCTTTTACTTTTTTACACATATATATTTTTTATTTCTTATATTTCATAAAACATAATTCCAAAAAATTACTATAACGGATTAAATGTATATTTATTACATTTTTTATATTTTTTTACTTATATATGTATATATATTATGTTATATTTTTCCCGAAATGTAATTCCAAAAGATTCGCCGAAATCTCGAATCGGCCGAAACTTTTCATTTTGTAGGCCAAAGCAAAATGAGGTCCGAAATGATATTAACAACTATAATCCATAGGCTTTGATCGAAGATCTGATGTCTTCAATGCTGTCGCCACCGGGAGCTCCTGTTCAGCTGCTGGAAGAGTGAAGTGAGGCTAAATAATGTTGAAATGGCCCGAAACTTCATGTATTCTATTCTTTTGGTTGTTTTGAAGGATCTTGCAGGTTTTGTTTGATTCTGACAATATTTGATGCTTGAAGTAGCATTACTTATTTGTGGTAGGATGCGGCTTCATGTAGCTTGATGAGAATGTAAACTGTCATATTTTTTTCTCTTAATGTTTAGTCTTTTATACTTATTTGATGCCTAAATGTACTCATTATTCTTATATTTTGATTTAGGATGCAAATGGAGGTGTTAATTGCTAAACGAAGCTAATTGAGCGATTTTAGACAATTTCCGCATCACTTCGCAAGCTGGGCATAACTCTCTCATCCGAGCTCCAATTATTATGATTCAAGATACTGTGGAACATCAAAAGAAAGTGATCATATTTGATGCTGAATGAATGAAGCTGATTCGGAACCGGGTCTTGTTTAGAGGAAATCAAGCAGAAGGGCATTATTGTAAATTTGAAGAAATCAGGAGTTCGTCGAAACATATCCAATATTGGGCTCATATTGTGCAGAACGAAAAATAGTGCAACTTTAATTCTTGGGTCGAGTCCAACAGAAGCCCGAATGAGAAGATATGGTCAAAAATAAGATTTTTACTAAGTTAGAATTTAATTAATTATTTTATTAATTCCCATCTACAATCCCAAGCCACTCCAAATTCTCTCAAAGCAACTCACGTGCATTCCTCTCCAACGTCTCCAAGTCTTCTTGTTGTTCTCTCTTTCCTATCTCATCCTCTCCTACTTTATCTCTCCCTCATTCCTTTTCTCTCCATCACATGGGCCCAACTACCTATTTTTTCTCTCTTTCCCTAACCTAACCCACCTCTATAAATAGCAAAAGTCTTCTACCCATCTGGGCATCCAATGTCTGACCTTCTCCACCACTCTCTCCATCACACATCCTCTCTCTCTTTTTCTCTCTTCTCCCTTCTTTTTCCATTTATTTTATTTTGCAAGTTAGCATGGCCCTGCGTGGCTAATTTTCTTTAATTGGTTGAAGGAGACGGAAGCCTCGGAATCAATAAACTGTGAGATCTAATTTAATTTTTATTGTTCAATTTATTCTTTGAGTATGGGTTGTTCTTCTATTCTTATTTTCATGATTGTCTCGTTTAATTGCTAGGAGGCCTACTAGTTTATTATTCATTGCAATTTACTACTAAATTAGAAATCAAATCCGTAATTGTTTGATCCCTCTAATTTGTGAAGTAACTGATATTTAATAATTTACTGCGTCAGTAATTGTTAGATATTAGGAAGAACACTTGGCTAGATTAAATGCAACCGCGTGTGCTTGTGTTATTTAGATTCATCGATCTCTCTTATTCTTCATGCTGTTACTAAATTAAATCTATAGCGCTTGTTTTAGGTTGTTTAGTAATTAGGGTTAATTGGACCGCGTGTTTTCTAATTAACTAATTAAGGAGTTAGGAATTTAATTCCAACGATGAATATTCAAAGTGTTTATTGATTTATTTTTGCATCAAGGATCAGTTCTGAATTTCCGATGGTGGATGTTAACTTTGACCAATGCTTGCTTATTTGATTGAATTCGTTACTTTATTGCTCTTTATTTTGCTTTTATTTGTTTTTTCTTTCATTATAATTAAAACCCTTGTCTTTGATCACATAGCATAAAATTTGGCTAGACACTCTCTGTGGGAACGATCCTTACTCGCACTACTACATTTATTATTTTTAGAGTAAAGGTTTTATTAATTTTGGGTGCCGATGACAGCACGACCAAATTTTGGCGCCGTTGCCGGGGAGTAATTCTAGTTGATTTT
>QPKB01000004.1:45461435-45493935 GCA_003546025.1 Camphora micrantha | reverse complement strand
TCAGAGCCTCCATCACCTTCATCAGGCGCCTCGGTTGGCACAAAGCCTGAAAGGTCGAGGTCAGGGAAAGCAGCAGAAATCTTCCCTCGAAGCTCCTCGTAGCCATCAATGAAGGCATCGGCAAGACCATCCGCTAACTCCTTCTCAGTCTGAGAAGCTCTATCGTGCACTGCCTTTATCTCTGTCGCCATGACACTCTCTCTGAGCAACACCCCTTCGCGGGTCTGTGCGAGCTCAGCCTCACTGAGCGAAGCCCTCTCGCGGGCCTTCACAAGCTCAGCCTCACTGAGCGAAGCCCTCTCGTGGGCCTTCACTAGCTCGGCCTCTGCCCTGGTCGCCCTCTCGCGGGCCGTCGAAAGCTCAGCCTCTGCCCTGGTCGCCCTCTCGCGGGCTGCTGAGAGCTCAGTCTCGAACCTGGTCGCCCTCTCACAGGCCGCCGCTAGATTAGCCTCGGAAGCTCCTCTAGCAGCTTTAAGAGCCGCAATCTTCCTTCGAGCAGTGGAAAGCTCCTGTTGCATACTATCATTCTCCTGCTTCAGCTGAGTGTTATGTCGGGCCCTCGACAGCAAGCAGACGGACGCAGTAGAAGCCTGGAGCAATAAGAGACAGAAAATGAGAGTACACATATAAAAAAAAATGAAAGTCTGGAGAAAAGGAAACAATAAGCCTTTACCTGAGCCAAACCCTCTAAGAATGTGTTAATGACTCTCGGTACCCAAAGCATTGATCAGCGTAACCTTAGGAGGAAACACAAATCGCCCAAGCTTCTCCCAAATCACCAGCGGATTGCCCAGCATAGTACCAGCCCAAGTCGGTGCCCCTGCAGAAGCTCCCGAGCGTGAGGGACACGACTGAGCGGCAGAAGGTACAGCCGAAGAAGAAGGCTCCGGAGCAGCAATCAAGGCGGAAGAGCTCGCTGGCAGAGGAGACGCTGCGGGAGAGGCCACCCGATGGGAACACGGCTGTGCTTCCGCTGGAGGGGCGGATGCGAGAGAGCTCGCCCTGAAAGTCACTGATGGAGAGTTGCCCCTTGAGGTGTTGTCTACCCTCGCCGCCTTGGAAGGAGGGGCACTCCTACTCGAAGGGCGAGTCCCAGAAGGAGGAGTACTCCTACTCGAAAGGCGAACCCCAATCGCCTCTCTGTCTACTGCTGCAGAAGCAAAAAGTGTTAGAAGCAAAAGTGTTACTTAGATATGGAATATCAGGTAAATATATTAAAAAAAAAAGCAAAAGTCAAGTACTTTTTCTTTTCACTGGAGATTTCAAAGAGGGGCCACTAGCTCCACTACTCTCTTTGGGTAAGAGAACCCCCAAGTCTTTCTCAGGACAAGCCCTCACGGCCTACAGCTTCCATTCCTGACTCATGGAGAGCACTGGCACCTCTGCAAAAGGGCAATGGGTAAACACATATTAAATATATATATATATATATAAAGAGAAGGAGCAGCAAGTGAATGACTTACCAAGTTTCTTAGCGTCACCCCATCGTATTGGCACCAAAGCCCGGTCTATCTCAGAGGCCCACTCTCTACCAATAAAGAAGAAACGAGATTTCCAACTATGGCAGTTGGAACGCAGACCCGTTAGGAGCTTGCCACCTCTAGAGGGAAGATAGTACCATCCCCTATTAGGGGCCGGAGACTCAATCAAGCTGTAGGCAGTATGGAACTCCACAGGGGAAGCATCCTCGTTATGAACCCTCCTCCATACTACAAGAAAGCCGAGGAGAACACTCCAGCCATTGGGTGCTAACCGCCCCGGCGTCAATGAAAAGTAATGGAGAATGCGGCAAATGGAGGAAGGCATGAGGAACCTCAGCCCGGCTTCGAGCATCTATTCATAAATGGCAAGATCGCCCGAGGAGTCATTGCAAGCGGGCTCGTCTGTTTCAGCCCGACGACATAGCACAGTGGGAGGAATATGGTAAAAAGAAACCATCTTCAAAATGTTATTGTTAGTGCTGAACACACTAAGAATGGTGCTCACCTTGGACCCATCGTCGTCAACAACCACTTTTCCTCGATACCTTTTGTGATGAGAACGTATCGTACCTACTGCCGCGGAGCCCGTATCCACCTCTCCAGATACCTGATGGACACAGCCACCCTCGCCCATTGCCTGCATCAAGCTCGTCGTAGCAGCACCAGCGCCAGGGGCAGCGCCCCGTCCATCCACCGCACCAGCAACACAGTCCGTCCCAGCAGCAGTAGGGGCGCCCAGGACAGGGGCGCCCCATCCATCGCGCGCAGCGGAGGCCACCAGCACCACACCCGCAGTAGTGGGGGCTCCCCGTCCGGCGTCCAGCAGCGCCACGCCCGCCGCAGCGGGGACACCCCGGGCGGGGGTACCCGCACCAGCAGCAGCAGGGGCGCCCTGGCTGGCGCCCCTGCCCAGTCCTCCATCGCGCATAGCCGCAGGGGCCCCCCGTCCTTCTTCCTCAGCATCAGGCTCAACGCCAGGGGCGCCCTGGGCGGCGCCCCGCCCGCAGTCCACCAAGGCAGCAGGCGCTGCAGCAGACGCAGGGGCGCCCGTCGCAGGGGAGCCCAGCCTGCCTCTTCCCTCGGCAGCAAGCGCAACGCCAGGGGCGCCTTAGGTGGCGCCCCGCCCGTAGTCCGCCAAGGCAGCAGGCGCTGCAGCAGATGCAGGGGCGCCCGTCGCAGGGGTGCCCCACCTGCCTCTTCCCTCGGCAGCACGCGCAGCGCCAAAGGCGCCCTGGGCTGCTCCCCGGCCGCTGTCCGCCGTGGCAGCAGCCTCAGGCGCAGCAGGGGCGCCGCCGCTTTCTTCCCCGGCAGCAGCTGCAGGCGCAGCAGGGGCGCCTAAGGCGGCGCCCCATCCACCGTCTTCCACGGCAGCAGTAGGGCTGGTAGCGGCCAGCCCATCCCTTCCGCCACCCACCTCTCCTACTTCTTGTCGATCCATAATCTCCATGGTAGCTGCCTCCTTTCTTTTTCTTGAAACAAGAGGAAGATGAAAAGCAAGAACAAGAGGAAGATGAAAAGCAAAAACCCCAAAGAAAAGACAACTTTTGTAAGGGAGAATGGGCAAAAGCAATCTCTATTTATAACCTTTACTCTAGGGTTTTAAAAGCAGAAAAGAGTCCTAAGCCTCAAGAACTCTACTGTAAAATTCAAGGAGGGAAAGAACCTGAGCATGAAGAGACGGGCAGTGTCTGGGAAGGCTAGGAGTTCTCGGAATGAAGAAAGCCTGATATTCAAAATGCCTCGCTTTCAAAGCTTCCTTTGGCGCGAGACATTGAGGGGCAAATGATGGGTCAGGCCCAAATGACTCAGTTCACGATGGTGGGTCAGGCCTAAATAACCCGAGGCCGTGATAAGCCCAGGTCCAGATCCATTCGTTGAAAGTCGGGTCCGGATCCACGAAGTGACGAAGTCAGCGTGCCGTTCCCTTAACCTGCTTTTACCAAGTCCTGCGGAGGAGATCCTACCTGCCTCGTCTGTTGAGGGCGGTTCGGAGACTCCGCCAGAATGAAGCGCCCGTTGCTGAAGAGTCGTCCACATCTGTTAGGAGAAGACTATAAATCACAGAGCCCCACCGGCACTGGGGGGCAAGTAATTCTTATCCATTTTTACACTATCATTGTACTCTTCTGAATTGTAATCCCTACCTCGGAGAAGTAAAATCACCAGTTTGAAGTGGACGTAGGTCACACTGGCCGAACCACTATAAATTATCTCTCCCCATTGAGTCTCGCATTAATTACTCATCACTTGACCGGTGGTGCCCGAAAATATCTTTTGGCATCATCACGTAGTGCACCAGGGGAATTGGAACGAAAATGGGAAAGGGAATAGAAACTGAAACGGTAACGAGAACAGACACCAGAATGGACAGCAGCATCCATAGGTAGCCGACACTATTGTCGGTAGACTAAGACAGAGGAAGATGGTAGACTTCTTCAAACACCCATCGCGTTTTTATTTTCATGTTGGGTTGAATACCGGATTGACACTCACCTGGCATAAAGGGTGCAAATGGTGGGCACCTATACTCACTGTATATGTGCTATTTCTTTTAGCGTCCATTTTTGTGGCGTGTTGTTGTTTCGGCCATGAAAGGAGAGGAACTTGGAGACAACATTAGGGGCGAGTTTTGAAAATCATTTTTATTCCATATTACTCCACGAGGTATGGAGATGGGAGGGTGGGGAGGGATGAGTTGCAGGTTTAAGGTGACCCTGGAGGTTTAAGGAGATGGGAGGGATGGTGTTCTAAATGGCACAATCCACAAGTTTCTTCCATCTCTCACCTCATTAATAGCCACTAACAACAAATTCTATTTTATTGTTGTTTGTGTTTGTGTTTGCCTTTCTTTCTTTTTCATTGTTTCATAACGTAGTTGATCAACGTTCAACCATCTCTAGTGGAAATGGTAGCGTGGGGGAAGGAAGCAATCAGTCTCCTACATGAAAAGTAGGGGTAGAAATGGAAGCATGGGAAAGGAAGAAATCAATCTCCTATAAGAGAAGTATGGGGTGGAAATGTGAGCAGAGGGGAAGGAAGCAATCAGTCTCACACACGAGAAGTAGAGCTGGTAGGCTATGGAGAAGGACATAATGAGAATGAAGAGGAGGAAAACGATGATGTTGAAAACCCGCACGAATATCTTCTGAACCCGAATCCGAACGAAGACCATGAAGAAAATCAAAATGCAGTGAACAAAGGGAACCAACATGTAGTGCCTGATCATCCCAAAACATGTTTTGCAAATATAATTTATACCTAACTATATCTCTACTCGTGAGAGTAAAGATGTTAACCGAGTGTCGTATCCACTACGATAAAAAGGCTAAGTTGTGTTGGTTCCCAAATTCCTAAACTAATCCTAATATAAAACGAAGTGTTGATTTGATGGGTTTGATTCTTAAATTAGCAAAGTAAAGACAATGTTTGATTCAGTCGAAGAAAAGCCTTAGGGTACGAATCCACTCTCACCTAGCAGAATGGCGAGTATAGACCTAGGGTTTCACTATCAACGCTTTAAATATTAGTTCTGATTAAAACCTTCACAGAGTCAACAAATAAGATATATGGGTTCAGATATGGGCATAACCTATCTCTAAGGCATAAATTATCCTAAATCTAACAACACATTCATTCAACCATCATTATATAACTGATATTCAATTCTACAAGAATAAAATACCAAAAAGAGGTATTGCATTAATAAATAGAATCCAATCAATTGATAAAATCCATGTCATATAACCAAAAGCGTTCAAAGTAAAATCCTAGAACCTATACATCACCAAAATACAAGATTAGGACTTTATCGCAACCCTAAGGAGGAGAGTCAGTTACTCATAGAAAGAGATTGACGAAGGAAGAATCCTCGATGAAATCCCCATTGGCGCTCCTTCCAAAGCTCCAAAATCAGCCTCCAGATCGTCTCTCAAGATGTGAATCCTCTAAAAACGAGTTTGGCTCGCTTTATATAGATTTTTGCTTCAAAAATTACTTCAAAAGGCAAAGGGGGACGGACTTCACTCGGGTTGGGCGTCTGAACACCAGGGACGCCAAGAAGTAGTAGCCTCATTGTGCTTGGATGGTTCTGGATTCCGGCTGGAGGTAGTATCTCCGGCTTGTCTGGATTTTTTCTATTTTCTTCCTATTTGACTCTGAATTCTTCATCTTCACCTAAAACACCTGCAAACATTAAAATAACACAATTAATGCTAATTATTATGAACTGAAGGTATGACAAAGTCCTCGTTGAGGGGCCTAAATAGTGTATTTAGGCTCTCATCACACCCCCTAACTTACACTTTGATGGACCTCGAGCAAAGCTAAAGCAAAAGGAAAAAAACTAACTAAGGCCACTTTTGTAGGGAGCATGGCTGCACTTAGCATGTGCATCAAGCATTTAAGCCTCTAAGTTCTCCCTAGAGGACGAGTTATAGTCTCGTGAGGGTTTGTAGTGAATTTACCCACAAAATTCCTAATACACAAAAGTCAGGGAGTCTTTTCCAAAATGATATCTACGAACACTAAATATTCTTGATTATGGAGTTTTCAATGCATATATCAAATTTGGTTCACAAATCTTTTCTTTTCGTCAGAAATCCTCGAATTCTTGCTAGAAAAATTGATCGTGCACCGTGAAAATTGTGTATATATAGAAGCATAATTGCATAAAACGATTCACTAAAAATTTCCGTGAAAACACATTTTCTTCTTTTAAAATTCTGGGCTACCTAACTTTATTAAAAGATAACATGCTTCTTCCCAAGGCAACTATGGTGGCTTTCACACTATTATTTTTTTAAAGGCCGTGACAACACTATTTTAGTGATATTTTTTTTCTCTTTTTTTTTCTTTTTTTTTTTATACGGTCTCTAACAATAGGCAGCCTTTTCCATAGCCAGTAAAGATGAACAATTTCCACTCAAGGAATTTATGATGACTTTCACACGATTGTTTTTCTAAAGGCCATGATAACACTATTTCAATGGTTTTTTCTTTTTTTTTTCTTTTTTATTTTTTTTTATACGGTCCCCAACAATAGGCAGCCATTTCCATATGCCCGAATAAATTCACCGATTTATAGATGAATTCACTCAATTGAACCAAGATACTGTAAGACTGGGGGTCGGTTTTCCATCATATTTGTTCTAAAGTTATCACAAGTATGGAAATCATAGCTTCACATTTCAAATTTTCTATAAAATACGTGTTAAGTGATGGATCAATAATTCAATACTTTCTCAAAAACTCTTTCCTAAAACAAGAGAGTGAACCCTTTTTCTTTTTTTACTCACAAAATAAAAGTTCCAAAACCAAGGTACCTTCGTTTCATAAAAATTCTATTAGAAATCCCCTAAAAGACTAACAAAAAAAAAAATTAACTAAAACTAAAAAATAAATAAAAAAAAAAAAAAAAAAAAAAAAAAGCTAAAACTAAAACTTCTAACCCAAAGGTTAATACCCCACCCCCCAACTTAACCTAACATTTGTCCACAATGTGAAGCCAATAAAAAAAAAAAAAAAAACAGATATAAATGAGAAGGAAAGTAAAGGAAAAGGAGGGTTATCACTTGGGTTCCACTTAACATAAGGTGGAATGGATGAAAACAGGATGACACCCCCCAATTCGGACCAAAGTACCGGCAAAATGTTAGCGGCAAGGAAGAAAAATAAAAATAAAGAAAACTTACAAAGTACAATCCAAACTTGCAAAAAGACATGACTTAGCACTTCTTTCATGTCTACCTCTTTTATGTTAGGAATTAAAAATCGCTGCATTGTCCGAGAAGGTTTAAAATCACCTATGCAATGAATGCGGTGTATGCAGATGGAGGGATCAATATCTTTCATTTCGGCAACTGACCAGCCGATTGTACTTTTGTGCTTTTCCAACACATCTAGGATTTGATCTTCCTGATGGTCAGACAAATCAGGAGCAATGATAACTAGCAAGGTATCCTCAGGTGGAAGAGCTTTTTCCACGAGCTCATCAACAACATTGATTGCAAAGCAGCCATCCTTGTATAGAGGTTGATGAGAGACCCTAAAAGCATTAAGCATCACTTTCATATTACCGAAGGAAACATCCATAACTCCGGTAAGGCAATTAATGTTCACATTGGCCGTGGCCAAAAAGGGGTAGCCAAGAATGTCAGGAGTTTGTTTCCTCGAGTTTTACACTAGTTCAATGTAAATGACGATGAAATCGACAGGAAAAAAGAACTTGTCGACTGCCCCAGGGCACCCGGATAGATCTATCAACAAGTTGCAAGGTAACTTGAGTGTGCTTCAATTCCCCCAGCCCAATCTGCTCATACACCGAGTAAAGCAAGAGATTGACACTTGCTCCAAGACCCAACAATGCATGATCAATAATGTGCCTCCCAATAGTATAAGTAATGGTGGGAATGCCAAGATCTTTCGGCTTGGGAGGAGTGTCATTATGGATAATCGACCTCATTTGCTCAGTGAGCAAAACCTTCTTTGGCACATGAGATATAGATTTGCGCTTTTGAGTGCACAAATATTTTAGAAATTTCACATAAGAAGGCACCTGCTTGATAGCATCCAACAAAGGTAGGTTAATCTTTACTTGCTTAAACACATCTAACATTTCATCCATGGTTGCTCCTTTTTTACTAAAGGGAGAGGGTGTGTCAAGACAAGTGGGAAAAGGGGCTTTAGGCACATAGGTCACAGCCGGGACAGATGAAGAACTAGGAGGGGTGATTTCCTTTCCCTAGAAACCATTTCAGCCCTAGAACCCTTGGGATTGGTTGTAGGCTCACTCACATCTTTCTTAGGCTCCTCAAGCTTAGTCTCAACCTCACGCCCATTCCTCAACGTGACAACCATTTTTTCTTGCTCATGATAGGTATCATGAGGTTGAGAGCCACTGCACACCTCGAATGTATTCTTAGGGTTGATCGTGGGTTGGCTAGGCAAACGTCTGTCCTCTCTTCTATTAAGAGCATTAGCTATTTGCCCTATCTGGGCCTCTAGCTTGGCTATGGACAGAGAGTGGGAATGGACTAGCTAAGTGATTTCTTTGAGCTCTTTGAGCTCTTGCAGCACTATCTCTTTAAAGGATGGATGCCTTTGTGGTGGATAAGGGTTAGGGTGCTGGTATGACTTTTGGGGATGATAGGCTGCAGGATTAATAAGAAAATTATGCCTTTGCGGTTAAGAGGATGAAGTGCCCTGACCGGGCGACTTCCAGGCAAAATTGGGGTGATTGCGGCATCCCTGGTTGTAAGTATCTGAAAATGGATTATTACCCAGTTTAGAGAACCCCTATGCAGCATTCACCTGTTCTTGCACAAATTCAGGAAATTGGGGGGCTGCATGACAATTGCTCACAAAATGAGCGGGACTGGAGCGCAAAGCACAAGCACCCTAAGAGGATGGGGATTGGAGAGATTAACCCACAAATAATAGATGATCCAACTTTTGGCTCAAGGCAGCCGCTTGAGTGGTGAGTTCATTAGACGATTGAATCTCAAACACACCTCTAGGTTGTTGCGAGTTAGAAGTTGCCGGCCTCTCCAATCTAACAATGGAGGCATGGTGTTGAAAGGTCTCACTCATATTCTCAAAAAGCTCCCATGCCTCATATCTTCATTTTTCAATATAATAGATCCCCCACTGCAGTGACTACCATGTTCCGCCATTCAAGAGATAATCCATCATAAAAGAACTGCACCAATTGCCACTTGGTAATTTGGTGATGAGCACACTTCCAAATGAGATTTGTAAACCTATCCCACAACTCATGAAATTGTTTATTATCAGTATGGGCGAACGATGTAATGAATCTCCTGTACTTATTGGTTTTGCCAAAGGAGAAATATTTATCTAAGAATTTTTGTTGTAGTTGGGCCCATGTGGTGATGTAGTTTGCAGGTAAAATACTCATTTATTCTCACAGTGGAGCAAATAACCAGAAATCATCAGTGTGATTGTACGGGTCTTCATTGTTCAAGCCATAGAAAGAAGGAATAAGATTGATTGTCTTGATTTCATACTGAGCTGCCTAAACTGTAGGTAGCTGAATAGACGATGGTGACGCGTAGTCAAAAGGTATATAGTGCTCCTTCATGGGTCGGAGAGGAGGTGGAGGTGGTGGAGGAGGTGGATTGTTCACCCCGCGTCCTTCCTTCGCCATTGGTGAAGTTGTGTGCAGACAAACAGAGGAGTGCTTGGACGAAGCTAAGTATACACGCACACGACTATTACTACAAGTTATGAAAAAGAAAAGAAGAAAAAAATTCAGAAAAATATAGAGCTTACAATGCTTTGCTAGAGAAGAGAGATTTCCTTGAGCATGACTTTGTCCTTTGTGAACTCTCTTGGATCCCTACACAAACTCAAGGAATTTTCTTTTTTTTATATAGATATATTAGAATCAGTAACCTGCAATGAGGAGAGTAAATGATGAGAATCAAGATGAAAAAGTAAAATTAAAAATTAAAAAAGCTAAACTAATGTTAGAATTAAAAGAAACAAACAATCATACTAATTGTCCCCGATAACGGTGCCAAAATTTGCTCGTCCCAAAACATGGTTTGCAAATATAATTTATACCTAGCTATATCTCTACTCCTGAGAGTAAAAATGTTAACCGAGTGTCGTATCCATTGGGACATAAAGGCTAAATTTTGTTGGTTCCCAAATTCCTAAACTAATCCTAATAGAAAATGAAGTGTTAATTTGATGGGTTTGATTCTTAAATTAGCAAATTAAAGACAAGGTTTGATTCAATCGAAGAAAAGTCTTAGGCTACGAATCCACTCTAACTTTATAGACATCGGGTTTCACTTTCAACGGTTTAAAGACTCGTTCTGGTTACAAACCTTCACAGAGTCAACAAATAAGATATATGGGATCAAATCTGGGCATAACCTATCTCTAAGGCTTAGATTATCCTAAATCTAACAACATATTCATTCAACCATCATTATATGACTGATATTCAATTCTACAAGAATAAAATACCAAAAAGAGATATTGCATTAATAAATAGAATCCAATCAATTGATAACATCCATGTCATATAACCAAAAGTGTGTAAAGTAAAACCCTAGAACCTATACATCACCAAAATACAAGATTAGGGCTTCATCGCAACCTTAAGGTGGAGAGTTAGTTACTCATGGAGAGAGATTGACGAAGAATCCTCGACGAAATCCCCATTGACGCTCCTTCCAAAGCTCCAAAATCAGCCTCCAAATCGTCTCTCAAGATGTGAATCCTCTAAAAATGAGTTTGGCTCGCTTTATATAGATTTTTTTCTCCAAAAATTACTTCAAAAGGCAGAAGGGGGATGGACTTCACCCGGGTCAGGCGTTCGGACGCCAGGAAGCAATAGCCTCGGGGTCAATTCTGGGCTCTGGCATCCAAAAGCCAAGGACGCCAGGAAGCAAAATAGCCTTGGTGTGCTTGGATGGTTCTAGCATCCGGATGCCAGGAGGCAATATCTCCGGCTTCTCTGGAGTTTTTCCATTTTCTTCCTATTTAACTCTGAATTCTTCATCTTCACCTAAAACACCTGCAAATATTAAAATAACACAATTAACGCTAATTAATATCTACTGAAGGTATAACAAAGTCCTCATTGAGGGGCCTAAATGGTGTGTTTGGGCTCTCATCAGTGCCACAGGGGAACGGGAATGGGAACACAAACGGAAACTAGATCAGGAACAAGAACAAGAACGGGAACGAGAATGAAAATGGAAACCAGCAGCCTCCAGAGGTAGCCAAAAATATTTTCGGCAAACTGAGACAAAGGATGACGGTAGACTTCTTTAAACACCCTTTGCGTTTTTATTTACATGTTGGGCCTAATACCGAATTAACTCACTTGGCAAAAAGGGTGGAAATGGTGGGCACCTATACTCACTGTACATGCTATCTCTTTTAGTATCATTTTTTGTGGCATGTTGTTGTCCCGGCTATGAAAGGAGAGGAACTTGGAGACAACACTAAGGGAGAGTTTTGAAAATCATTTTTATTCTATATTACTCCATGGGGTATAGAGACGGGAGGGTGGGGAGGGCTGAGTTGCAGGTTTAAGGTGACCCCGGTGGTTTAAGGAGTTGGGAGGGATGGTGGTTCTTGTATCTGGTTTAAAGTGGTATCTGGTTTAGGTGACCTGATAGTAGGTTTAAGTTGGTATCTGGTTTGTATTTGATATTGTTGATGTAGCTTTTTTTAGTGGGATTGTTTTTTGGAAAAATATTTCAGTGTGTTTTTTAGTGTTATCAGATGTTATAAAAACGACAAAATCTTTTTGTTGGAAACCACTTTAAAGACTCTAGAAAACAACTCACACAAAGGGCCCACCCCCCACCTAATCGCCCAACCAAAACATCACCCCCCCCCCCCCCCCCCCCCCCCCTCTCATTTCCCACCATAAAACTCACCCCTTTAGCCAAAACTTTCTCACTCACAATGGACATATCCCCCACCGATGCAATAGCACGCCATAAACCTAACATGCAATGATTAGGACCAAGATTAGGCCACCACCCCCACTTGTCCACACCATATTATAGTAGCAATAACGCTCCTCCAAAGTGCCTCCCTCTCCTCCCCAAATCTCCACCACCACTTAGCCAAGAAGCTCACATTCTTAGATCCCAAGCTATTTAGTCTCAAACCCCCCACACCGTTTTGGTTGAACTACCTCACTCCACTTCATTAGATGCTTTTCTTATCTCCTTGGCCCTCCCATGAAATATTTTCTTCGGATACAGTCCACCCTCTCTATTGAAGGAGCCTCTCTACAGAAGGAGAAGGGAGAGAGAAAAGATAAACACATAAATGAAAATGCTAACTCTGTATTATTGTGTTCTATTGAATCCTTTTACATTCACCAATATAAATAGGAAAACATAAGCATACTTGCCAGGCAGGAAATCTACATACAACAGGAAATCCAATTCTAATAAAATAAACAACCCTATGCTAAAATAGAATCCTACCCTACATAGCGTCACCAGCCCAACCCGTCCGGTGCGTGTTCTGAGTCAGTGATGACTTCAACAGTACTCCCCACTACTACAATGAGGGATACGGTCCACCCTTTTCTCAATGTTTTTGAACACCATAGCAGCATTTATATTTACATAAGATTTACTCACCAAATAGGATCAACGAAATGATGGGGCATGCATTGATGATGATCACAGAATCAATCCTTAATTAATAAAAATAAGCTAAAATTTGTTTTCTTAATTTAATCAAATGCATGCCTTCCTCCATCTTTGCGGGATGCCTTCGGTGAATTCAAACGCTTTTATTGTCCAAATCTAGTGGCCAGGTTAGGTATTGGCTCAACCCAAGCCCAACCCCATTGTATTTAAGTAAACCCACACCCAAAATCCTTTTTGAATTTTTTTTTTTTTTTTTTTTTTTTTTTTTTTGTTTTATTATCTTTTTGCTAAAGTTTGAATAAGTATTTTATTATTATATATTAAACCAACAACTCTTCTTAGGTTTCTCCAACCACCACATCAGTGCTCATAAGAGTTCCTACGATCCAACGTCGACACTAGGAATATCTATCCAAAATCTCGAAGAGTACTCATCATATTTCCTTTCACTTCGTCATTCATATTTTTCTTGGATGATCCATTGCTCAAAATATAATTACTGCAGTTTGATGATGGCAAAATATCTTTCAATTTTTTTTTCAAATAATGGCTTCAGACAATGCTTTCCTGATAATCAAGAGGCGTTTTTGTGAATCCTAGAGAATGAGAGGGCATACTTGTCAATAACAGTTGCAGATGATATAGTTGATACTGTAAAAATATATATATCAGGAGTGTCTATCAGATATCTTCGAATATTTGCTTAATATAAAGCACATAATTAAGAACATGATTAGCCATGATCTCATGCATGTGAATTAATATGTTCTTCTACTGTATTTTAGCTCAGCAGCTTTGGTTATGGCTTGTAAGATCCTGGTCCCACTAAATATATTTATTATATTTTAATTATAATATTATTATTATTTTAATTTGATGTATTTTAGTTATTTAAGTGGTTAGGATTAAGTGGGGCACACGTTAGATTAGATGCGTGGATTGGTGAGTTGGGTTAATGGGTAGATGACCTGACCCGTAGTTTTGACCAAATAACTTAAACCCAGAAAATATTCCCTTTTAACCTAATCCCTAGTTTTAATAACGACACGTCTTTATCCCTCCCCACTTATCTCACTTATCTCTGCAACTCGCAACTCCTCCCGTAACTTCTTCGTCTTATTCCTCTTTCAACTTCCCAAGCAATTGCAGCTTTAGGATCCATCCATTAAAATCCAGATCTAAAGATACCATCATTCTTGGTTCTACTTTCTCATCTGTACTTTTAGGTTATTTTCTTAATCTTTTCAATGTTAAGATTTGGGTAAGAATACCATAAATCTTTTCATCTGAACATTCTTACCACATCTTCTTTGTCAGATTGGTATTGGAATTGTTAATTGTCTTTGTGATGAGATCGGAGACTGGGGATGATTGAATCGATTTTATTATGTTACTTGTCACTATTGACGTTCCAATCCACCAAGCTTGCGAGGACTTAATTTGTAGCAGAGCCCCAAATACAAAGTCATGAAAGTTATTAATGTGTATTGATAGTGGGGCCCACCGGATGATCTGATCATAGATCTGGTCCGTTCATCGGGCCGGACATGGCGGGGCAACTTTAGAGATGTGGACTTGTGTGAGGTGGATCCCTCTTGGTTCACCATCTGAGGGTTTTCACAATTGGGGCGTGAGACATTTTGGAATTTGTTTCCTTATTAGATATGATAGTGGGGCCAAGAGATGAAACCGATCACCAATCGGGGCTATGGATCTTATACTAGGGCCCTGGGCGACCTTACTGATGAGGGTTGATCTTGGGTTTTGATCAGGGGACCCACTATCCGAGTGCCCAAGTTGTTGGTGTCGAGCTTCTGAACGGAATTCGTATCTATGAAAGGAGTTTCAGTCGATGACATGTGTGGAATTAGTGAGAAAGAGATGATGTTGTGAGGGGATAAGGAGAGAGAATAATGATGTGAGTGGGTAAGGAGAGAGACAATGATGATGTGAGGGAGGATGATGTTGACGTGTGAAACAAGAGACACGTTCTGTTGTAATAGAACTTGGAATGTGGGTTTTAACACTTAGGCCCATTAGTTTCTTGAAATTAAAAGAAAGGACCCTTAGCTTTAGCTTTCAGTAAATTCAAATTAGACCCTTTGGCTTATTTTATAAATAATTAAATTTGAAAAATATCTTAGGTAGGGTCCTCGAGTTATTCTAAAATTATAAACTAAGATTATTATTATTTGCAAATTAATATTAAATGATATCATTTGGTTTTAATGTGTTACAATTATATTTTTGTATTTTATTATTAGATTTTTTGACCAAGTAAATACCGTCCGGGCACATGGTATATTACTAACATAGGGTTTAATACTTTGAATAAACTCGGGGAAATCTTAATGGATTCGAGCTCAACCCATCTCTATTGGAAAACCTGAACTGGGTCTATGCACCATTAATGAAGAAGGGATGCGCTGATCTTATATTTATTAGAGATTCATGTGGTTGTTGGATACGAGACCTTATGTTTAACCTTAGGATCGATTTGTATGTCTTAACCTTCACATACATATATATGTTGATTTAGGATGTGTATTCCTTTAGATGCATACCCTATTGTGTTATGGACTATAAAGTGGCTTGGCAAATTTTATATAACGATTCGATTATAATATGGATTGTGAAATGGCCAGCACTTTACTTTGACTTAGGACTCTTGTGTCGAAGATTTATTATTCAGGTCTATTATACTTATATGTTTATGTTTATGTGGGTCATTTGTGGACGACTGCAGATCGATATATGGACAGTTGATCACCGATGTGTCCGGATCACTTATAATCCACTTTGAATGTAAACAGTTTATCCTAATTTGTTTTATTTGATCGGTTTATAACCGCCGACGATGTGGACGGGCTTTCCCGATTTATTTAGGGCTGACCACCCACAACGGAGACACTTGTTTTCGTGTGAATTATATTGCTCCATTTGTTTTATTTGGATTTATGTCATACGTTCATTCGTGTTATATTCTTATTTTTATTCCTATTTGATCTCACTTATCTTTACTCATCTCGTTCTCGTATTTAATTTCGAATTATGATTATGTACTTGCTATTTACTTTGCAATATTTGGTGCATAGGTACCGAGCCCTACTTTACCGAGGAAACGGAGGAGGATCAAACGTTTCAAACGTTTGAGCCAACTGATGAACCCGAGTGGGATGCCGGAAATGGCTTCAGAGCCGTCTGAACTTGCATTAAAGAGAACGTCATCTTAGCAACTCTTTAGATGAACTTCTTTTAATGATAAACTTTTCCCTAGTAATTGTTTAATTTATTCCGCAGCTTTAATTATTAATGTTTATTTGATTTTCGTGTTGAATCTCATTTATAAACTTTGAATACCAATTGAGTAAAGCTTCCGTTATATTTAATGAAATTTATTTTGACTCACCACGGTTTGTTATGTGGGTCCACTTTCGGAAGCTTGTGTTGTATTAAACACAGGAATTTGAATTTAAATTTAAATTTTTCACATTTTTCCCAATTATTATTTTGGGGACGTGACATGGCTCCTCAATCTTGTGAACTCTTCTCTTCCGCTTCCTCTTTCGCCCACTTCGGTTTGGATAGTGTTAAGCAAGGATGTAGATGCCAATGGAAGAAAGTCTACAACTGCAATTTTCTTCCAAGTCATCCATACCCTATGGTTCTTAAGAAACGAAGCCAAGCACTGTGGTATTAAGCCTTCCTTGTTGAAAGCCCGGAAGTTGTTCAAAGACTGCTGCAGTGGTATGTTCAGTTCTTCTACAGGTGCAGGCCCTCACGCTCATCCAATCTTCAAGGCCTTAGGGTGGGGTCCTTAGCTCTCAATCTTTCTCTCCCTCCCCCTCAGGCTGCTCCTTCCTCTCTTGGTTTTCTCTTCTTCCACACAGTCAAGCTTGGTTTTGGGTAGTGCCCAGCTGGTTGGATTGGTTCTCTGTTTTGCTGCAATGCTCGACCAGAGCCTTGTCTTGCTGGGTTGTACTCATTGTTTAGAGATCTTCCTGCTGCTGGTTTTGATGTGTTCCTGTGTCAGAGCTTTGCTTTGAAAGTTATCTTTGAAGCCCTCTTTTTGCATCTGGTTTATGCTGAGTTTTGTTGTTTCTAGTGCACTTTGGTGAAGTGGAGTTCTCTTTTTCTCCCCGTCGGTTTGATCTCTATTTCAAGTAATAAGTTTGTCTCTCAGTGTTTTGCTTTGTTCTGTTTTGGTAGTGCTGGTAGTGTGGTGCTGACCTTTGGGGCAGCTTTTCTCTGTTGTCCTGTGTCGTTTGCTTCCCTGAGATATAGTGAAGCTTAATTCCTTTCTTTTTTTTGTTCTCTTTTGTTCAGTGCTCCTTCTTTAAAAGTTTCTCCAATTTGGGATGGTGTTTATTGTAAACATCCCCTTGCGGTTTTCTCTCTGTTATTTAGCTACTATTGCCCTCTTCCCTCATTTTCTTTAATACAAATTTAACCTTTTGCCAAAAAAAAAAAAAATTTGATATGTTCTTCATTATTTGCTCAATCTTACAGTATGATTAAGTCTTAATAGGGTAAATTTCGGGAAAATATAGTAAATGGAAAAAAACAATCATTTTAAACATTGGTCGGGTTTTCACTAGGTAGGCTCCACTGTAAATATCCACTCATAAAAATCGTCAGCGAGACAAACGGGGACTGGACTGCAAAAATAACTAAGTTTAAGCTGGCATTTGACATTTTATTACCTATTCTCACCGCCACATGCATCAGTGGCAATAAACAATTGCCATCCCCACAACAAGATAGTGAAGAATGAAGATCTAGTCAAAAGCCTCCTCATTCACATCCTTCTGACAACCTCCTTTTCCTTTCTCTCATCCTTCTTGCAAGTGAAAAGGAGAGTAATGGAGTCCATGACTTCACTGCACAGTGAACACTACAGACAAACAGAAAGTTCAATTAGGAAAGCGTGGCGAGAAAATGAGGACACGATCCATCTTCTCTACCAAGGTGTGCCTGGACATTTCTCAATCCTTGCTACATATGGTGTATTTTTTATGAATTTCCTACCAATAATGTTGCAACCTCTGATCGTGGAGCTTATACATTACAAACATCAGCCTGCTCAAATTCAAAGCTCGCCAGTATTCACCAGGCCTTGGATTAGTAGTCATTTTCCACTTGTCCCTTCGCAAGATCATTATGACATGAGAATGAAAATTAATCAGTTCACCTATAGTTTTCACTGTGAAGGATACCACTTTTATTACTTCAGTCTTGCCTCTTTGATAGAAACTCATAAATAAAACTATAGGAGTACTTTAACCTGGGTATCATAATGTTGGGGCTCTTTACATGAATTATTTTCGTATTACGTCTGCACTGTGTATAAACTCTTTGTATAATCTCCATTCATGAATGAGATTGTGCTCGAGTATCTCACAAGTCAAAGCATTTCTTATGGGTAACAGAACTTTCATTAAAAAAGTAAAAGCATTACAAGAAGGAGAGAGAAAAAAAAAAAAAAACAATGCTGGAGAGATGTACCCTTACCCACTCCAATTACACTTAGCAACAATGATTTATTGCTTTGACAATTGTTAACCCGTCTACAATCCGTGTTTGCAATGAAGAACTTTGGTCCTCTTCATTATTATTTAGGCATTGAAGTCCTTTAATTTACCAGGGGACTTTTTCTTTCACAAGTAAAATATACTCATGATATTCTTAAAGATACTTCCATGCTTGAGTCAAAAACCATATCCACCCCTTATAAAGCATCATCATAGTTCGCCTTTGATTGACTCATTCTGTATCACAGTATTCTTAATTAGATCTCTTAACTACCTCACTATTACTCATCCTCATATTGCTCATGCTATTATAATTTTGTTTGTCGGTTTATACATACACCTACTGCTACTCATTTGCAAGCTGTCAAATGCATCCTTTGTTATACTAATTGTCTCTTATGGCCTTTAGTTTATTGTCTCAATCTACATGTCTAGTTACTCGTCACTCTACATCTGAGTTTTATGTGAACTTTGATGCTAATTGTATTCAAAGAAACAACATACAGTATCTCATTCTAGTCCTGGATCAAGTATTATTCCATGGGAATTATTGCTACCGATAGGGTCACCTATTTACTTAATACAATTTGACTTCGACTTCATCACACTTCCACAGAATTATGTGACAACATTAGTTCTCTCTACATGTATTTCTATCCAGTGTCTTATTCAAGCAAAAAAAAAAGAACACATTGAGGATGATTATGGTTTTGATCAGAAAAAGTAGCCATTGAAGAGCCTGGTACTCATTTTGTTACTTCATCAAATACATTGGCTCATAAATTTACCAAAGCATTACAATATGAGCTATTTTAATAACTTCATTTCAAGTTTGAAGTGTCCTCCCCTTCCTATAGCTTGAGGGGGAATGACAAAGAAAGGACTCAGTCGGTTATGATCAGATCAAGAATATCCCTGTGGGTCCAAGTCAAGTGATTCAACATTTATAAAAGAGATAAATAGAAAGTCCTAGTCCTATTAGAAAAATAATTATTAGAAAGTTGTTGGGTTCCTTTGGGGTCATCCAAAAGTAGGAGTCCATATATACACTTATCTCTCTTGTAAATTCATGTTCCACATTCACTAATAAGACTCAAGGATTACTAGAGTTCTTCGCAATTATTCCTTGTGTGATTATTTTCTTTCATCGAATCATTAATCCGTGCGGAATGTGAGGCTACGTTCCAAGTCCCCTTCCTAAAGGCCTATTTGTTTGCACTAGAATACATAGAAATTAGATACCTAGTTGATGCTCGTTTTTGGGAATTTGCCTTTAATTTTCATTTCTAACAACCCTCTATATATATATATATATATATCCCTTCTTATTTTAATACAAACAAACAGGACAAGGCTCTCTAAATAGGAGAAATAACAAGTCAAACCAAGTCCTAAAACACTAATAATGCCGCCGTTTATATGTGAAATCTTCACCTTTGGGACCCTTCACATGGTCTGTACAAGATTCTCAACCCTACCGTCCACAAAAGTAGGAACACTATATTAAAGCTCCAATTGAAATTTTGCTTTTGTGCTGGATTCCTTAGGTGGAAATTTTACATTGTAGCCAGGACAAACTTCCTTCCTGGCTCCACCCCACTGCCATTAGTCCTCTAAAATGTATATATACTGAATAAAGAAGAGGTATAGATTAGGCGCCTAAAAAAAATAAACAAAACATCCTGCTAGTCCCAGATGGGATGTCCAATCGGATCTTGTCACTAATCATTGTGTGCTCCAGTAGTAGAAGACATGAACAATTGGCGAACAATTGGCAAAGGGTTCCCATCTCCCCCCTTAAATAAGTAGTATCTAAGAGTCAGCCTGCTATAGAAGTCTTTTCCACTTGAGACTCTTGCATCTCTTGAGTAATGGGAACAATGCAAACTCTAATGCTCCTAGAGTTAGATTCCAATCAAAACTCTGTTATTCTGCTGATTTAAGACTTCCAATGGAAAATTACATTGGCATTTAGGGGTGGGTGTTCATAGGCCGGATTGAGCAAGGCTGAGCAATATCCAAACTTGGGCCCAGTTTTTAAATTATTGGCCCAAGCCTGGCCCTGGACCAAATAAGGCCAAAGTGCTTGGCCAGAGCCCAAGTTCATGATTTTTTTTTTTTTTTAAATATAAAAAGAAAGGTTTCTATCAACTGCTCCAAGCTGTAGTTTAGCTAGCTGAGTAACAATATGTGTGTGAGAAAAGTGAAAGTGTTCGAGTCCCCGCTCTAGAAAAAAAATTTGCTTTTGCTTAAATTTATGTCTCTCATTCGGGCTGGGCCAGGCTTGGCTTCTCTACCACTCAATCCAGACTCTGCCAGTATATTAAACGGGCCAAGATTTTAGGTCCAAGCCCGGTCCTTGTACCGAAGCCTAAGGCTTAAACCCAGCCCAATGCGGGCTGGGCCCAGATTGAGATCACGCCTGCCTGATCCATGAGCACCCTTATTGGCACTCGGCCAACTGCTTAGTCTGATATGGGCACAAGCAGCAGCAGTCCACATAATTCTTACACATCCAAAATTACCAATTGCATTGAGGACTTGAAAATTGACTACCAGAACAAAAATCATCTAATACCTGCAGGTCATCAACCTAGATCATCAAATTACTAGAAATGAAAGATGAAATCAGTTTTGTGTAGGTGGCCAACGCATGCTCACACCTTAAGAGTAGTTTCTGGAGTCGGTGGCACATATTAGTTGATGTGACAAATTTTATTACATTTGATTGCTAGCGTTTCTATAAAAGTAGTACATGAAAACAATTAATGTACATTTTATAATAGAACTCTGCTGGAATAAAACAATAACAATAGGATTCTATCCTTGTCAACAGACGTTGGTTGGTTACTATAAATTTAAATTAGCATCTTTCAACAGCAGAAAATTTGAAATGCTAACTGTTTCCATCCGGGTCAGGTTGCTACTTGTCTCTGTCCACAGAGAAAAATACAGTCCCCCAGTTTTGTCTATTTGACAAGGTATTAAAAAACCAAGCATGCTCAAATGAGTTAACAGTCATCCAACATCCCTTGGATAGTCCTTGCCACTCACAAGCAATCAATTCAGTCGTCAATTACAATGACTTGAGCATTAGGTGGGACTCACTCACCTCTATAAAAACCACACCTACACCTACATCATGCATGCAATATCAACACTTCCTCAGTTCTCTCTCTCACCATTGATCCAAGTTCCAACCATCCCTTCACTCTCCAGTAGAAATTTTGGTCACTAGATATGAACTTTCAGGTGGCATCGAAAGCGGCTAACGACAACGAGACCACCGTGGAAGCGCTCTACAAGGCTTTATCATGTGGCGATTCATCGACCATCTCCCGCCTTCTGGCTGTGGACCTTGAGTGGCGGTTCCATGGACCACCACACTGCCAGCACATGAGGCGGCTCCTCACCGGCGAGTCAGCATATATGGACTTCCGGTTCAAACCTCGGCGGCTGACGGCCATTGGCAACTGGGTGTTCGCCGAAGGGTGGGAGGGAGCTCATGTGTATTGGGTGCACGTGTGGACTCTGAATGATGGTGTGATCACTCAGTTTAGGGAGTACTTCAACACAAGGCTCACTGTACAGGTTTTGGGGGCACTGGTGTGGGACAAGGGCTCGACCCTGTGGCAGAGTGATCCACTTGAGCATCCGAACCGGTCGTTGCCGGGCCTTTTGCTTGCCATATGATCTAAGGGTTTGATGCATTTGCATTTGCATACGATTCTTTCTTGGATATGGAGAAGGTAAAGAGTAGATTGAAGTCAGTAATGGTTGTTGATACTAGTATATTAATTATGTTTGAACTGCATGTACACCGGTTGAAACTTGCATGACATGAAAGTAGATCTGTCATTGTTCTATTCTGTAACAAAAAAAGGTACTTTCGATATATAATTGGGAGGAATTATCATTTAGAGAATTTTAGAATACCTTCAAATTCTCGTTAGAATATATGAAGTTTGTGTTACAGTGATTTCCTTATCTCATTTTATATATGAATTGAGATGCTTCCCTCTTA
Organism: Camphora micrantha; assembly: GCA_003546025.1. Classification (NCBI taxonomy): domain Eukaryota; kingdom Viridiplantae; phylum Streptophyta; class Magnoliopsida; order Laurales; family Lauraceae; genus Camphora; species Camphora micrantha. The sequence goes on along the minus strand of QPKB01000004.1, from coordinate 45,471,746 downwards.
TGAAAGGTACTCAATATAGTGTCTTCAAAGCTTTCATGATATCAAAGCCAAGCCGACCATGGTCCTGCCTCTTATGTTCTCGCAATAATCTAACTTGTCAATTTTTTCCTCTCCAATAAAAATTAAACATCCTCTATTACTCATGCATGTATCCAAGCCTTCACGATCTTATTGATTTCATCAAGTCGTACGATTGAAAATGTCTAGTTTCTTGAAGCCTAGGCATGTCCATTTCTTCTATCAGGCAAATGACAATTTTGATATCTTTCCTTCGCATTCTGTACTCATTTAATTATTGCATGTAATCCTAACCGAAGATATCATTATAAAATTCTACAAGAGGCTGTGAGGATTGTTCAAGGTCTATGTTAATCTCTTACGTATTTACAATTGCTTGAAGCTCTTATATCAAGCTCTTATGTTGACATGTACTGGCTATAGCCTTCATCGAAGATTGGATCATAAAAGATTTTGGAAGGTTTTGAGTCATCCTTGGAGTGTGTCGTGAGAGTACATATTATGCTGTGTAAGGGTCCCAGATGTAATCGGCCCATGGTTTGGTTTCAACAGGTACAACCCTGATTGGGAAATGGAATCGGGATCCTATGAGGGACTTGACTCATGGTGAGCGAGGTTGGACCAATCATGATTCGTCAAATCACCATAGGGTTAAGCATCACTAGATCAGGACTCTATTTTATGCATATGATCCATAAAATCTACATGGTTACCTACTAATTGGAGTTAGATGTTTTCCTGTGGATGCAGGATGCAGAAAAATGGATTGATGAGGGACCTATATCAGGTCAGGATGGTGGCTCCTGCACCCTGTTGCTTGGAGGATAATATTTACCCTACCTATATGCTATGGTACCCATACAGTTTAAAATAGGCAAAGCACCATGTTGTACTTTACCTTTTCTTTATTTTCAAACAAGACAATTGCCGCATAGGAGCCTCTAAACCCGACATTTGTCCGAGAACTGTTGAAAAAGTTATAATTACCGCATAATTATTTGTACACAAAAGGACGTCATGAAAATGATGATTACCATACCATAGGATATCCTATAGTTGTAGTATGCCACACAATGAGATATCCTATGACCATAGGATATAGCACGATTACCTTTTCCCGCCCAAACACAAAGTTGAGCTTTTACTAAGGATCCTAGTATATGCACCTGGTCCACAATTGATCAATCTACCCCAATCTGTTCATAAGGTTTTCTTTTCCAAAATTTCATAAATGTTGGTTTGTTTTCCTATCTCATTCACTTTTGTTCCACCCATCTTGTCTTAATCCATATCCACATACCGTCTCCCGCCATGACCGTCACATTGCCATCACTTAAATTAATATGTGCTTTGCGCTTAATCAATAATCCTTTGTACCAAATTGCTCTTATCATGCTTCATATCGTAAGCATGTTGTTTTAATAGATCACAGACCCTCAAACTTAACTGTCAAAAAGCAAAGGTATTTTATACTAGGGTCTTGTCCTTTTCACCCTCGAACCTAACTCTCAAAAGCCAAGGTTTTTCATACTAGGTTCTTGTGCTTTGTATCATCGCGCAACCAATATGGCCATATTTTCTATACTCAACAAGCTCCTATGATGACTTGCATAGATCTGCCGTTCAAAGCCATCCACTAAAGGTATTTGATTTTTCGACCAGACCTTCAGTTGCTGCTCTACACAGACTGCTTGGCCTACATGGACTCAAAGCATCCTTGTTTAGAAAGATGCTCCACCCCTGGTAACTGGGTTACATTTGAACGTTAAGAGTAACAGAGAGTTCTGGGGGCAGCCAACAAATACATTTCCCATTTGACAATTGACAGAAGACAGAGGGAAGAGGCCCTTGTGACCATAGGAGACAGACTACTAAACTTACAGTTTGTGAGAGCGAGAGATCAGTGTAAGATGCCTTCTAAGAAATTGGCAAGAATCATTTTTTTCTGAATGTGACACCAAAAGAAAGAATGATGAATGGAGATGGACTTATAGGTGGATGGGTGGTTGTGGTGTGGGTGTTCCTATGCTTTGGATGGTGTTTTTCTGGAAGTCAAGGTTTCATCTACCTCACCTAATGCCTTCCCTCCTCACCTCAATCCTTTACCTCTCACCCCATTAAAAATCCTTCATGGAGCTCATTTGACCTTGAGTTCCTATGTAGTCTAATGCAAACAAACAAACAAGACATAAGGCTTTTTTCTGCACGTCTTCCTTGAGGGAGAAAATATATACATGTATATATAACACACATTTTAATGCCGCAAACTGACATTAACGTCAAAGTCTTCACTTGGAACATCAAAAGCATTAAGCAAATTTTTGTATGTTTTGCAAACGAGTTAATAAAACCCATCAATAGCTACCTCTAATAGGGTACAAATATCCAAAGAGGGCCTATAGGAGTGCATCTTCTTCCATGCTGAATGATAACATACACACTCTGTACCTGCCTTGACAGTCACTCGTAGGAAAATCATCTCCAACACAGCTGAGTTGGATACCATTTCGTGACATTCCAGGTAGAGCAAAGAAAATGCCATAACAGAAGAAGTGATCTGATCTCATACCCGGACAAGAAGTGACCTAAAAAACACAATAAAGAAAACAGTCTAATAGAAGCTTCAAAATAAAATAGCAACAAGTAACCTGATGTCCAAGACTGAACAACTAAAAGACCAAAATATCGGCTGATAAGGGCCCTCTGTTACAGGCCTACAAATCACAACCGAAAAGAAGTGAGAAAAAAACTCACCTGTAAATTTGAAATCCAAGAATAATCTTCAAAATCACAGTAACATTTCCTTTTAGTTTCATTGCACAGGGAAGCAGAGATTCCAAATCAAACAAAGGCCATATGGGATCACACATTCACAAGTCAGCTGTAAGAAAATTAAACTTCAGCGGCAGTAACACAAATAAAAGGTACCATGAAAAGAATCCCCCAAACATAAAAAAAACAATAACAAATTGATTTTGGAAGCAGTCAGTGTGCTTCATGTAGAAGATAACAGGCCCAGCCCAACAAAGGCCCATGTACAAGCCCACACGTGGATATATACTCAAAATTGTACAGCTGTGATTTAGTCCCTGATTTCTCTCTTTCCATGTATAGGATAGGATTTAATCTTTCCATTCTTTTGTTATTCTAATTTGTACTCTTTACATAATTAGAGCCTTGATTAAGGCATAAGGCATAATATCATTATAAATAGAACTGTCGATGCTCAATGGATGCATGACCTTCTCCCACTGTTTCTCTCCTTCTTCCTCTCCTTTCTCCACATAATATTACATGATATCAGAGCTCTGTGGGATCTCATCTCGACTGTCTCTCAGTTGAAATCTCTTCTCAAGGTTCTAGACAGAGAACCCTTTCTCCCAGCAGTCTTTCGTGCTGTCACTCTCCAGAGAGGAACTCAAAGGTGGGCCATCATCTGATCATCCAGAGATCACAAACGAACCACTCCACAAGGGTCTCCCATATTCTAAAGGAATTCTGGTTATTTTTTCAAAATTTGACACATCTAAGGTAGGCCATATACTACTTCTTGTGATTTCCTAGTTTTTCAGAATAGTTGTCATCAGATCCGTCCCATCTGGCGGATTTTCATCAGATTCTGAAAGGTAGTAAGAAGTCTCACCCAGAGGAATGTGTTCACTGATCAGCATCTTGAACTCATTGTGGGCCCCACGTACCCACTACAGCACCAAAAAGAGGGTCGTCAGCCTTGTTTGGGACCTCTTTTGGGTCTGTTTTTTGGTTTCTAGCTCCAACAACAGATCTGCCCCAAATTTCAGTCCTTTTAGGCTATTGCTTTCTGTATGATTATTGTTTCATCCTCCCTCTTGGCATGATTAGTGGAGAACACCACTCCTGATTTGCTGACTGTCTGCTTTATCTCTCTTCGGTGACAATTTCTCCTGTTTATTTGATCATGGATAAAGATGACGTTATCCCCGTTTAGTTTAATGGGCAAAATTATATGGCCTGGTCCTTCCATCTGAAGAACTTCATAGAAGGACAGGGGCTATTTGGTTATCTGAATGGAACAAAACCATCAAACCAAAGTCTATACTACAGCAAAGTCTATACTACAGTAACAAAACCTCCTACTCCGAGTACCACGGACTCCAAAGTCTCAGCCACCTGGTCCAAGGAAAATGCCAAAGTGATTACTTGGATACATCTCTATTGATTCCTCCCTTGCCGTGGCTCTTCAAGCCTATACTACAGCAGCAGATATGTGGGCTCACCTCAAAAAGATCTACCATCAAACCAACAAAGCTTGGAAATTTCACTTGGATAGTGAAATTACTAAATGTACTCAAGGGGATAAATCTATGCAGGAATATTTTAATGGCTTTCTCACCTTATGGACCGAACGAGATTCCATGTTGATTCAAACAGTGTCTCCTGGTTTTCTATCTGAGGCTCTTAAACTACAAGAAGAAACTCACATTAGCCAGTTCCTTATGAATCTACGACCAAACTTTGAATCGGTTCGGTCTGCCCTCGAGAACAAAGAACTTTTGGCTAATCTTGATACCTGCTTTTAAGAAGTCCTTCACGAAGAACTTCGTCTCACCTCACACGTGTTATTCTTGAAGAACCAAAGGCCTTCCTCGCACCCCTTCCGGCTGACTCTGCTCTTTTAGCAACCCCCAATCTGAAGCTCACTCAATGCTATGAATGCAAAGGCTTCGGTCATATTGCCAAGAATTGTCGCAAGAAGTTGGTTTGCCGATACTGCAAGCGGTCTAGGCATCTTATTGATGACTGCCGCAACCTCCAGCGAAGGAATGAGACACAGCCTAAGAAGCCTCCCTCTAATCTGCCAATACAGAATATCCCATCCGCATTCCGGGCTCAAGCACTATCATCTGATACACGAAGCACTTCATCTGGGGCAGTATTTGACTCCTGCTCAGATTCAAGAACTGATTCAAAGCATAGTCACCTCTGTCATTGTAAAGAGAAGTGATACAGACATGAGAGAGAGAGATAAAGTGGAGATGAATGTCTTCCCTTGCATGGTCGACTGAGATCTATATTTAAAAGGGTTTAATCCCTGATTACATTCTAACAATGCTTATCCATTAATTACACTTGGGTTTAGATCCATACTAATAGCTAACAACTAACTAGTATGTAAATGGGCCTGCTATATTGGGCCTGGAGGCTCAGGATTGACACCCCCCCTCAAATTGATGCGGGAGTGTCATAAAGCAGCAATTTGGAAACAAGAAATTGATGTCGAGGCCGAGCAAGTCCCTTAGTGAAGATATCTGCAAACTGAAGTTCTGTAGGGACATGAGGTAGACTTAAAACATCACGCTTGTATTCGTCTCGAATAAAGTGGCAATCAACTTCTATATGTTTTGTGCGTTCATGAAGAACAAGATTTTCAGTGATTCTGATTGCCCCAGTATTATCTGCATTCAAGGAAGTGGGAGAGGCCTGTGCAAAGCCAAGTTCCGAAAGAAGACCCCGAAGCCATAGGATTTCAGAACAAGCAGAGGACATAGCCCGATATTCAGCCTCTGTAGAAGATTTGGAGACCCATTCTTGTTTCTTGCATTTCCAAGAGATGAGAGATTGACCTAGGTACATACACCAACCAGTGGTGGACCGCCTGGTATCCGGACATCCTGCCCAGTCAGCATCTGCATAAGCTGTCAGAAGTAGACGATTATCCTTTGGATAATACAAACCACGAGCTCTAGTACCCAATAAATACCGGATAATTCGCTTTACTGCCGTCAGATGAAGGTGACGAGGAGACGTCATGAATTGACTGACAAGATTGACAGCATAAGATATGTCAGGCCTGGTGATGGTGAGATAGACAAGACTGCCAACAAGTCTCCGGTATGTATGTGGATCAGGAAGAAGATCGCCATCATCTTTACTCAACTTAAGATTGACCTCAAGCGGCGTATCAACTGAGGATGATTCATCGAGATCAGCAAGCTCAATAAGATCTGTCGCATATTTGTGTTGATTGATAAACAGGCCTTTTGGAGACTAATGTATCTCTAAGCCCAAAAAATAATGGAGAGGACCCAGATCCTTCATATGGAATGAATCTCGAAGAGAGGCTTGGAGTGATTTTATCATAGCATCATCAGTGCCGGTGTGATAATGATATCATCAACATATACGAGGAGAACAGTAAAGCCAGTAGATGCGTGGCTCAGAAAAAGAGATGGATCATATTGACTTTGAGTAAAGCCAATCGTGCCTAAACGATCTTTGAATGTTTCAAACCACGCTCGGGGAGCTTGCTTGAGACCGTAAAGAGATCTGCATAAGTGACATACAGACTTCTTAGACGGAGAGGTGACTCCTGGTGGTATCCGCATATAGACCTCTTCTTTCAAGTCCCCATGTAGAAAAGCATTCTTGACATCCATTTGGTATAACGGCCAAGATTGAGAAGCAGCAATGGCGAGAAGGAGCCGAACAGTTGTCATTTTGGCAACTGGCGCAAATGTCTCTTCATAGTCAATGCCATACTCTTGGCGGTTGCCAAGTGCCACAAGTCGAGCTTTGTGTCTATCCAAGGAGCCATCGGAGTTTAGTTTGATCGAGTAGATCCATTTGCAACCGATGGGTTTAACGGAAGAAGGACAGTCCACAATATCCCAGGTGTGATTCAGAGTCAAAGCATCTAATTCTGCTTTCATGGCCTGGTTCCAACAATCATGTTGCACAGCCTGCAAATAAGAACTTGGGATGGAAACAGAGGATAGTGTTGTCATCAAGGAAGCATGGGTAAATCCATACCTCTCAGGAGGTCGAGAAATTCTGGCTGAGCGACGCAAGAGACCAGTAGATGTGGGACCATTTGTCGGAGGATCAGGAGGGTGGGCATCTGCAGTGGTAGGTTTTTCCCTTCGACGATACACAAAATTAGGATTAAACCATGTAACAGTTGTGTCTTCAAAAAACCCAAGTAACAAAGTTGTGGAAAAGGGAGAAGGACAATCCAAGTTGGTTTGGAAAAAATATTGATTTTCAAAGAAAATAACATTACGAGAGATCCTGGTGCGACGAGCCATTGGATCATAGCAAACAAAACCCTTTTGGTTAGTGGCATAGCCTAAAAAAACACACCTGCTAGATTGGGCCGTTAATTTTGTGCGCTCTGTGGGAGGCAAATGAACAAAGCAAACACACCCAAAGGTATGTAGATGATTAAACGTGGGATGGTGACCAAAAAGTTTAAAATGTGGTGTTAAGTTGGCAATGGTAGGTGATGGAAGACGGTTGATGAGATGTACTGCAGTGGTAAGAGCTTCAGCCCAAAACCGAGGAGGAACAGATGATTCAATGAGAAGCGTTCTCGTGACATCAAGAAGATGCCTGTTTTTCCGTTCTGCGACTCCATTTTGTTGAGGAGTATATGGACAAGTACGTTGAGAGATAATACCTCTACTTTTGAGGAAAGATTGGAAATTAGTGGAGACATACTCCCCCCCTGAATCTGAGCGCAAAGTTTTAATGCTTTTGGAAAATTGGGTATCAACATAGCTAAGAAAAATTTTAAATGCATTAAGAACATCAGATTTGGAATGTAACAAATAAACCCAAGTAAACCTGCTGTAATCATCAATAAATGTAACAAAGCATTTGAAATGACCATGAGAAATGGTAGGAGCAATGCCCCAAACATCACTGTGGATTAAGTCAAAACATGCATGGCTCCGAGTTGTAGAGTTAGAAAAAGGTAAAGTTTTACTTTTGCCTAATTTACAAGCATCACACTCAAATGAAACAGAGTCAAGAGGTTTATTTAATAATCCAGTTTGAAACAAAGTGGACAACGTAGCAGCATTCGGATGACCAAGTCTATTATGCCATAACCGAGAATTATTAGGAAGTAAAAAACAAAACAACTGATGCCAAAGTTTATTTTGAATAAATGGAGATACTGGTAAAGTAAAAAGTCTGCCACGTTTAGGCCCCCTCGCAATCACTGCCCCCGACTCCTGGTCCTGCACAACACAAACCAGCAGAAGAAAAGGAGACATTGCAATTATTCTCAAACTAATTGACCCACAGAAACCAAATTGGTAGCAAGATGAGGGGACACAAAAACATTTTTTTAATGGAAAAGGGCCAGGGACATCACCCACAGAGATGATGGGAAGGTGGTCCCCATTGGCAGCTTGAACAGAGAGAGTGCCAGTGTAGGGAATAACATGATGTAGTTTGGTGGGTGAGGAGGTCATGTGATTACTAGCTCCAGAATCTAAATACCATGTATTAGAAATGGACGGACCAGTACCTGAAATGTTCATAGAGGACAAGGCATTGATAATCATCTGATTTACCATAGCCGGAGTAATCGGAGCTGGTGACTGTGTTTGTGATGAGGAACCAGGCTGTGATGTGGAATCAAACGACAGTGAACCACTGAATTCAGAAGATGCATATTGTGGGGTGGTAGCCGAGTAAGCACTTGGAGCTGACTGCATATAAGGGCGAGAAGCAGAATTGCGAGCCTTCTTCCGACACTCGTCAATACCATGACCAACGGCCTTACAATATTTGCAGATTTTCAACTTGCATTGATTTGCATAATGGCCATATTTTTGACAATTGTAACACTGTACTTTACTGATGTCCCGAGGAGGTGGCCTGGTTTTAGCAGCATAGGCAAGCGGAGGGACAGTGTTGCTCTGTTGTTCAATGGCAATTTTGGTAACAAGGCGTTGTTCTTCTCGTAGAAGTTCTTGAAGACAGTCATCTACATTGGGGAGAGAAGCTCGGCTCATCAAGTTGGATCGCAATGTCTCATATTCAGGGCGCAGTTTCATGAGCAATTGGTCCCGATGACTGTTTTGTTGTAAAGAAAGCAACTCAGGTAGCAGCGCTTCAGAGACAGTAGCAAACTTGATTTCATCATATTCTGACCAGAGGATTAGAAATCCTGAGTAATAATCCTGGATGGAAAGCGTCCCTTGGGAGTAATTTGCAATTTCTAATTCTAGTTGAAATTGACGAGCAGCATGATTTTGATAATAGACCTTTTTTAGATATTCCCACATTTCCTTTGAGGTTTTGCATGGTCTGAGATACAAAATAAAATTTGGTTCTACAGAAGAAAGAATCCAAGATTTTATCTTTGCATCTGTAGTTTTCCAAGAAAGAATTTTCTTGGCATCATCAGCAGGGATTGGTTCAAATCCGTCAATATGGGCCCACAGTTCCTTTCCCTCAAGGTATAACTGGAATTGAAACGCCCAAGACACAGTTTTTGCCATTAAATTTTACAATAGAGAGATCTGTTTTATCAGATTTATCCATGAGAGCAGAGGAGTTGATTCTCCAGAAACCAGCAGTGTAACACAGTTATCAACAGAACAGAGCACAGAAGGTACCAGCAACAACCGTAACAGCAACAACAGGAACCCAGTAACAGATCACAGAACAGAGCACAGTGGAGATAGAGATGCAACAACCGTAACAGTAGTAAAAGTACCAGCAACAGCAAAGCAGAGAATAGAAAGGCACAGCAACAGCAGTACAGCAACAGGCAGCAATAAAATAGGAAGAGGAAAAACAGCAACAGGAAGAAGAAAAAACGGCAACAGTAGCAAAACACGTCAGTGGACGTGAGTGGAAAAATGTCCACGTGGGCCCCAGTGGATGATCAGAGATCTGATCAGAGTGAGGGGATGAAAAAGCAAGGATTTTTCGCAACTATAGGAAGAAGTTCCACTAGAAACGGATCAAAATCCACAATCTTGGACGGCCATGATGAAAACTGCTTGATAAAAACTGAAATATCACAAAAAATGCTAGATGGCCTACCTCTGATGAGACAAAATTACTGGAAAAAATTGTGATAAATAAGAGGAATAACAGGCGAGCATGGTGACTGATTCCCGTCAGTTTCTGATATGATGATCTCCGGGTGGGCCACGGTTGATCTGCGATGATCAGAGATGATCAGTGAGATGATCCGGCTGAAGAGGATGATTTCAGATGATCACAGACTGGCTTCCAATGCTTGGAAGATGACGTAGGAGAAGACCACAGATGATCGACTCAGGCTCTGATACCATGTCATTGTAAAGAGGAGTGATACAGACATGAGAGAGAGAGATAAAGTGGAGATGAATGTCCTCCTTGCATGGTCGACTGAGATCTATATTTAAAGGGTTTTAATCCCTGATTACATTCTAACAATGCTTATCCATTAATTACACTTGGGTTTAGATCCATACTAATAGCTAACAACTAACTAGTATTAAATGGCCTGCTATATTGGGCCTGGAGGCC
>QPKB01000004.1:45419549-45444721 GCA_003546025.1 Camphora micrantha | reverse complement strand
TGAAATTCGGGACAAGTATCGGGATTCGATATAAATCAAGTGAATAAGGACCCCGTATGTCTATTGTGATGATCACTTGGTACTCCTTGAGTTTAGAGACATTCCGGGCTCTTTATGCACCTTAGGGATTCAAACCCTAATCGAGTTTTAAATCGACAAAGCATAAAAGGGATGGGATCCTAGGCACAATGTTAATCAAGTAGTACCTTACAACCTACTCATTCATCAAAGGGAAAACGGATTCGCGATACCCAAACAACCAATTTCGCGTTTAGATAAAAGAAAGAATATCCCGTCGTTCCGTACCGTTCAAGATTGAACTAGGTTAAGCACCGATACAACCGGATTAACCATGAGGAAATGTCGGTTCAACCATCCTCAAAAGAAGTCCAACGGGTCCACAAAAGGGTCACTAAGTTATATTTAAGGTCCACCTAAACATAGGGCAAAAGTCCATTTTTCTGCAGGGTTTCCAGTTGGGCCGGTCGACTTGGCCCATGGTCGGTCGACCGCGTACACAGGGGCTCGGTCGACCGGCCATGGGCCAGGTCGACCGGAAGTTGTAACTTTAAATGGTGAATAGTATTTTGGTCAGGTTCCAGAGAGCATGACCTTTGTGTCGCCGGTCGACAGCGCCCTAGGCCGGTCGACCGCGTGCTCTGCAGAACTGAGACTCCCGTAGTTCAGCAGGTTGCCCAACAAGGGGGCCTGTTCCAGTGTCGCCGGTCGACCGCGCCCCTTGGCCGGTCGACCGCGTGAACTGCGTAACAGAACCCAAGTTCTGATACAGCAGTTCAGTGGTTCTTCCACTTTTTCCTATCTTTTCTACATTCATTCCAAATCTGATTAGCAATCTATTACTTGGATAAAACAAGCTATCAAGCCTCACAAATATGCATTTATTTCAAATCTAACAAGTCATTAATATCACAAAATATTAGGTGAAAACATAAATGCATTTCATCAAAACTCATTCAAATGTAAAAATGTCAAAACATCCACTTGCCTTAAGTCTTTAGTCAAAGGAAAAACAGCTCCTAAGCACTCTTGCAAGTCAAGAACAAAAGCTCCACAAAAATCCCCAAAACAAACCCTAAAATGGGTCAAAACAATGAGGGAGAAGAGAAAGCTTTCTATATTGAAAATGTAGCTTCTCTAAGGCTAGAAGAACACTAATCTAGAAGATTAGGAAGAGATCTTACCAATAGGTTCTCCAAATGAGCAAAGCAAGCTAGAAGAAAGTCTTGGAGAGATGGGATTCCTTCAACAATGGTACCAATGGAGAGCCCTTGAAGTGGAGAAGAAGATGATCGAGTCCAAATAGATGTTGGTGCAAGTTTAGTGATGCTCCTTGATGATGGAAGAACAAGAAGAAGAAGAGAGACCCTAGGCTCAAGGAAGTTGCTGGAAAAAGAGAAAATGAAGGAGATGGGTTCTCTTTTATAAGCTACACAAGTGGGCTCCACCTTCTAGTAACCTAGTTGGGCTGAAATAGTGGTTTTCGGGACTCCGGATGAAATCAACGAAGAAGGAAGAAATGATCGTCGAAATATCTAGTTTCTAAAAAGTTTATGTTTCGCGGGTTTCGGGAATAACACTAATTTGGTACAGATTTGGTGTAAAAGTACTATTTTGCCCTTGAAGCTAGAAAAGTCAAGTTTCGGGGTTTCGAACGGGAACGGGATCAACATGAAAGTTGAAGGTAATAACAAAACAAGTAAATCGGGATAAAATGCAAATCAAGAAAACTGAGATAAAACCTCAAGCACACACAAAGTCATAAACAAGGGACCCCCAAAGGGCCCCACTAATACCAAAGGCACTCAAAATCCCCAAAGCTATTACCAAGCTATTCTAAACCAGCTAAACCAATTCCACAAAACAAATCAAGACTAACATGCAACTAACTAAACACTAATCGAGATCACTCGGGTCAGGGTCTTACAATACCTGATGCCGAGCTCCAAAGTACGCTTGAGATACCGAAATATCCTCTCCACTGCTGTAAGGTGCTCTTCTGTTGGTGAAGACTGAAATCTGGCCACCATACACACCGCCTATAGAATGTCCGGTCTTGTAGCCGTCAAGTAGAGCAAGCTCCCTATCATTGATCGGTAAGTGGTGTGATCAACTGATGGAGCCTCGTCGTCTTTGCTTAGCTTTGTGTTTGTGGACATAGGCGTGCTTACCAGCTTGTTGTCTTCCATGTTGAACCGTTTCAGCATCTCCTTGATGTATTTCAATTGTGATATGAAGATGCCATGCTTCAGCTGCTGGACTTGGAGACCAAGGAAGAAACTCAGCTCTCCAAGCATTGACATCTCAAATTCATTCTTCATCTCTTCAGCAAGATTTCTACACAATTCCTCGTCATTGCCGCCAAGGATTATGTCATCGACATAAACTATGACAACCAGCTGGTTGTTTTGCTCTATTTTGATGTAGAGATTGCTATCAACCAGTCCTTTGCCGAAACCAATCTTGCGAAGATAACTATCCAGCCGTGCATTCCAAGCCCTCGGTGCTTGTTTCAGGCCATATAGAGCCTTCCACAACTTACACACAAGGTCTGAACTATTGCTCAAGAGAAAATCGTCTGGTTGCTCAATGTAAACCTCTTCCTCAAGTAGCACATTCAAGAAAGCCGACTTCACATCCATTTGAAATACCTTGAAGTTCTTGTATGCAGCCAATGCTAGGAACATTCATATGGCTTCGAGACGAGCCACTGGTGCGAAGGTTTCTTCAAAATCTATGCCTTCAATTTGAGCATAGCCTTTACAAACTAACCTTGCTTTGTTTCTCACAACTTGACCATCTTCATTCAGCTTATTTCTAAAGACCCATTTAGTACCTATGACATTCTTATCAACAGGTCTATGGACTAAATCCCAAGTAGAGTTTTTCTCTATTTGCTCTAACTCCTTATGCATAGCCTTTAACCAGTTTTCATCAAGGCTTGCTTCAGCCACTGTCTTGGGTTCGATCATTGATACTAGCGAAAAAGTGTTAGCCACACTATGTCTAGTTTGAACACCAGCCTTAGGATTTCCAATTATTTGGTCCTTAGGATGTTGTTCTACCCAAGTGTTGTGCTTTTTAGGAGTAGGAACTTCTGAACCGTCCCTTGATTCCTTAGAATCATTAGGTTCAGCCCTTTCATCATCCAACTCAGACAAGTCCTCATATACCGGACTTTCTTCACAAGTTTCATGCATGGGTTCATAAGGTTCGTCAATTCTAAAATCAGCACTTTCTACAATTTTTCTGGCCCTTTTGTTAAGACACCTATATGCCTTGCTAGTGGAGGAGTAACCCAGAAATATACCTTCATCAACGCTTTCTTCAAATTTTCCCAGATTCTGTTCAAGTCACTTGATGAAGCACTTGCTGCCAAATATCTTAAAGTGCTTGACTGAAGGTTTCCGTCCAAACCATAATTCATATGGTGTTTTATCTTCATGTCGCCTGATCATGCATCGATTCTGAATGTATACTGCAGTATGGACTGCTTCCTTCCAATATCTGTCAGCCAGCTTGCTCTCAACCAGCATAGTGCGTGCCATTTCCTGCACAGTGCGGTTCTTGCGTTCAACAACTCCGTTTTGCTGTGGAGTTCTAAGGGCTAAGTATTGTCTTTGAATCCCATGATGCTCGCAGAACTTGGTGAATTCTTCAGATGTGAATTCGCCTCCACGGTCAGACCTTAAAGTCTTGATCTTCTTCCCTAGCATGTTTTCAACCTGTGCTTTAAACACTTTGAACCGATCAAGTGCTTGATGTTTATGCTTTAAAAATAAAACCCATGTCATTCTAGTGTAGTCATCAATGCATCACATGAAATACTTATCTCCGTTGGTGCTTTGAGTTCGCATTGCTCTGCAAAGATCAGTGTGCACAAGCTCAAGAGGTTTCTTCGTATGATGCTCCTTTGTCTTGAATACCACCCTCGTTTGCTTTCCCTTTCGACAAGAATTGCAAACAGGGTTGGAAGGCTTCTTTATCATAATATACCTCTCACCACCTTTGAGTTGCAGATCTTTGACAGATTGTCAAAGTTTAGATGCCCAAGGCGCTTGTGCGATAACCAACTTTCCTCTGGTTGGCTCATCAAGCAAGTTCTCTCCTACCCATCAGACAAGGTGTATAGATTACCTGTTGTTCTTGACCCTGTAGCCAGTGTTTTGCCATTGCTACACTTCTTGATTGCGAACCCATTCTTTGTGAAGATTACCTCATGACCTTTGTCACAGATCTGACTTACACTTAGCAAGTTGTATTTAAGTCCAGACACATACAACACTTCTTCAGAGCTGATCTTGCCTTCTTTCAGCTGAACAGCACCTTTGCCACAGATTTCGGCGCCGTTGTTGTTGCCGAATTTTACAGAGCCACCCTCAAAATGTTGTAGCTTTGTGAACTTGGCTTTGTCACCGGTCATATGACTTGAATAGCCATTGTCAAGGATCCATGGTGCAGCCTTCTTTTGAGCATTGAAAGCGGTTTGCACAATGAACGATTCATTGGGTTCTTCTGCCCTTTTCTTCACCCTCCAGACCTTGACCAATTTGGGTTTCTTCTCAACCTGAAATTGGTTAGCAATATGCAACCTGCAATCCCTAGCCAAGTGACCAAAATTGTGACACTTATGGCACTCAATGTTGGGGCTACTTAGGACTGAGAAAGGGTTCCTAGTTGCAGTCATACTAGGTTTAACATAAAGTCTACATTCAGCTATTTTATGTCCATATCTATTACAATGGAAACAGTAGCCATAAGAACTGAACTTTCTTTGTTTCTTGAATGGCTGGTTAGACTTCACATGTATAGTCTCTTTCTTAGGCTGGACGGTAGGCTTCACAGCTTTAGAAGGGTGTAGCTGTTTGCTTCACAAACTTGGGTGGTGCTGTTGTCTTTTCAGGAGGTGCAACCTTGGAGGATTCTCCGGTCTCATATCCTAGACCGAATTTGATGTGGGGAGGCCTTTGAACTTTCAGCAGGTTGTTTAACTTCATTGTTCCATTGATCGCTTGGAGCAATTTGAGCTTTTGATTAAGTTTTAAATTTTCAGCCCTTGCTCCAAGTATTTCATTCTCAAGTTTCACAACCTCCTCAGTTTTAGCACTGACTTGGTTTTCTAGAATTTCAATGGTTCTCTTAAACTCTTCAACTTGAGTCTTTAAAGAAATTACAGAACTTTCAGCATCATGGAGGAGTTTCAGATTTTTCTTACTTGTTTTTCGCTCCAAGCTTAACTCCTTAAGTGCCGCAATCAGTTATCCTTCGAGGTTGACCTCGGCCTCATCATCTTCCGCCTCCAGCACTTTCTCCTCTTCAACAGTGGCCATGAAGAGTGCTTCGTTCGACTCAACTGAATCGTCATTGTCTGAACTTTCAGACGCATCATTGGTGTAATGGCTGATGAAGCTTTTAGTCTTTCCTATTTTGTTGAACCTCTGCTTTCTCTGACTCTTATCAGCATAAGAATCTTCTTCATCATTGTCCTTGAACGGACACTTCGCAGCAAAGTGGCCAACACCGCCACAATTGAAGCACTTGAAAGGTAACTTCCCCTTGTACTTTTCGTTGCTGCCTTTCTTCAATCTTCTGACGAATTGAGCCTCAAGCCCATCATCAGAATTATCACCGAGATCAGCATCCTTTACTTTTTTCTGTACCTTGAAGGCCACCTCTCTGTCAGATGAGGATGTCTTGCCTATGCGCATCTCATAGGCAGTAAGTGATCCATGCAGTTTTTCCATGGAAAACACATTCAGGTCCTTGGCTTCTTCAATGGCAGAGACTTTTGAATCGAACCGGGGATGAAGCGATCTCAGAACCCTTTTGATGATGACCGGTTCTTTGATTTCATCCCCTAGTCCACGGATGGTGTTGATGACTTTATTGATCCGCAGCATATAGGAGTCAACATTCTCGTTTTCCTCCATGGGAAGAGACTCGAATTGTGAGCGATGAGTCTGCAACTTTGCCTCCTTGATTTTGTCATCACCTTCATGAATATTTTGCAACTTGTCCCACACTTCTTTTGCAGTCTTGCATGTCATGACTTTGACAAGCTCACTATCGACAAAGCCGCTATAGAGAGCGTTCTGTACCTTGGAGTCGTTGTCTGCTAGCTTCTTTGTTGCAGCATCAGTGGGTGTGATAGAAGTGTTGTAGCCAACTTTTACAGCCTCCCAAACATCATAGCCAAGTGACTTAATGTAAGCCTGCATCCTTAGCTTCCAGAAGGAGTAGTTAGTGCCATCAAACAGTGGTGCTTTTGTGTTCCCAGTATTGGACCCTATGTGATTCGTTTAGAGATCACCCTCAGCGTGTTAATGCTTGCTAAAAGAACCTCGTTCTGATACCAATTGTTAGAATCACATGATCACTGAGAGGGGGGGGGGGTGTGAATCAGTGATGTCTCAACACTAATAATTCCAAAAAATCAAAGCAGTAAAACAACAAACCACAGGAACACAAGGTTTTAACGTGGTTCACCCAAAGGCTACGTCCACGGTGCAACGACTACCCAGACACCAATCCGAGGCTAGTCTTACTAATTTATTCTAAAGCTTCAACTTCAAGGAGCACCCACCCCTAATTCAGATAGCACCCACTATCTAGGAAGCAACAACTCCCTTTACAATTCGTCTACACCAACAGACAGGATCACCAAACCCCAACACCAAGCACCCACTTGATGTTTTACAAAGATTAGAGAAGAACCCTTTACAGAAATTCCTTTCTACAATCTCTCACTCTCAATCCCATACAAATCAGATTTAATAAACATGAATTGAGAAATACTTATCCAAAGAAACTACTAATGAAGAATCATCTTCTTGATGCAGAGTTTCTTCTTTACTTGCTGCAAAGAATCACAGCAGCGTCTCCTTGCAAGCTCACACACCCTCACAAATCTTCTCTCTGTTTCTATGTGTCTATATGTGTCTTTTCAACGATCCCTAGCATGCCTTTATATAGGATTTGTCAACCCTAATTCGTGATTGTAAAAAGGCTAGGAGAGGTTTTGGAAACTCCTGCAAGGATTAGAAAAGATCCACTGCGCAACTTTCTGTTTTGTAAACTCCTTCAAGGATTGAAAAAGATCCCCTGTTTTTTTTCTCGCGCAACTTTCTGTTTTGAGCTCTGCGCTTGACCGACCTCAGTGCTTGAACGAGCTTTGTGCTTTACCGAGCTGCTTAGTGTTTGAAAGACTTTACCGAGTTGCTCAGTGCTTAAAAGGCTTTACAGAGCTGCTTAGTGCTTGAAAGACTTTATAGAGCTGCTCAGTGCTTGAAAGTCTTTACAGAGCTTCTTAGTCCTTGACCACGCACTGCGCTTTACCAACCTCAATGCTTTGCCGAACTGACCAAGCTCAATGCTTCGCCAGTGCTTGAACAATCTCTGCGCTTGACGCTTTGCCGAACTAAACTGTCATGGCCGAGATCAGTGCTTTTACCGAACTCAGCGCTTGATTCTTCTTTGAGCTTTGCGCTTCGACAAACTGAGCTGTCATGTCCGAGCTCAATGTTTTTACCGAGCTCTGTGCTTTTACGGTGATTCTTTCTTTTACCGGGCTCTTTGCTTTTTACCGATCTCCTTTCTTTTACCGATCTCCTTGCTACCATAACTGAGCTAAGGCATTCTGTGCCGAGCTGAGACATCCTGTGCTGTGCCGAGCTGAGGAATCCTGTGCTGTGCCGAGCTGAGGCATTCGGTACTATCCTTGTGTGACAATGTGTTGACAATAATTCCAACACAAAATACCGAGTTTCAAGCGTCAAACTCTCTTCAAAATCCAACAATAAATACAACATCAAGTTTCATGTATCAAAAAAGTAGTTATCACCTAACATTCCCATCATAGTTCAAGTTACAAGATTAACGAAAAGTATGTTAAGTTTGTTACATCCCAAAATAAGAGGCCAACAAAGGCCAATACAATGCAAAAGTATAAGAGAACCCAAAACGATGAATCGAAACTCAAGTTCCCGCCCAACATCTAGATGACGCCGTCGGGCTGCCAATCCCCAGTTGGGGTTGGCTCAGCAGCCTCCTCCAGGCACTCCTCCTCAAAGGCAAAATCGCATGCACCTGGGCACCAAAATAACAAGCATCAAACACAACGGTTTGGCAGGTAATCAATTTAGGCATGAGCATGGAACAATAGACGTTTTAAAGTAATCATACTAAACAATCTTGTTAAATTTGAAATAAACACTTACTGAGATACATTTCGAAATTTCGAAACAAAGTTAGCACAAATACATAAATATATCATGAATAGTAAATTCACAAGAAGCCCATCATTTCTCTATCATATATAATGAAAAGAGCGAGCACGCACGACGAGCACAATATACATAATATAATCAAGACAAGATTCCCACAAATACGGGATTCCGGCCGCAGAACCGGACACGCACAATGTGTAATAAAATACACGACTAATCTGCAGATAGTCCACATGTTTTAGGACCCCCGGACGGTGGATCAGACTGAAGGGGCAGTCCAAGCTCAGCGGTGTTTACTTGAATTCACTAATGCACAAAACACGCGAGACACAATCTAAACACGTCGAAATAAAAGGGGTAATCACTTATCGAAATAGGACAAGGCACGACTAGCAAAAGGCATAATATATATGCAAACAACTTAAAAAGTGATCCCCATTAGGTACTTGAAATAAATCTTTGAACAAGCTTAAAACTTGAATTAAAAATGGGTACACGATGTTACTTATTATATCAAACCGAATTTCAAACACGAAATTTCATCAAGTATATGTTAAGGCCATTCATTGACCTTTGTGCAATTGAAACCCGAATGTTGAGAATAAAAGGATTGGTGTCCCCAAAATTCAATTACATATCCGAGTTCCATTTACACAATGTCAAGTTAAAGTCCTTAACATAGTCTAGTTTCAAATCTTCAAAAGTATACAAGTGGGATAAACTTTAGTCTAGTTTCAAATCTTCAAAAAGTATACAAATGGGATAAACTTTAGTAACTGGGAATTGACAGTTCGCTCGAGCGAACCACGTGGTTGCTCGGGCGAACGATCTTTTGTCTTGAGCCTGGCCGGACAGTGAACAGCTCGCTCGAGCGTACCAAAGGTCACTCGAGCGGACAGTTCTCTGTCTGCACTCGGACCAGGCAGTGGCCAGGTCGCTCGAGTGAACCCAGGGGTCGCTCAAGCGAACAGGCTTCTGCCTGTGCTCGCTGAGTACAGAAACTGCACTTTTCTTAGCATATTTTCTGACGTCTTCTCCCCTTCTTCTCATCTTTAGACCACCTGAAATCCCTTGAGCCTCCATGCTCTCCAAGGGGTCAATTTCACATTCCAATACCTTCCAATCCATATATTTAAACATTAAAATCCCATTCCTCATCAAAACAAGCCCAAATTTCTAATGGAACAAAGCTTCCAATCAAATACAGATCTAAAAGTATGAAAAGTTACTTGACATTAATACATATACTTGAGTAGAAATCATAATATAGGAGTCCAAGAAAACATAACAATAGAACCTAATAACAAGCTATATGCAAACTTCAAAAGTAACAATGAAATCCACAACCACACATGCAACATTCAACCCATTGAGATTACTTGCCTTTACCCAAATGCCAAACAAATCTTCTTCAAGCACTCCTACTCAAGAGTTAAGAAAAGAACTACAAAAAACCTATGAAAATCCATTCAAAACTCACTCAAACATGCAAACAAGAAACCCATTTTGAAATGGGTGTTGAAAGTTAGAAAAACAAGATTCTTAGGAGTCAAAAGGACTCCATTGAAGAGATGGGTTGGAGCTCTTACCAAGAGGAGTCCAAATAAGAAGCAAGGAAGGAAATGAAGAGATTGCCCAACTAGGAATCCCAAGAAAATAGTATCAATAGAAAGCTTGGGATGAGAGGAAGAAAATGGCGGTCTTAGAATTTCATTTGGAGATCTCTAGTTCATGCATTCAAGAGAAGGAAATGAAGAGGAAAAAGGGTTTTCTTCTCGAGCTTAGGTCTCCTAGGGTTGTAGAGATTTAGAAATGGAAAGAAGAAGAAGGGGAAAGTGGTTTAGTACTTGCAAATGGGGCCTATTAGTGCTAATTCTAGCATGGATGAAAACATGATCTTGCGGGCCTCGGATGAATTTGACGAAGAAGGATAAAATGATCCTTGAAATATCTAGTTTCCAAAAAGTATATTTTTGACATGATTTTGAGATTTTGAAAAGTGTGTCCAGATTTGGGTGTGAAAAGACAATGTTACCCTTTTGGGTCAAAACTTGGGTTTCTGGGTTTCAAACACAGACGGGCTAAAAACAAAAGTTGTAGATAATCATAAAACCATTCAATTAAAATTGAAATCACGATTAACACAAAACTCAACACGATCCTCCCACGCTTGCACGTACACCCAAGCCTTCCTGAGTGTGTCTAACTAACATAAAACGTTCTCAGAATTCCCAAAGCTATGTAAAGGAATAAAACTAATTATATTCTAACCCAACGGTAACTAAACCCACTTAGGACTAAGCACACACCAAAAATACACCTATCAGGTTAATCTTGGGCTGGGGTCTAACATCCTCCGCCCCTTAGGATATTTGCTCCACCAAATAAAAGAATCTTTTACCTCTGGTAACAAGTGTGGATATTTCCTCTGAACTTGATCTCTCAATTCCCATGCGGCTTCTTCTGGTTCGTGATTTTGCAAAGTATCTTGACCCACTGAATAGACCGGTTCCTTAATTCTTGCTCCTTGGTGTCAAAGATCTTGATCGGCTTTTCCACATACGAAGCATCCTCTAGAATCTCCTAAGGCTCGTGCTGTAAAATATGAGAAGGACTAGGAACATATTTCTTAAGCATGGAAACATGAAATACGTTGTGCACCCCGGCAAGTTCCGGCTATAACGCAAATCTATAAGCAGCGTCCCCAATCTTGCTCAAAATTCACATGGTTCAATAAACCTCCTTGACAATTTGCCCTTCTGTCTGAACCTCAAAGTTCCTCTGACTAGCGAAACCTTTAAGAATACTTTGTTACCCACTTAGAACTGTAATTCTCTTCGGCGAGTGTCAGCATTACTCTTCTGTCTACTTTGGGCGACCTTAAAACGTTCCCGAATCAATTTGACCTTGTCACTTGTCTCTCCAGATATAGTCGGTCCATGAAAACTACGTACACCGGCTTCTTCCCAACATACTGGAGTTCTACATCTTCTGGCATAGAGTGCCTCAAAAGGTGCTATACCGATATTGGAATGATAGCTATTGTTGTAAGCAAACTCACAAAGTGGTAAGTACTCATCCCACTAAACCTTGAAATCCAACACACAAGCATGTAACATGTCTTCGAGAGTCTGTGTCGTCCGTTCTGACTGACCATCTGTCTGAGGATGATACGCTGTGCTGAATTGGAGTTTGGTACCCATAGACTCAAGAAGAGTTTTCCAAAACCTCGAAACAAATCTGCTATCTCTGTCCGAAGTGATGGAGACGGGTTGACCATGCTTACTAACAATCTCATCAACAAATAATTTTGCAAGTGGTGCCATATGCATCATATTCCCTGTCTTCATTGGAATGAAGTGAGCAGACTTGGTTAGACGATCCACAATAATCCATATTGCATTATTCCCCTTCTTGGTATTTGGCACACCGGAGACGAAATCCATGGTGATGTGCTCCCATTTCCACTCTGGAATCTCCACTAGTTGTAGCAAACCTGGGGGTCTCTGATGTGTTGCTTTAATCAACTGGCATGTTAAACAACGTGATACAAAAGCTGTTATTTCTCTCTTCATGTTGTTCCACCAAAATCTATTTTTCAAATTCTGATACATCTTCGTGCTTCCTGGATTTTGTGTTGTGGGCTTCAGTCATTATTTCATTCTTCAAGTCATCCACATTCGGTACACACAACCGATCACGAAAATACAACACTCTATTCACCATCTTGAAATCTGGACGTTCTGCGATATGCTCTACAATCCTGGCCAAATCTGGGTCTTACAACTGACTGTCCTTGATCTTCTAGATAAAAGTAGGCTCAGACACTGTCATATTTGCTAACATTACACCTTACTCTAGGGTCTACACTTCAACACCTAACTCTTCAAACTGTTGAAAAACACTGACTCCTCTCAAGCTGACCATGGTCACTGATTTTCTACTCAATGCATCAGCTACTGCATTCACTTTGCCTGGATGATACTTAACTGGAAAGTCATAGTCTTTCAGGTATTCCATTCACCTTCTCTGTCTCATATTCAAATCCTTCTAGGAGAACAAGTATTGCAAACTCCTATGGTCGGAATGGATTTCGAATTTCTCTCCATAGAGATAGTGTCTCCACATCTTCAAAGCAAATACCACTGCTACCAATTCCAAGTCATGAGTTGCATAGTTCTTTTCATGATCCTTCGAGTGCCTTGAGCCATAAGCAATCACCTCACTGACTCCTCTCAAGCTGGCCATGGTCACTGATTTTCTGCTCAATGCATCAGCTACTACGTTCACTTTGCCTGGATGATACTTGACCGGAAAGTCATAGTCTTTGAGGTATTCCATCCACCTTCTCTGTCCCATATTCAAATCCTTCTGGGAGAACAAGTATTTCAAACTCGTATGGTCGGAATGGAGTTCGAATTTCTCTCCATAGAGATAGTGTCTCCACATCTTCAAAGCAAATACCACTGCAGCCGATTCCAAGTCATGAGTTGCATAGTTCTTTTCATGATCCTTCAAGTGCCTTGAGCTATAAGCAATCACCTCACTGACTCCTCTCAAGCTGCCATGGTCACTGATTTTCTGCTCAATGCATCAACTACTACGTTTACTTTGCCTGGATGATACTTGATCGGAAAGTCATAGTCTTTGATGTATTCCATCCACCTTCTCTGTCTCATATTCAAATCCTTCTGTGAGAACAAGTATTGCAAAACTCCTATGGTCGGAATGGGCTTCGAATTTCTCTCAATAGAGATAGTGTCTCCACATCTTCTAAGCAAATACCACTGCTGCCAATTCCAAGTCATGAGTTGCATAGATCTTTTCATGATCCTTCAAGTGCCTTGATCCATAAGTAATCACCTCACTAACTCCTCTCAACCTAGCCATGGTCACTGATTTTCTGCTCAATGCATCAGCTACTATGTTTACTTTGTCTGGATGATACTTGATTGGAAAGTCAAAGTCTTTGATGTATTCCATCCACCTTCTTTGTCTCATATTCAAATCTTTCTGTGAGAAGTGCAAACTCCTATGGCCGGAATGGACTTCGAATTTCTCTCCATAAAGATTGTGTCTCCACATCTTCAAAGCAATTACCACTGCTGCCAATTCCAAGTCATGAGTTGCATAGTTCTTTTCATGATCCTTCGAGTGCCTTGAGCCATAAGCAATCACCTCATTGACTCCTCTCAAGCTAGCCATGGTAACTGATTTTCTGCTCAATGCATTAGCTACTACGTTCACTTTGCCTGGATGATACTTGATTGGAAAGTCATAGTCTTTAATGCATTCCATCCACCTTCTATGTCTCATATTCAAATTCTTTTGTGAGAACAAGTATTGCAAACTCCTACAGTCGGAATGGGCTTCGAATTTCTCTCCATAGAGATAGTGTCTCCACATCTTCAAAGCAAATACCACAACTGCCAATTCCAAGTCATGAGTTGCATAGTTCTTTTCATGATCCTTCAAGTGCCTTGAGGCATAAGCAATCACCTTGCTATCATACATCAATACACAACCCATCCCCACATTTGAAGCATCCGTAAAAGCAATAAATCCACAGCTGCCAGATGGTAATGTGAGGATTGGAACTGTTGTTAATCTTCTCTTCAGCTCTTGAAAACTTGTTTCACACTGCTCGATCCAAACAATTGGAACATTCTTCCAGTTCAACTTGGTCAATGGTACTGCAATGGAAGAAAGGACTTGGACAAATCTTTGATAGTAGCCTGCTAAACCCAAAAAGCTTCTAATTTCAGTCACACTGTTCGTTCTCTTCCAATCAACAACTACTTCTATCTTGGCCGGGTCAACTGCTAAACCTTCTTTTGAGATGATGTGGCCTAGAAAAGAGACTTACTCTAACCAGAATTCGCAATTTACTGAGCTTTGCATATAACTGGTTGTCCCTCAAGAGCTGTAATGATGTCCTCAAGTGTTCTTCGTGAGCTTCTCTACCCTTGGAATACACGAGTTTGTCATCAATAAACACTACTGTAGAGTGATCCAAGTACTGTGCAAGTACTTTGTTCATGAGGGCCACGAAGACTGCAGGTGCATTTGTCAATCAAAATGGCATCACTAAGAACTCATAATGCCCATATCTTGTTTGAAAAGTTGTTTTCTGCACATCTGAATCTCTAACCCTCAACTGGTGATACCCAGACCTCAAATCTATCTTGGAAAAGTATGTTGCTCCTTGCAATTGGTCGAACAATTCGTCTATCCTTGGCAAAGGGTACTTGTTCATGACGGTCACCTGATTCAATTTTCTGTAGTCAATGCACATTCTCAAGCTTCCATCCTTCTTTTTCACAAATAAAACCGGTGCTCCCCATGGTGAAGCACTTGGCCTAATGAAGCATTTGCTCAACAATTCTTGCAACTGAAGTTTCAATTCACCCAATTCTGCTGGAGCCATCCTATAAGGTTCAGTTGAGATTGGAGTTGTCCCTGGAAGAAATTCAATTGTGAACTCAACTTCCCTAATTGGTGGCAATCTCGAGATTTCTTCTAAAAAAAATCTGGAAATTCGCACATAACGGGGACTTCCTCCACCCCTTGGGACTGTTTATCCTCCGTGATAAACGTAATAAAAGGTTTACATCCACTTTGTATCAATATGTTTGCCTTGAGCACTGAAATAGATCCTGCTCTAGCTTGTTTTTTGTTTCCCTGAAACATCAGTTCTGCCTGTTCTTCTTGCAATCTGAATGTTATGGTTTTGCTAAAACAATCCATGGTGGCATGATATGCTTCTAACCAATTCATACCTAAGATGACGTTAAAATCATGCATGTCTCACACAATAAGGTTAGCTGGTAATTTACCATCTCCTAATAAAACTGGACAGTTAGGGTAATAGGTTTTACACTCAACCTGTTTACCTACTGGTGTTGTAACAATCAAAATATAATCCAATTGACTATGTGATGTATCAATCATCTTGGCAAAAATTGGAGATAAAACTGAGTGTGTTGATCCAAGATCAAATAAAATATGTGCTTCTACTCCACAAACAAGAAGTTTACCTTCTACCACGTCTCCTGCAGCTTTAGCATCTGCACGATTGAGATTAAATAAATGTCCTTGCTGCTGTGGTTTGTTCTGTCCTTGATTTTGTCTGCCTTGGGCATTCCTATTCTGCTGAGGAGGACGAAGATTCTGATTCTGCGCTGGTGGTCTTCCTTGCTGCTACTGCTGTTGAGGTGGTCTAGCTTGATTCTGAATTGTTACTTGGTTCTGAGGAGCTTCTTGCCTCTGCTACTGGTTCCTGTTGGTTTGATTCTGAAGTTATGGGCAATCCTTGAATGCATGGTTCACTGCCCCACACTTGAAGCAAGCACCTGTGGCCTTACGACATTCATGAGTCTCATGGTTCTTGCCACAGTGAGTGCTGCAACCCCGGACCGGGTCCCACGGGCCTAATCTGGGATTGGGACGGTAAAGATATGAAATTATGTGTGGATGATGAATGAATGATACACAATCCTATGAATTAATTTAAATCAAAACGTATACGAGTTCATAAAAGATGTCACTCGTACACGTGATTTCCCGTAGGTGTCCGCGGTGAGGATATCACATTCACATGAATATTTCTTTTAAGTGCAAAAGCGTGTAGCAAATCTAATTCATACATTCATGTCCAAGATAACAAGATTAAAATATAATTAACACCAGTATCAAAATGAGCAATGATCATTAGCTATTTCCCAAAAGAAGGTTAAAGTTTACAACAATGTCATTTAATTACAATTCCCAAAAATAGAGGCCAACAAAGGCCAATATAAACAAAATAGCAAGTTCCCAAAAGAATGGTTAATTCCTAACCCAAAATGTAACGTAACTCAAACACTCGAATGTCTAAAGGACATCATCGGCGTGCCACTCAACTAGACGTTGCAGTTCTCCTACCGCCTCCTCGTGCTCCTCCTCTGGATAACCGACAACAGGACCTGAGTACCAAAACAAGGGTCAAACACGATGGTTTGGCAGGTGGGTGAAAAGATAATACAATAAATAAAGTTACCTTGAAAAACATTTAAACCTGATAAAACAATAAATCTCATAAAACATGATGATCATTTATTCGAAACATAAATGCAATATAAAAAATGTAAGGTATCCAAGGAAAGTGGGAAACAAGCAATATGGCAACCACACGAAGCTAAGTCCTCTATCACCGAAGTGACATGAGCATATCGGATGTTGACCTCAGTCATTGAAGTGAGGAGATGCAACATAAGTAACATATATATATATATACATAATAATAATACGGGGCATGACCACGGTAGCAATCTACGGCATCGGGACAAGACCACGGTAATAACCGGGTAGCCGGATCCGAACTGCAGCTGGCGGGACGGGAAGGGGATCTCCAAGTCGGTGGATCAGACCAACAAGGTTATACAAGCTTAGTGGTGCCGACTCATAGGTTAAATAACAGAAATCAAGACAAGTACGAAATACATATGATGCACTTATATAACGGGCGGGACGGGGTGCTCAAAGGCACATATATCATTTCAAACAAGAAGTGCATATCGAGACTAGCAAAATGCTACAATATAGTTTCAAAGCTTTCGGGATTGATGAATCATAATTCATAACTTTCGGGATGCAAAACTAATCAAGGTGAATAAGGGTCCCGTATGTCAATTTCAACATAAATTAGTACTCCTTGAGTTTGGAGACATTCCGGGCTCTTTATACACTTTAGGATTTTCTTAAGGTTTCAATGAATCTTTGTGTGATGGTTTCTTTCTGAAACGGACTCCATACATATCTCTAGTTGAACGGTCCCCATCATTCTCTAAAAGGGTGCACAAATGATTGGGACAGAGTCCTCTTCATTTCTCTTCATTTCAGAATTTCTGTGGAATTTCGGTTAGCTGGTGGTTAGCCGCCGATGGGTTCAGCGGCTAACCGCTGGATAACCGCGAGGCTAACCGCGGATTTCTGGGAACAAAATCTTGCTCTCGGAAAAAGTAACCGTGACAGCACAATTAGCTGGCGGTTAACCGCTAGTGGGTTCGACAGTTAGCCGCTGTCTAACCGTGGGGCTAACCGCAAGTTCTGGGCGA
Source organism: Camphora micrantha (assembly GCA_003546025.1). NCBI lineage: Eukaryota > Viridiplantae > Streptophyta > Magnoliopsida > Laurales > Lauraceae > Camphora > Camphora micrantha. The sequence goes on along the minus strand of QPKB01000004.1, from coordinate 45,427,383 downwards.
AGATGTGCTCTCTGGAAAGTTGACCGCAATGGTTCAGTCAGATGGCAGTTAGCCGCCGGTCACTAGGCGGTTAGCCGACAGGTGACCACTGGCTGACCGCTGGGTGCGGAAATACCCCACTATTTCCAGATTTTGAGCCCATTTCTCCTTCAAACCATTTCCCTTCATTCCCATTCATCTTCCTGCAATAAAATGAGCTAAAAATGCTCCTCCAAATCATCATTCAACACTTCTCCAATACTCCTATAAGTATTCATCCAATCAACCCTTCTTCTTCTTAATCACATTCAACCACAAAGAGGAGAGAAATAACCCACAATCACAAGGAGTCATTTAAACTTCAATCAAGCAATAAATGAAGAGCTAACAACCACATTTTAAAACAATAAATGAGTTAGTAAAACTCTTAATGAGCATTCATTTCAAGTCAACGCAAGACAATAAAAACAAATCATGATAAATCAACACATTTCTCATAAAATCATTTAATGCACAAATCATCAATTCATCCACTTGCCTCAAGGTCTCTAATCAACAAAATCAAGCTCCTAGACACCTCTCCAAGCTCAAGTTCATAATCTCAACAAAAATCCCCAAAACAACCCTAAAATGGGTCAAACAAAGAAATAGGAGGAGAGAGCTTCCAATAATGGTAGTGAAGCTCCTCTAAAGTCATAAGAACACAATTCTAGAAGATGGGAATGATTGCTTACTTGGAAGGTCCTCTAATGGCAAGAGTTAACTCAAAGAAGATCTTGGAGATGGAGGTTTTCTACAAAAATGGTGTCAATGAAGAGCCTTGAAGGAGCGGAAGAGGATGGTGACATCCATTCTTCAATTTGTACAAGGTTTGGTGGAGATTTTTGATGGAAAGCAAGAAGGGAAAGAGAGGCAAGGAGAACCTAATGTTGGAAAGAGTTGTGCTGGAAAAAGGGAAAGGAAGAGAGATGGGTTCTCTTATATAAGCAATGCAAGTGGGCTCCACCACTAGGAAACATTGTGGGCTCAAAACCATGGCTTTCGGGACTTCAAATGAATTTGACGAAGGAGGAAGAAATGATCGTCGAAATTTCTAGTTTCCAAAAAGTATATGTTTCGCGGTTCTCGGGAATATCAAATATTGGGTCCAAATTTAGTGTAAAAAGATTATTTTGCCCTTGAAGCTAGGAAAGTCGGGTTTCGGGATTTAGGACGGGAACGAGATCAGCATGACAGTTGAAGAGATTAACGAGATTAGTAAAACGAGATAAAAACACAAATCCAAAGAATCTCGAGTAATCCCCCAAGTAAACGCAAAGTCATAAAAGGAACCCCTAAAGGGCCCCACTAATCACAAAAGCACTCAAAATTCCCCAAAGCTATAAGAAAGTTATTCTAAAACCAAACTAACCCAAAACACACTAAACATACTTAGAGCTAACACACGACTTAATCAACACTAATCGAGGTCACTCAGGTCGGGGTCCTACAGTGAGCACAACCTTGCCTCACTTGATTCTGCTCCTGTTTTGGTTTCTTGTTGTGGTGTTGTTGTCTCTGATTTTGCTGCTGATAGTGCCGTTTCCTATCCTGTATGATCATGTTGTTAATATCTTCGAATTTCTATGCCCGTTTGACAGCTCCATCATAGGTAGCTGGTGGAACTACCCCAATGGTATCTCTCATGATGATGGGATTCAATCCCTCCAAGAATTTGTTTATCTTCTTCTGCTCGGTGTCAATAAGCTCGGTGGCATATCTAGCTAGAACGGTCATGTTACCCTATTTGAGCAGCTGGAACTCAATAGCTTTCTGCCTCTTGATATGGGAAGGAATGTACTTGTCTTGGGATTGAGTCTTGAATGCCGCCCATGCCTCTTCATTGGCCATTGTCATATAAGGGTATTTGACTGTCTACCACCACTGATCTACAAGCCCATAAAATAAGGAAGCTGTGAGGTTGACTTTCTGCCTTCCTGTGCAGGTAAAGACATCAAAGATTTTTTTGGTGCTTGCCAACCAATCATCTACTACTAACGGGTTCTCGTTTCCTGAAAACTCCTTTAGTGCTCTCTTCCTGAACCACTCAAATAATAGATTAGGGTCATGCTCCCTATTGTTGATGACAATATTTGGAGCTACAGGTTGAGCTTGATGCCTATTCTGGAGAACATACAAAAGTTGCCTCTGAACTGGGGCCATTTCTTCATTTTTTTTTTTGCCATCTGCTCTAGGAATCTAACCTGTGTTTCATTGGCTTGACTCTGCTGTTCTAACATTACTTGCATAAGTTCCTAAAATTGAGTGGCTGTGGGTGTACCAATCGGATCTATCTCATTCGGATTACTAGCTGAAGCATTGTTGGTAGGAGCTTTCCTTGGAGGCATGAAGCTGTAAAACAAAGAGTTAGTACATAATAAATATGGTTTGATGGTTTCCTAGATGTTCTAACGAACTCACGAATCCTTGCCACGATCCTAAGATCTTTTTAGTTTAATTTAAGTGCCTGAAACAAGTCCCGCTCTGATACTCGTCCTATCGCGACCCCGGATCGAGACCCGGGCCCCGCGACGATGATTGATGAGATAAGATAATTTCCTACAGGTTCCTGCGGTGAGGATTCTGAGACACAGAGATCTAACTCACGTGATCAAGTATGCGGAAGCGTGTAGCAAATCACATCACAACAAGAATCAATAAATACAACATCAAGATTCATATATCAGAAAAGGAGTTATCACCTAACATTCCCATCATAGTTCAAGTTACCAGATTAACGAAAAGTATGTTAAATTTGTTACATCCCAAAATAAGAGACCAACAAAGCCAATACAATGCAAAAGTATAAGAGAACCCAAAACGATGAATCGAAACTCAAGATGCCGCCCGATGTCTAGATGACGTCGTCGGGCTGCCACTCATGAGTTGGGGTTGGCTTAACGGCCTCCTCCGGGTACTCCTCCTCAAAGGCAAAATCGCATGCACCAAGGCACCAAAATAACAAGCATCAAATACAACGGTTCGGCAGGTAATCAATTTAGGCATGAGCATGGAACAATAGACATTTTAAAGAAATCATACTACCCAATCTTGCCGAGATTCATTTCGAAATTTCAAAACAAAGTTAGCATGAATACATAAATATATCATGAATAGTAAATTCACAAAAAGCTCATCCTTTCTCCATCATATATAATGAAAAGAGCAAGCACGCACGACAAGCACGATATACATAATATAATCAAGACACGATTCCCACAAATATGGGATTCCGGCCGCGGAACCGGACACGCACGATGTGTAATAAAATACACGAATAATCCACAGATAATCCACATGTTTATGGACCCCTGGATAGTGGATCAGACTGAAGGGGCAGTCCAAGCTCAGTAGTGTTTACTTGAATTCATGAATGCACAAAACACGCGAGACACAATCTAAACACGTCAAAATAAAAGGGGTAATCACTTATCGAAACAGGACAAGGCACGAGTAGTAAACGGCATAATATATATGCACACAACTTAAAAAGTGATCCCCATTAGGTACTTGAAATAAATCTTCGAACAAGCTTAAAACTTGAATTAAAAACGAGTACACGATGTTACTTATTATATCAAACCGAAGTTCAAACACGAAATTTCATCAAGTATATGTTAAGGCCATTCATTGACCTTTGAGCAATTGAAACCCGAATGTTGAAAATAAAGCGATTGGTGTCCCCGAAGTTGAATTACATATCGGAGTTCCATTTACACAATGTCAAGTTAAAGTCCTTAACATAGTCTAGTTTTAAATCTTCAAAAAGTATACAAATGGGATAAAATTTTGTAACTGGGAATTGACAGTTCACTCAAGCAGACTGAACAGTTCGCTCGAGTGAACCACGAGGTCGCTCGGGCGAACAATCTTCTGTCTTGAGCCTGGCCAGATAGTGAACAGCTCGCTCGAGCGAATCAAAGGTCGCTCGAGCAGACGGTTCTTTGTCTGCTCTCGGACCAGGCAGTGGCCTGGTCGCTCGAGCGAACCCAGGGGTCGCTCGAGCGAACAGGCTTGTGCCTGTGCTCTCTGAGTGCAGAAACTGCACTTTTCTTTGCATATTTTCTGATGTCTTCTCCCCTTCTTCTCATCCTTCGACTACTTGAAATCCCTTGAGCCTCCATGCTCTCCAAGGGGTCAATTTCACATTCAAATACCATCCAAATCAATATATTTAAACATTTAAATCCCATTCCTCATCAAAACAAGCCCAAATTTCTAATGGAACAAAGCTTACAATCAAATAGAGATTTGAAAGTTTGAAAAGTTACTTGACATTAATACATATACTTGAGTAGAAATGATAAAATAGGAGTCTAAGAAAACATAACAATAGAACCTAATAACAAGTTATATGCAAACTTCAAAAGTAACAATGAAATCCACAACCACACATGCAACATTCAACCTATAGAGATTACTTCCCTTTGCCCAACTGCCAAACAAATCTTCTTCAAGCACTCCTACTCAAGAGTTAAGCAAAGAACTACAAAAAACCCATGAAAATCCATTCAAAACTCACTCAAACATGCAAACAAGAAACCCATTTTGAAATGGCTGTTGAAAGTTAGAAAAACAAGAGTCTTAGGAGTCGAAATGACTCCATTGAAGAGTTGGGTTTGAGCTCTTACATAGAGGAGTCCAAACAAGAATCAAGGAAGGAAATGAAGAGCTTGCCCAACTTGGAATCCCAAGAAAATAGTTTCAATAGAAAGCTTGGGATGAGAGGAAGAAAATGGCGGTCTCAGAATTTCATTTGGAGATCTCTAGTTCATGCATTCAAGAGAAGGAAATGAAGAGGAAAAAGGGTTTTCTTCTCAAGCTTAGGTCTCCTAGGGTTATAGAGATTTGGAAATGGAAAGAAGGAGAAAGGGAAAGTGGTTTAGTACTTGCAAATGGGGCCTATTAGTGCTAATTCTAGCATGGATGAAAACATGATCTTGCGGGCCTCTTGAATTTGACGAAGAAGGATCAAATGCTCTTTGAAATATTTAGTTTCCAAAAAGTATATTTTTGACACGGTTTTGAGATTTCAAAAAGTGTGTCCAGATTTGGGTGTGAAAAGACAATTTTACCATTTTGGGTCAAAACTTGGGTTTTTGGGTTTCAAACACAGAGGGGCTAAAAACAAAAGTTGTAGATAATCATAAAACCATTCAATTAAAATCGAAATCACGATTAACACGAAACTCAACACGATTTTCCCACGCTTGCACGTACACCCAGGCCTTCCTGAGTGTGTCTAATTAATATAAAATGTTCTCAAAATTCTCAAAGCTATGTCTAGGACTAAAACTAATTATATTCTAATCCAACGGTGACTAAACCCACTTAGGACTAAGCACACACCAAGAATACACTAATCGGGTTAATCTTGGGTTGGGGTCTAACAGTGAGGTCCCTACAATGCGGGGCCTAGGGGTCTTTCTTCCACATTATTGGACCTGCCTTCCTTCCTTCTCAATAAAACCACACCCCAACACTTGATTTGAGTTCCTCTAGCCATCTTACCATTCTCAATTCAACACAAAACAAGATAACTCATTCCATCAACAAATTAAATGAAAAAGAGTCATATATTAACATGAGCAAACACAGAAAGTTAGAAATCAGATTTCCAGCCTTGTAAAACAAACCCATAACCAGAATTTTCCATGTTATCATGGACACAAAACACTGCAGAAAGTTGAACACAAACTGAACACTAAAACATTGCAGAAATCTGCACATTAGTCTGAACACCAAAACCTTGGACATAAAAACCTGCAGAAAATCTGCACATAAATTGGACACAAAACCTGCAGAAATCTGAATATAAACTCAACATTAAAACCTGCAAAAATCTAAACTTTGACATAGAAAAACATGCAGAAAATCTGATTACATATTGAACATTAAAACCTGCAAAAATCTGAACTTTGACATAAAAAAAATAAAAAAATAATAAAAAAAAAAAAACCTGCAGAAAATCTGATTATAAACTGAACATTAAAACCTTCAAAAATCTGAACTTTGACATAAAAAAAAATTGCAGAAATCTGCACATAAATTGGATACAAAATCCAGCAAAAATCTGAACATAAACTGAGTACAAAAACTTACAGAAATCTGTGCATAAATGAATACAAAAACGTGCAGAAATCTGAACAAAAACATGTAGAATTCTGAACTTAATTCAGTACAAAAACATGCAGAAATCTGAATAAAAGCATGCAGAATTCTGAACTTAATTGAGTACAAAAACATGCAGAAATTTGAACATAAACTGAGTACAAAAACCCTTATGAAATCCACCTTGAATAGCCAAAGGCAATGAATTATTGAAATAGCAATTTCACATCAAACCTTGAAAAAGAAACACAAATTTAATTGCACGCATTCCAATATCTGTTTATTCACTTGCCTGATTTCCAATTGGTCCCAATACTCTCTCCTAAGCACCACCAAACTGCTGGAAACACCTTTCCCCAAAAACCCTAAGAAAATCCTACACAAAATGCCCCCAAAACAAAACAGAAAATAAATATTTTCAAAAGTGTTTGCATGCAACAAAAAGAAACAACTAAGGGTCTAGAAAACCCAAATCTAAGGGATGAGGTCAAATCCTTACCTGGAAAAGCTCTATCCAAGAAGAAAGGCTGAAACAGATAAGAGATTCTGGCTGGAATCTCTACAAAAGATATCTAAAGGAAGCCTAGGTGATGAGGAAGAGAGTGGTGAGATCAGCTCCCTCTTTGGACCAAGAAAACCCCAGCGTGTAGAGGAGAGAAGGATGAAGGAGAAAAGATGTAGTCTCTCAGGTCTGGAACTACAACACGAAATGGGAAAGAAGGTAGCAAACGTGGGTTTTAAGTTGAGTTGAGCGGGTTGTGGGCCCCATTGGCCCCAAAACTTCAAGTGGCTAAAAACCTCATCTACGGGCCCCGGATGAGATCGATGAAGAAGAGTAAATTGATCGTCGAAAAATCTAGTTTTCAAAAAGTATATTTTCCTTAAGATTTGCAAATATCAAAATTAATGCACAGATTTGGTGTGAAAAGTCACTTTTTTGCCCTTTTTTCGAAAACAGGATTTCTGGGTTTCAAATTCGGACGAAAGGTACATAAAAATTGTTGAGGTTAATAAAACAAATCGAGAGGTGTAAAAATCAGAATTTTCCCAAATAAAAGATAAATTCCCACACGGACAACCATCACACGGGCCACCTCGGGCCGGGTCAAACCAAGCTCAATGACTTTCAAGATTCTCCAAAGCTAAGAAAAATCTAATCAAACTCACAAACGTAGCCAAACAACCTCTTATCTCACTTAAAACCTAATCTACAACTAAGACAACACTAAACACGAGAATTAGGGGTCGGGGTCTTACAGTTGCCAAGCTATAAAAGGAGAGGCCATGGGGCTGAACGTCAAACTTGTTAGAAACGAGTAGAAATCTTGATCTCTTGATATTGCATACAGATTGCTGCGGAAATAATTTTGAACGAATATGATTAAATCATACCGGTGAGATCTTTCTAATTTGATCTTGAACTTGCAGTGGCCCGAAATCGTCAAGATCTTCTACTGTATTCCTATATGTTCGAACTCGCACCAGGGAGTGGGCCTCTTCTGCAAATTCTCTTCTACTCTCTAAAACCGAGATTTCTCTCTTGTTATTTTTGTATATAAACGTAGAGAGCAATAGCGCATATTTATAGGCTACAATAGGGACCTTAAGAAGAAAATAAAAATAGGCTTCTTATGGAAATAGGAAACCCTAATTCGACCCAAATTAGAATCCTAGTTCCATAAATTACAGTTCAGTCCACTAAAAA